>JAQFVV010012480.1:2575121-3087188 GCA_028023455.1 Epiperipatus broadwayi | reverse complement strand
AATGTCATTAAGTTCTTAGCATAAGAGGATATCATATTATTGATGCAAGAACTGATTAGTCTAATACGACTAAGAATAAATTTTACTTAAAAAAATAATTCTTTAAGCTATGAAGTAGGTTATGATGTCATTTTTAAATGCACATTTTAAATTATCTCACTCACATTTCAGGGCACAACAATAAAGTACTAAATATATGAAAATTAAATAAACATGAAAATATTGATCTAAAATTATTAGCATAACAATGTTTTATAAACCTTTTCATACCTCACACTTCCCTAGCATTTATAATTAAAAAAAGCAGCCTCAAGCAATATTATAATAAATATAATTATTTTCAAACTTTAAGCTGAATTTGATATTTGGTCAAACATTTTTTTAACTCTTAAGTAAAACATACTAACATAAATATAATATGCAATAATAAATATGATAAAGAAAAATTCTAAGTATAGTCTATTTTGGTTACACTGTGATCCTGGCAATTATTTTCCCATGAAGTGTAGATTATACAAAGAGAAAACACGTATTATTTTAAATGAAAAACAAAATGCTTGCATGGACGTGGTAGAATGCTATTGAAGTTGTCCAAAATCATACTTAAGCGCACATTTTATTATAGTAGTTACTTTTAGAATCTGGATTCTTTCACTTTTATTAATCAAATAGTATAGTGATTCACATATTTATTGTATCACTTATTTCCTGATAAATTTTATACACTTAATTTAATTTTTCCTGCAATAAGAACTACATTATTCACTGATTTGATTTTCCATTATTTCAAGATTCACTTTAAAATAGATCCTCATTATAATATTTTTAAATATGTAGTAAAGATTTATACAAAACTTATTCCATTTGAAGATATTTAACAGGACTAAATATTCAATATAATATACTTTGAAAATTATTTCAACAAAAGTTTGTTTTATATTTCTTTATTCTCATAATCATTAGGTTATTTTGACTAGAGTTTTCAACTTTCTTTCATAACTATTCTCTCACAAGAATGCAAAAGGTTTACTTTTATAATAATAATTATAGGAAGTATAAATTATTCTTTTGATACTATTATGTCTTTTATGGAATATAATATAAAATTGGCATTTATTACTCTTCCAGCCTTTTATTATATTTTATAACATGTTCATCTCAGTATTAAAAGTAAGTACTTGAAGCAGAATAAAATATTATGAAAGTTTGTAAAAAAATTAATTATTCATTCAAAACATTATAAACAAATTATTCAAGATAAAATCAATATTAAGAGATGTTTGCAGTACAATTATCAATCCAAATTTAATAAGATGTTATTTAAGAAAAGATAGGTATCAATTAACGTCTGTACCTGAAACATTACCTGATGTGTAGACTGAAGCTTAGCTGGATGTGTTAAATTAAGCATGGTGTATTAATTTTCTTGTTAGATCAGTCAAATTTTGGCACCAATTGATTTTACAAAGGAGATAAGTATGCCTATTTAATCTTCTAGTGCTCCATTTATAAGAAACAAAATATACACTTCTTAAAAAAATATTAAATTTAATCAGACAATAGATTGAGAAGCAGAATTGGTATGTGCTCACTTGACACAAGATTTTTTGAAAAGACCAAGTCCAAACATGAGTTTATTTTTGTTCAATTTGCCTCTCAATAATTTCTCTGACGTAATGGTTTACTCTTTGCCCACTAATATTAAAATTTAATTGATTTAACAACCTTAGTCTGGACATTAATTATTCACAAACTGTCTCTTACCACATGGTCTTGAGAGATTTTCCCGCTTTGAACAAAAAAAACTGCATTATAGTAAATCTCCTAAATAACAGAGAAATATCAATAACATTCAATGGAAAGATTTCTCACCCCTTCAAATCTTCTAAATCCATTCCCCAAAGCTCTCCTCTCAGTGTGCTCTTGTTTGCTATATATCAACCCCTTTTTAAAGTCAATAGATTATTACCTACCTGGGCTGTATATTCCACCAATGGGTAAAACCATAACTCACATTGCCTACATGGATTACCTGGCTGTGTTTCTTCCATCACCTAAATTTATCCCCATACTAGTATAGATTATGATGAAATACTTCTTGAATCAGGTTTCACATTTAACCTTGATAAATTGGCAGTTTGGAGACTATCCTCAGGGAAAACTATTACTTCACAGTTCTCAGTACCCCCCCCCCAATTTCTTTACCTTCCTATATTTCTTTCCACAATTTCCAGAAGAAAAGTAGTCCAAGAAAACTTACTGGAAATTGTCAATAAAATTACCAAATCATTAACAAAAATATATATGTCACTATATGCCAAAACATCACTTATGAACATGCTGGTGTTCCACAGGAGTGCTACTTTCAGCCATTTATCAAATTCATTAACAGATTCATAACCATAATAAACTCTCTCTGTACCCATGTTTCTTATAAAGAGAAGACTATAGTCATCAGCTTTAAAAATGTAATTACACATGAAGTTCAATAGACTATCACTGCACTCTATCCAAACAATAAGAATCCAAAGTTCATTCAACCTCTTAACAAAATTAATCAGCCTCTGCTTGCAGATTAGGACACACAACATAATAATTCCTATAGATACACCACCACCACTCGAGAAAAGCTGGCTAAATAACATGATAAAGGAATTAATGACACTCACATTGCAATTTTTGCAGCAAAAACCTGGGAAGATCTTATACTGGTACATGTATCAGCTAATAAATAGTATTCCAGTATCAAAGAATTTGCAGCTCAAGATCTCAAATCTTGGTATAATTAAAAGACTCAAAAGATGGTACAACGAACCTAAGTTCTTCAATTTGGTTACATACAGGGCTTCAAAAAAATATGACCCCATATGCGCCTTATGCAAAAGAGAAGATGAGTCAATCATGCACTTCATTGAAGCATTACATGGCTGCAGAACCACAATATGGTCAATATTCCACTATAAGCAACCTTTCATTGACTTGCTCATACATGCTATTTCAGAAGGGTAATACAAAATAGTACATAGTGTTACCTTTCTAATGTATGGGATCTGGCTAACTAGATGTGAATTAATATTTAATGAGAACAGAATTACTCAGGCCCAGATCTTCCTCAAAAAACTCAGTGAAATAAGAGAAAGAGATCAGCATATTGCTCCCCAATACACCTTTGAATCAACATGGGACCTGTTCAATTTCAAAGCATCAACTTAAAAGGAATAAGCATCCATACCCTAGTTGACCAGTACTCCTCATTTATGGGAAAATGTGGATTTATGGGAAAATGTGGTCCAAAGCCATCATTACAAGCCTTGAAGGCCTCAGACTATCTGAGTTAGACATTTGACAAGAACAAGATCTAGGATCAAGAAACACAATAGCTAAAGTGATTGACTCAGCAAAAACAAATATTGAACTTGCTAAATAAATGTCTTGATAATAACCAGATTGAAAATTGTCTATCAGAACCTGGATCACTTATAGGTTGGGCAGATGAATTTGATACAGCTCAGAGCAAAATTAGACTTTACCCTATTTGAACTCAAATAATTTTCAAAATTACATGTATACATTTTTCTTAATTGTCTTCTTAATTAATCACTGTCCACATTAGTAATAAACGTTTTTGAAAAAAAAAAGAAGCAATGGTAGAAAATTTTATTGAAGTCTTTTCAATTAAAACAAATAGACTAAATTTGAATTAAAGATTTATGAATGAAAATAATAATTGATTTCTTTAAAATCAAGATAAAATACTCTTTCAATACCCTATTGAATGGTATATTGTATCAAACTTGAAGATTTCCTATAATTAAAATTATGTACATCACAAACCCACACTCGTTTGCATGCACATATAAATAATAATTATTAGTAATGTACTTGTTGGTTCTTTCATTAACATTAAACTTAGTCCATTTTTTTTTAAATTTGAATGGCTATATCTCCATATAATTAAATATTAAGCAATCGCTATAATTATCAAGTTAAATTTTTAATCGTAATATTAATTTTCACTTTTAAAATATCATTTATTTAATTTTTATGTTTATTCTTTTATAAAATCAATTGTTTTGAAGTTTTACAGTGCGCGTAAGACAATCAACCCCCTTCCCTCTCTGTATAAGTAGAAACATTCTTTTGTTTATACGTTTTATATTCGGGATCTAAGATCTTTTTTTAAAAAAAAAAATCAGCTTTTATTAAACTTAAAACTTAAATAAATAAAAAAATTCTTCTTAGACTATTTAAAAACTAATATTATTCTTAATTTACCAATTATTAGTTTCTCACGGAAGAAATTAATGCTCACAATATACATGAATTAAATATGTGTTTACATACAGGAATTAAATATGTGTCTATATACATAAATTAAATATGCGTCTACATACAAAAATTAAATATGCATCTACATGAATTAAATATATGAGTATATTCAAATATAATATTAGCTACTGAATGATTAGATGAAAAGGATTAATCCAAATATAAATAAAACTTACCTAAGAGTATATTGCAATAGCGAATTAATAAACATGTCTATGAATTATATATATAGATGTGCATACGAGGAGAATATAAATTCACAGAGATAGAATTTAAACTTGCAAAATGATAAGGGAGGTATTTGTGATGCACACACAGATATCTAAATAAATCCCTACTATGTGAATGCTGGCAGAACAGGATTATGGAATATAAATGATGAACATTGTATGATCATCAACGATAGGACCAAGCATCAGAGAAGTTGCTGATGAAATGGACTAACTGATATATGGAACCTGAACTGCAATGAACTATTAGAAAATGCGTTATCCAAATACTGATATTTAAATGAATTGTGGTTATATAAAATAATATATCTTATCAGTTTCATTTCATGTCATCCATTTTCTAGTGTACTTGTTCACGGGAATCTAATGTTTTCTGAGCTATGTTTGGCATAATCTAGTGGCACTGTTTGGGAAACCAAACAGATAAATTTATAGATGTTTTCAGTCTCTTTAATGCTACACCCTCTGATAAGCAGGAAATCTTGTTGTGGGGGAAGGGAGTAACTCAGCATTGGATAACACCAATCATTCTTTCCTTCTTACAATATGCTCATCAGGAAATAAATCAACCATCAGAGGAGATGTAAATCCTAGTCCAGTTACAATATAAATATATTAAATATTGTCATGATCCAAGTTTAATCCAGTTTCTCTTGCCTCAAATCTCTCTCCTCCACATTAATTCAGGGAACTTCATTACTCCAATCTATTTCTCTCATATATGGTTTGATACTAGATCTTTTACAATCTTTTGTAATCCAGTTTAAAATTTTTAACTGCTCATCTATTATTATCTCTCCTAGCAAGATCATCTTACCAATCTATTTCAGTCTCTTAATTGTTTTAATGATAACAATTATCCCTGTTTTTTCACTCACCCTTATATTTCTCTTTGAATCTTTTTTTTGCTATTTTTAATATTCATATTTCATACTTTGTTGAGTGGTCTGAAGTTTCTGGATTGCTCTTTACTCATATATCCATGTCTTATTTACATAAGTAAGAACATTGGCATATTTCATTTTAATAAGTTATACCTACAATACAATCCCCAAGTTGAATTCTGTGAGTAGTCCCATAATCTGACCATGGTGTTTATAATTGTTTTTCTAATTCATAATTATCAATTTTTATTTATTATTCTGAGAAAATGCACTGAATATTACTTTAATCTTTTTAACATTTTCCTTTAGTTTGTTTTCTTACTTTCATTTGACAATTCTTGCAAAATCTTGATAAATTGGATAATCTTTATTTACTCTCTTAATTACCATTTTAATCTATAAAATACTTCTTGTAAAGATGGTGTAAAAAGTTCTAGAGATATAAAAGCACCCTGCCCTATACCCTTCTCAATTTCAATTTTTTAAATATCACTATGTAATCTAATCTTCGTAGCTTTTTGATAAATATTATTCAGAACATTACAATATTTTAATTGATATCTTGATAATTCAATGTTTTTTATCATTGTAAAAAGACTTATAGAATCAACTGCCTGTCATAAACTATAGTTATAATGGCAAACTTATTATTTTTTCTTTAATTTCTCTCATACTTGGATATGAGCCATTGTGGTAAAACCACTTTTAAATTGAAATGTGTAGTCAATTAAAATTCAAAATTCACTGTGAAAAAGTTTTAATTTTTTTGCTAAAACTTTGTATATAACATAGAAAAATGATTTATCTATAATTTCTAATATATATTTTAATCAACTTTTTTATATATCAATATTATTACTGTGTTCTTCCAAACAACTGTTATACTTTTTTGATTTACTTATTTGCTATATATTTTTGCAATTTTTTCACTTATCTTTTTTAAAGATATCATTTATAATTCCATCATTTTCTGAAGTTTTTATTGCTTCAAAAATTTAATTCCATGCATCATTTCATTTAAACTGCTAGGCAATTCAGAAGATGTAGTAATTGTAGGAGATATTTTATTTTCATGTTCTACATTACTAATCAGTTATTTAAATCAGGGACAAAACTCTCCATACAATGTCTTGCACTGGGTGGTACTACTATTTGGACAGTCTTGATTCTGTTTTAACAGATTGTGTAACCTTAGAAAATGATGATTATATGATGTTTAGTTGTTTATTACCAACAATCCTGTTCAGTGGAATAATGGTGACTATAGTATCAGCAAAATGTATAGATATTGAACTGAATTCAGAACTATATGATTATCCAAATGATAAAGCTTGGATGGAAACCATTATTGTGTTTTCATTTTTGACACATAGTTTTATAGTTAACTAAATAGATAAAAATGGCCACTGCAGAGTTGCATTGGATTCTAGTATGAAGATTCAATGCTCTCAGATCCAAGGTTTCTAAATGATAAAAGACACAAGCTAGAAACTAGTCTGAGAAAATTGGATGAATAGGCACTGGATAGGGATTTCATACCCTAACCTTCCTGCATCCATTGATTATTCTGGCTTGCAATACTGTATAAAGAGTTTTGCCTCTGTTTAACAGCTTGTGTAAGCATAGGAAATGGTGATCATGTAATGTGTAGTGGTTTATATAATTATTTATAAAACTCTAACATACAATTCTTGATGTCATCTCTCTTTTTAATATTAGGCACATATTTTTTCATACTGCAGAAATCCATTGCCTACTATTAACAAGATGGTGCTTTACACTTTTGAAAATTTATTCTCTTTTACAGCTTTCTTTGCTAATTTTCAATTGTATTTTCTTATGCCATTATTAAACATTTTGCATATAATACTAAATCATCCATGCACTTTACTACTCTTATACAATCTTTATTTACTACCCTCTTTTACAGTTTACAGTTTTGCTTGTCCCACCAATTTTTTTTCAGAACTCTTATATCTCCTAACTTCAACATCTAAATAAAATTTGAATTTAAAAGTTGAAGTTAGGAGATATAAGAGTTCTGAAAAAGATTGGTGAGGGCAAGCAAAGTTGTATACTGTAAAAGAGGGTGATTTCGGAAAAAGATTGTTGGGGCAATCGAAACTGTAAACTGTAAAGGAGGGTGGTAAATAAAGCATTGTGTCACAGTAGTAAAGTGCATGAATGATTTAGTATTGTATGATATACATTTGGCAATGCAATAAGAAAGAGTAATTAAAGGGTATGAGTACAGACCTCTGCTGTTAATAACACTGTTTATGGGTCTTCAATAGTACAACCAGACCAAACTAAAAAAATATTACTGTTTTGAAGTTAACATTATCAGAAATAATATTTAAACTGATAATTCTGCTCATTATGCTCTTTGTAATTTATGATTGGGTCAGTAAACAATCATCTTATATTCTTGGAATTTTGTTGCTACAATATGGTCCAATGAACTTCTTTAAGTTAGTCATCTGGGCATCCTATTACAATATATATATATAATGAAAAGTTTCATAATACTGTGGGTACACTCATTATCAAGTGCATAGCATGTGGACCAAATCCACTCTGAAATGTTTGAATTTTTTTTTTTTTTTTCAAATTGTTTAATTTATTTTTTTTTTAAAAAAAAAGCTGGCTTGCAGATAACTTCGTATATGTCTAATATTAATGGCTACATAGCAAATATTAGTTAGAGATGAAATAAGAATAAAAATGTTCAGGATTCAGTATTTTGAATAATACTTTGTACTCACTTTTCTTTTATAATTACTGTTAAAGGAGACTTTATCCTGAAGTAAGCTGATATATCTTTTTCATTTTTATATATTCATTCATTTGGTATAAAATTCTATCGTCTACTTATAGATTGTGCCTTTTGCATGATAATCTAAAATATCTATATTCTCATTCCCACATACAGATATATAATGCGTTCTTAACTATATTTTTAATATGCATCAATTCTAAATTACAAAGCAATTAAAACCAAAAAATCAAGTTAAACTTGTAATTCATTTATTTTCTATCTTTATTAGTTTTATTCAAACCAGTTTTAATCTCAAAAATATTTAGTCAATTGATATCAGATATATGTATGATCTTTTTGATGAATGCATCACTTGCAAGCAAATACGGTTTTGAGATATACATTGCTATATAATGTATCATTGTCATAATATATAATATTCGTATATGCGAATGTATTACCAATACTTATTCTCAAAGTAAAGAGCTCTTGACGTGTTCATTAGATAACATTTGTTATACAAGATTAATAAATTAGGTCATGTAACATATGACTTGATTTCTTTGCAATTAAATATTATGATTTATCCATACATATAATATTAAAGTGAATACATACATTACAACATTGAAATGAGATAGATATGCTCAACTAATGGATCAAAACATGTTTTACGTACATTTCAAAGAATTGTAAAGTTTTTGCAATGTATGTAGTTTTCCACTGATATGCATTTTCAAAACTCTATGGTTAATTCTTTGATACATATATATTCTTTGTAATAATAATCAAATTCCAATCACTCTTTCGAACATAGCATGTGAAATTAAAACAAATACTATCATTCAAATACACTCACTAATAGTTCAACAAAATAATACTAGTGTTACATTCATTTTGTCAACGTAATACTAAAGACACATGATTCTGCATTACATATATTTATAAATATGTTATTGCATCTATACAGAAAATTGCAGAGAGTTATTTTTAAACGTAAAATAGAAAAATTTACAAAATTAATAATCAGTTGTTTTTCAGCAATTTAAATATCTTTATACTTTACAACTCGCGATGCGAATAACATTTGTTTTTGACATTTTTATTTATTAGGTTTTGTTTTTAAAAGGAAGTACATGTTATGACTTTCATCACGAGCTAATTACAAATTATTTGAATTTTATAAATTAGTTATCCAAAAATAAACATAAAATTTGTTTAAAAAGAAAAGTTTTGAATAAAGCGAAATTATCTTTTGAAGTTGATCCAATAAAAGAAATATCTTGAGTGATGGTCAAAGGTTGTTTTTAATTTTTAGCATAATCTTTTCTTTGAAATAAATCAAGATTATAAAAAGGAAATGCGACATAGACAAATCATCGTCTTCATATTCATGATAAAAATTCAAATAAATAATGAAATTGAAATGATGGTGGGAAAGAGAACTTTAGTTTTTTTCAATTGGAATTAATAGAATGTTTTGATAGCTACATATTGTAAATTCTTCTTGATTAATATACTTTTGACAATAGAAGTAGTTTTGTTTAAAATGATGGTAGATAGTTATTTCCTTTTAAATTCAGCAATCCAAAGCAATAAGTTGATGTCCATAACCTCTGTGTTTTTGGTTGTCTAGAGATGGAGTGACATTCAAACTCAGATGAAACATCGTAATTAGCATAAAATGTATCTCTTGTTCATATTTAGTATATATAATGAAGTTCAACTACATCTATCTGACAAGAAAAATCTCACTAACAATATACATAAAATAAATATTATTGAGTAACAATGATATGGGTATGGTTGTGTATGACAATACTTTAAAAACTAGAATGATAGGCTGCAATCCAGAAATAAAAAAAAAGATTCTAGATCTGATAAAAAATTTATATATAAAGTTTACTTAGTTAGGCAAAACAGGATTATTTATTTCATTAGCATTCCTATAGTGGCTTGAGATACTTCCTAATTATTAACTTGTGTATATATATAAAACCTTTATCAAACTGATCCAACTAACATACTATTACCACTAACAGTCTTAGTAGACAAAGATAATAGGTTCTGTTGTAATGTATATACTAAATTTGACTATCTTCCACAGCTATATGATAGCATTAATATGACAATTTCTATACAAATTATTGACACAGATGTAGTGAATTATGTTCTTAAACCAAAATATGTATAAAAATGCTTTTCAACCACCAGTAAACTATTATTTAATATTTTTATAAATCTAGATTTATAGATAACATCTGCATTTTGTGTTAACTCTTGAACATTATCTAAATTTAGTGGAATTCACACATATCTATACACCTCAAACTATAACACAGATCAGACCCTTATTATCAATAGCATTAAAGATCTTACATA
Source organism: Epiperipatus broadwayi (assembly GCA_028023455.1). NCBI lineage: Eukaryota > Metazoa > Onychophora > Udeonychophora > Euonychophora > Peripatidae > Epiperipatus > Epiperipatus broadwayi. The sequence continues at coordinate 3,076,605 of JAQFVV010012480.1, read as the reverse complement.
TGCTTTTATTCTTAAAAAATAGGATAAAACATAGAAAATGCAAAACAAAACATTCATATGGAAGTAGACAAAAAATATATATACTTCATTTACACATGTGTATTGTTCCCAAAATATCCTTGTGATGACTGAAAATCTAGAACATTTTGGTACTGTAGTTTTAGACCTGTTGTGATGAAATGAATCCTAATCATAACCTAATCCTAACCCTAAATATAACTATAATCCTAACCCTAAATCTAATCTTAATCCTAACCCACCATGGCTGTGATATTTCACAACAGGTCTAATATTAAAGTACCAAAGTTTTTAACAAAAATGATCATTATGATTGATTAATCCTAAATTTAAAACTAAAATCCAGTAAACTCTCCACATTAGCCAATGTGTATTAGGAAGCAACTAGAAATTTGCATTTATCATGTAAACAAAAGCATATTAATAACAGTTGCAATAACATATAAAGTGGGTAGTAACACTTTATATGATCAATTGCTTTAAGATAAAAAATAAAGCAACATATTAATTTAAAAAATATGAATATAAAATTTAAAAAAAGCTATCTTCCAAAAAAAAAGCCCACACATAGATTATACCATCAAGAAAATGTGTTCCTAAATTTTATAAGTATTTATTGTAATATAAAAAAGAAGAAATATGAAGTATATACAATAATTTTAGCATGATTAAACTGCAACATATTTTAAGTAAGAAATGAGGAAAATATATAAATAAATCTACAAAGAATAAGAAAGCTTTCAGAAATATTGTTAAAAAGCTGGCAACAAATGAAAAAAATTTCACACAGTAATAGATCAAATATTTATATAATACAAATATACTAATGACTGGAAAAATAACATTATAAATGTTAAAATATGATTAATGATGTAATAATTATATTTATAAAAGATGGAAAAGATTATATTGGAAATCACAGAATCCTAGAACAAATTTCATTTCAAAATAATTTTAGTATAGTATATACATCCAAGTAGTAATATAATTAACCAAATGATTAAAAAATATGAGATACTGTTTTAATTGTATTTGTAGATTATAAAAAAATAATTCATATTTTTTTCAGATGGCAATAAATCGTGAATAATATTAAAATACAAATCAATTATCAAACTTCAACAGTATTGTTTTAACTATCATAGTAGTACAAACATTAGTGTTGTTGTTGTTGTTATTATTATTATTATTATTATTATTGTTGTTGTTGTTGTTATTATTATTATTATTATTGTTGTTGTTGTTGTTATTATTATTATTGTTGTTGTTGTTGTTATTATTATTATTATTATTGTTGTTGTTGTTGTTATTATTATTGTTGTTGTTATTATTATTATTATTATTATTATTATTATTATTGTTGTTGTTGGTGTTATTATTATTATTATTATTGTTGTTGTTGTTGTTGTTGTTATTATTATTATTATTGTTGTTGTTGTTATTATTATTATTATTATTATTATTATTATTATTATTATTATTATTGTTGTTGTTGTTGTTGTTATTATTATTATTGTTGTTGTTGTTTGGAATATGTATCAGAATGATCATTGCTTTTAAACATTTTACAGCAATTTTAGGGGAAGCATATTATAGATTAAAAAATAGAATAAAAATAATTATATTTATTTTATTTCAGTGCTACAATTTATTGGAAAGTTGATTAATCAATAGATAGTATGCATCCCAAGATATCTATGTTTCCAGATTCATTTTTGGTTTATCAGTAGCAAGTTACCAGTGTAAATTTCAAAAAATACTATGTATGTCTACTTTTATTTTGTCTATTTGATTGAATAGTTATATGCTTCAGAGACTATTTTTCTGTTTTATAATAAAAACCTTGATCACTTTAATGATCTGTGATTCCAGATTATATAATGCTTTTCAGAAACAAATTCTATTCTAATTTAAGATTTTATTAATGAAATCTTGAATAATACGATTTTGTTAAATCCATTTCCATTGATATCTTATTTATATAACAAAACTATTATGTAAATTATGGATTTTATAAGTTAGAAGTTTGGATGTGCATATAGTGTACTTATATATTTCTACACTAATCTACTTTTACCTAGCATTTGATGCACTGTGTACAGGTTCACAATTTTTATTGATGAAATCCAAAAGGTAGAAATAGGTTTAAGAATGTGAATAGAACTATATTGCATATGGATATAAACACTATTGCCTGTTACCTATAGTTAAATCAACTTTACAATAACTGGTGACATTAGAATAGATAACAGTATTCCCTCTTGAACATCACTGTCTGTACTGTTATCATTTGACATGCTTTGAATAAAAATAAAATAGGGATTTACATTTATATTTTGCAAATGATGTGATTACTTTTATTAATAATATTTAAGAATTGTAACTAATAATAAAAAAATATATATGACAAAATTAATACAGAAGAACTATAGTTGATAGTAAAAAAAAAAAATAATGTTCATAAGTTCATAAAAAATAAAAAATTAAAACTGATAGCAATGAGGAAATAACAGTAAATAGCTTCATTAATTAAAACATGCTGAAATTCAATGGGTATTTTTAATCAAAATACTAAATTGAATGTAAAGCATTTAAAGAAATAACTTAATATTATCAGAAAATAAGTGGTTGTTCCAAAAAGAAGTACTAATAAATGTATTTTACCAATGATTACTCATATATCTAAGACTTAAACAACTAATAAAAAGTTTACATAGATATGTCATATTATACAGTAAAGTTTTAAGAGATATCTATTAGAAATATTAACCCAAACTGGACAAGTGGGTAGCAAAAGTTACAATAGATGGTTAATAAAGTTCAAATATAATTTCCAAAAAATTGTAAAAACTTAAATACAGATATTATATGAAATTAGATAAAGTAATAAAAATTTCTGAATTAAAAATAGTCATTAATGATCAAAAATATAGGATGTAATTTGCAGCAAAATTTATTCTACATTGTATCAATAATGTTTGAAAAGTTGATAAAAAATAAAACATTGTAAATGAAAATTGAAATGCTTTAAAGAAAGATCTATGAATATGCATTTTCATTTTTTTTAAATTTAAATGACCACTTACTAATATGATTAATAAAACATTAAGGAATTACAAAAAATAGCTTTGACAAAACTTTAAACACTGTTAGTATATAACCTTTGTAAAAAAAGTTTGAATCTAAATTATGTTCAAATGATTATTAAACAAATTTTTATTTTAAAATTACAAAGGTACTTATCATAAGAAATGATAAATTAGTGGGCAAAAATAAAGGACTGGCTTTTAAGCCTTATATCATTAAAGCAACTTTGGTGATCTATCTATCAGTAACAAAAACAGGTTGAAAGGTGACTCATAATATTATAAGTCTTATTCTAAAGAGGAAATATTAAACTACATTATAAAGTTTTTTATGGTCATACTTTGTGATCATTTCTCAAAAAAAATTGATGTTATTGACAAAATTAGAAGTGGGAAATGAAGATAAAAACTTTCTGAATTTTTAAGGTCAAATAAGATTGTGTTATTAAGTAATCTCATTAAGTATTTTTTCACTTAGTCTATGACAGAGTTAAGCTTCATCATGGTATTACAATTCTGATGTGATGAATCTACAAAAATAAGATAATTAATATAGTTGCCATAGCTTTATTGTTTTATTCTTAACAGTTAACTCTTTTATATGATGTAATCAAAGAAAGATACCACTAAAATAAGATAAATTTTTAAATAAATAATTACCCATAGCATAATTTTAAACTAAAAAAAATACAATAATTTACTATTGGGTTTGTTAATAGAGCAAATTTTACATAAACGATAATCTCACATAATGTTAAAAAATAATATGTTGAATATCAATTAAGTTTACTAGATTACCTGTTAAATCTATGTAATGTCTCCAATATTTTCTTTATGCATGAAGCAATATTATTATGATCTTTAAGTTATTACATTTTAACAATAGAACTATAGATTTTTATGATTAGTCTAGGCTTTACAATGAAATTAATATCTAGATTCATGGTACAAATTAAACATATAACAATTTTAAACATTAAATAAAAGTAAAGCAAAGCTATTAGAACAAATAATTTTGTATTGTCCTGTTTCCCATAATTGCATTTAAATATATCACTTTTTTATTTGCATTATATTTTATGATAAAATCTTAAGTCTGTTATGATTTAAGGTTAGTTGTCTACATCAACAATTTAAATCACAGAGTTAATATCTTTTAATAATGGAAATTTTAATTAAATTTCTCTGGAAGCAAAATAAAAAAAATAACTCTTGTGAAATTATAATAGATGTTATTAATATTGTATGAAATCAAAAGAATTCATATTTTTATTTTCCAAATAAATATTATAGATAATTTTACCAAAATTTAAATAATACTCTATTTTTTTATGAAAGCAATAAATTTGCTTGTAAGATAATTACTTAAGTTTCTTTAACCTATAACAATATTAATGTACTATAAAGTAGCTTCTTTTAAGTTTCTTTATAAATCTTTTATCTGTTTGCTACTTGGAAATACTATATACAATACATGCTGTAGACTGTTTCTTATCAGAAACATTTCTTTTATCAGTTTTCATAATGATTTTATTTTGGTTATTGCTAAAAAATTTAGGCAATAATTAATAAGCTTAACATTTGTCTTTTTTGCATAGTCTATTGTTAAGATTCTTCTTTTTCTTGACCTTTTTAGGTGAATATGTAAGTCAACTAAGAGTTATTTAAATTTGTCATGACTTCTGTTTTGGTCCATGTTATTCTAGAATGTTTAAAAAGGAATTGATACAGTTAACTAATTTACAAAAACCAATGACCCTTATTTATTGAATGCAATATAGATTTTATTTTTGATAGTTCCCCATTAGAGAATCATTTATTATCTTTTATTTGGAATTGTTTTTCTGTACTTCCTCCCTACTAACTACTTTGGTTATATATTACCTACTCCTAGATTAGTTTTTACAATTATGATTAACCTATTTATTTTGCTTATGATCTGTTTAATAAGATTTTATTTTTCAAAGTATGCACAATCCTTTAATTTTTCCATTCTTTACCATAAAGGCATTATTTTCTTCACTTTTCTCAATTTTCACAAATCATTTTTATAAAGGTGGAAAACTTCTTTTATAGATATATTGAATTGGATGGCTAACATGACTTATCATAAATTAAGTCTTCTATATGGAATTCATGTGTATCTTTTCTTTCTTTTTAATATGATGCTAACTCACATTTCATTAAATTACATCTGATATTTTCCTGAGCCTTGAACAAGTTAATTTATTTTGGAAATCAAAGGCTTTTGGATTTTAGAACTTAATATTCCATAATATATTACATAATTTCAAATTCAGTAAATAACATAATTAACCAGTTACTTAATGTGTTTCTTCACCTCAGTAATTAGCATTATCATAAGCTCTAAACAGTTAATCATATTTCATCATGACATGATAGGAATGGTTCAGTTTTATATTTCAAATTAATAACCAAAACAATTGCCTAATTGCTTGTCTCATATTTTATATTTCTAATAAAAATTATGTTCCATATATTTTATAATAATTGTCTAAGATTTTTCAACATTTGGAACGTTATATATCTTCAGAATTAAAACAGGCAAAACTCTCTATAAGTATTTCATGTAATCTTCAGAATTTAAGTAGTGCACTTTGCTATAGTAGTATTAGAAATTTAAATCAAAGGAAATTCACCTATGCTAATTTTAGTTTATAATATTTATGATTAATTCAGTATAAAGTTTTTTGATGCACATTTCTTTGGTTTAGTCCCATACTAAGCAAACTATAGGCATTACTGTGAGTTCTATATACACGGACACATAATTGAAGAAAAAAACACAGGGAAATTTACCCATTATATATCTTAAGCTTCAAAAGATGATGGTTTGATCAAAGTTTAATATCAATTTAATTGTTCATCTCAATCTTATATCACTCTATCTTTCATCTGATCCATTCACTTCTTTTTACATTAGCGCACATAATGTTCATATGCCTATAAAAACCTGTAAAAAAGAATTGTTTTAAAAAAATTGTCCTAAATTATTCTTGTATTTTTTTTTGTTAATAAGAATGAATAATTTACACACATATGAAATATGATAAATAGATTTAATTAGATGTTGAATCTAATTATAGTCTTTACAATTCATTTTGAAGTAATATTTAAGCTTCTAAAAAAATCTAAGATAAGTTTTCTACAATTTATTAAATTTTATTAAAATTTAAAATAAATTTTATAATATTAATTAAATTGTCATAATTGGTTTAAAACTAATAAAATAGTGTAGTTTATTTGGAAATTATACTGGTCTTCCTAAACATACCAACATATAGCTTGTATATACATAAATCATTTATTATGATAATTTCATAAAAAAAAACCTCTTTGTTAATAAAGTTTAAAATTTGTAATTTTTATTAATTATAATTATTTATTATTTATAATCTTTTTCATTTTCTTTTCTTTCTTTCTATTTTGTTTAAATACTTATGATATCTACACATACTGTATTGATATAAAATGACTGATTTAATATATATGTGTGTATTAAATGCCTTGTCATATTATAAGGTAGATATTTATTTGTTTGTTTCATCGGGATTTTTGATTTTATAAACTATAAATATCAAAAATGTATAAAACTTGGGAAAATACAAAGTTCAAAGTGGTAAAAAAAATCTTTTACAAACAACTGTTAACAAGTGCAAAGTAATCAATAAATTTAAAGCAAAAGAGGGTATAATACTTCACAGCATATACTAAATGGTTGATTACTAAACCTTGAAAGACATATTCACAAACATTCTAAGAGCAATTTTCTGTAACAGCCATTACATTTCCTCCAAGTTTGTATATTTTATCTTGTAAAGTAAGCCTCTAACTGACCTCATTCTTTAATGTTACTCAGGAGATACATTGCTTCAGACTTAAAAATACATCAACTAAATCAATTGTAGGCCTATGAAGTAAAAAAAAATGAATGTATAAAAATACATAAACTTACACATACACATATATATATTAGGAAAGAATATTGATAAAATATATGACATACTAAAAAATCTTAAACATTTAAAATTTTAGGCTTTACTTTTAAATGCTACTAAGATATATTTTATTAAATAATTAAATATGTGTATCCTTTTCATCATCATGATTTTCTATCATTATTGATTATTTCAGGGCAGAGACATTTTCAAATTTAACCAGCTACTCTGATCCTTAACTTCTCTTCTCCACATCACATTACCAAACTTTCTTAATTTATCCATTCAGCTCACATCTGGTCTCTTTTTAGGTGTTTTACAATCTCTAGAGATTCAATTTAAAACTTCAACTTTCTTTCTATTATCATATGTTTTACCAATAAATCAAGCCCAACTATAGTTTAGTCATTTAATTGTATCAGTTTTAAGATATATATTTGCTCTTTCAGCCATAAATTTTGTTTCCAATCTTTTCTTGTTCCTTCTAACATTCTTTTCCCCTATTACACTGAGTTCTTTAAAGTCACAGCATTGTTTTTTATTAATCTATATAAAACTGAGAAAACACATCTAATAAAAAACTTCCTTTCCATTGGAATTTTTCCTTTTAATATCAAATTATTTCTATCAACAAGCACTTCATCCTAGTTTAATACTGTGATTAATTTTTACTACTATGATTCTCTCTATCTTAATCATCTTAATAATTGAAATACAGGCTTATTGTATACCTGTATCAATATATGTACTATATGAGCACATACTTTCACATGACCCACCACTCTCCACTCTATCTTATAACACTGATACAACACATATATGTCAAAAAGATAAATAATCACCAATATACATATTTCATGCTAAACCAGAAATTTTTAGTTGATACAGATGATCATCTCTACATATATATGCAATAAGTGCTCAGATATATATATATTATAACCTACACTCCCAACACCGTTCATATATATTACATGAACGAAATGCCCAGGCGCCAGTTCTATTAATGAATGGAACAATATAACAAAATATATAATACAAAATTATTACTGAGACACTATATTTAAGTTTATGTTCAGCTCAGCTTAGTGGGAGGCTATAGGCAGTTCATAACATATTTGATAATAAATGAATAAAAGAAGAAATATTACAAAACATTTAATATAATGTAAATTCCTTTGTTAATTAATTGTATGATAAAGGATCATAATGTTTATTTGGTACAGTCTATTAAAATATACTTTAAACTTAATTTCTTCCTTCATCCAAGTATAACCTATATATCAGCTTGCTATAATTATATTCTTAAACAATTCTATGACTTGGCATATCATAATCTAAACATCTACTTTAATGCCAATCAAGAAATAAACAATAAGATCTCAGGGAATTTTAACAAACACAGTGGAATTAATAAACTACATTGGTCTATAAGTTATAATTCTAAAGTATGAGAAATATATAATGAAACAAATTGACTAAAATATTTTACTGTGTTTCAATAATAAGATAATGACAGAAATAGGGTATTTTAATCTCATATCATCATCTAATAAATATACTGACTTGGCAACCTTTCTAATACATTTGACCAGTGGCAAAATGTTCTTTTATAATGTTTGGATTAACAAAAACAATATTGTCAGACACTAGCAAATTTAATATTATAACTCTAAAAAAAATACATCTATTTTGTAATAGTTTTATGAAATGTGGAGATGTGGAAATGGAAAACACGAATGTACACAAGAATAACTCAAGACATAGATTTTAAGATTTTAAATAACTAAAACAAATCATTTATTACAATAAAATAAACTTGGTTTAATATGATATTAACAAATGGACTATTTGTTTTACAGATTTTTAAATTATCAAATAAACTTTAAGCATCAGTTCGGGATTATCCCTACTATCAAAGCAAATTAATAACAAAACTTAAATATCCTGACTTCAAACACATGCTTTGCCTACATGTTTCATCTTCATGACAATAAATAAATAACATGCTATATTATTAGCACAAAAAAAAACAAAAAAAAAAAAACCTTTGAGAGGATATTACTCTTGATTAACAAAATAAATCAAATTACTTATATTTGGCTCTCAACAAAGCAACTTTCTCTAATTGACTAAATAATCACTTTCAATTATGTATACCCTTTATGCATAGCAACAAATCATGTTTATTCTGATGATTTGATGATTTATAACCTTTATTTAAATAAATACACTGTATTTTAAAATATTTATTCCCGTTTTAATCTCAATACTTTATACTTTATATTTAAATGAATGTAATGTATTTCCAAAAAAGAAACATTTATTTCTCATTTTAATTTCAATAATTCTATACTTTATATACGCGATATTATTTATATTATGCATGTGTGTGCACGTTCAAGCAGCAATAATATAAAACAATCTTTTCTATAAACTCTCCATTCATTAAGAAAATATCATACAATTATTTTATTTCGGACAATGTCGTAATTCATCAATGAAATAAGACACTAATACTACATCAACAATTAATCTAACAATTTATCTAGCCACATATTAATTAACACAAAGCTATATTTTCATGATTATACATACTATACATTATAAGTGAAAATTTACATGAGGAGCAGATAAACTCTTACTGGACACTTTTACAATTCCCCATTACCAAGAATCTAAGAAAACATCACATAACTTCCTAAACATCATTTAATCATATTTCAACAATAACTCATCTACTTCTAAATACACTATTGGCGGGGACTTATTTCCTCATCACCAGGCTCTAAGAAAACATCACTTCAAATTATCATTTAATCATATGCATATAATATAGACTAGGCTCTACTCATGGAAAATTATTAACATAGACTAAATAAGCAAATCTTTTATCCCTACAGACATTATAACACAATCAGATTTCTTTCCATTCTCATAGCTTTTCTAAATATTGAACATTATAAATACACGCTGGCAGACAAATACATACTGATAACATACCAATCCATTCAACTCAGTAGAATATGACAGTGTATGAAATTTATGCATAAAATCTTCACAAACTAAACTTTATCAAACAAATATCATAATTGTGCAAAACAAACACACACCCACGAACAAAAAGTATATATAATATTAACTCTAAATTACACATTAAGCAGGTAACATGATAATTAAATATTGCATTAAGGTATAACTTTTAATTTAATATTTATAATTATTACAAATGAACTTTCTTTCATATCTTTCAAACTACTTCTATTATAAGTTCGTTGATTTAAAAAAAAGAACAAAATTTTCACTTTGAGATAATAAAGTATACAAAATAAATGTAAACCTCTCTAATAATATATTTAAAAAAATATTTCTTTCTTTTATCTTCGTAAAAGAACAATAAGATCTGTTTGAACACAATCAATTTTTTTTACCAGCATACTCCTCATTTGGATACGCTTCAGAGACATTCTTGATGGTCAAAATATCCAAATTATAAATAAACATAATAATAAATAAAGCCTATCTACCTATCATATACATTAATTATGACAAGCAATAAAAAAAAATAAAGAAACAAAAGTTATTAGTTTTGTAATTTAAAATAAAAGTTCACTTGCAGAGCTCGGTTCCAGGTTTATAAAACAATATGGGACACATTCCAAACTGAATTTTAAACTAAAATAAACTGCTGTAGGATAACCAAACAAATATAGTCATGCTTAAATAGAACTCAACATCTTCAATGTTCATAATAAAGTTATTTAAGTTACTGTATCATACATAAGCAATCAATTTATCTTCTATTATGATGAGAGTATAATAAATTCTTAACTACTGTTAGACAGGAATTATCTCACTTATTCCGTTGTAGTTCTAAATTGAATATGTAATTATTTTTTAGTAGTTTATTGAATACCATTTAATAATATTTTGTTTTATTTTCCATCTTTATCGAAGAGAACAAAAATTACCTGCATTTCTATCCTTCTATTTGATTTAAACAGATATTTAATTTGAAGTAGCTCACATTTATTTCCTTCATTTAACATACGTATTATTTCCAGAAATACAAGACAAACAAATACTGTCATCTCTTTATAATGAATTTAAACATGGCATGATTTATCAAACTATGCATATTCTTAAATTTATGTTTAATTCTCACAAAAACATAACACGGAAAATAGTGAAGAATCAAAATATATTCTGTAAAATAGTTCTGCATGCATTTTCCAGATATATTAAAGAACACACGTTGGTTAATGATATAACAATAATATTCATGCAATTTATTTCTATTTAAAATGACAATTAAGTGAAGTAATGTAGACTGGACGTTATTAACATACATTTTTAAAAGAGCAATAGTCATGAAGAGGTTAAATTCAAAATGTTTAAATTAAGGAGAATAAAATAAACTGAGTACCTTTTTTTAAAATTTAAAACTGCATTCTGAAATTAATTTGTCCCATAATAAATTTCTTGGGATTCTTTAGAAATTTTACTCCAAAGTCTTTTTTAAAATCAATTTGACTTCAGCAACTGGTTTTACTTTCACAATAATCAGCCACTGTTTTGGGCTACAATTACATTACATAATATGCAAATTTTCCACTGGAGATCTTTGTTAAGGAGCTCTCTTTTGCAAAGTTCATTTCCTTCCACCAGCTTACTCCCATGCTTCTTCTATCTCAGCTAATTACAAATTCAAAAAAATCTTTTCCAAAAAAAAAAATCACTTTGATTTTTTAGAATTAAAATCAAGATAAAAATAATAAAATAAATAGCTTTTACTAACTTGAAAGAAAAATGAATATTAATTAACTATTAAAAATGATTAATAATTTATTTAATTTGTAAAATAATCTATTGATTCAACTATCTATTAATCATTGGAAAGAAATATATATTTGTTAAATTATTTAAGATAACTACTGTAATTTAAATGTTTTTTATTGTGCATGTACTATTGTTTGCTGTTATTAAAAGATGAAAATGAAATGAAAATGATGCGGAGTCATACATGCATGCACATGTACTACAACCTAAATATTAAACTATCTTAACTAAATATGATTGAAATGGCTATTAATTGTTGACAAAAGGATAAGTATTAATGAATAAAGAATTTTAAAACTGTTCAACTAATACTACAATAATATAAAATAACTTTGCATCTTTCTGACAAAATGTATCAATTACATTAATAAACAACCCCTTTTCCTTATATTAAATACCTCATTAACCACACTAATAATAATGAATACCTATCAGGTGGTCAATAAACTGCATAAGCAGTCCATATCCAAGCTTTAAACAATCTCCAGCAAAAAAATTTAAAATTCTAAGGCTATTTCATTTTTTTTAATATAACTATTTAATGCAGATACAAAGTATCTTAAACCCTTGTGTCCATTCAGATGGTCATAATATATATATATATATTAAGATAGCCAATCTTCATACTTTAATGGGCAGGCTTCAGTCCACTTCACACTCCAACTGTCCATTCAATTGAAAATCTGATGATGGAATGCTCAAACGTCACCCTGAGGTCAAGATTCTTGTCACACCCATGTTGACTTAAAGTCAATCTGACCCCTCATGTACAGTACATAATCCATTTAATACATATACAAGTAATGGACAGACATCTCTACTATGTAATAACTGAAATACAGGCTTATTATATTCCTGTACCTATATATGTAATATATAGGGTATATGAGCACAGATTTTTACCTGACCAACCACTCTCCACTCTATCTCATAACAGTGATACACTTGAACACATATTTGTCGAAAATAGAAATAATCACCGATGTGTATTTCATGCTAAACCAGCAATCATCAGTTAGTGCAGATTATCATCTCTACACATATATGCAATAAGAGCTCAGATATATATTAAGATAGCCAATCTTCATACTTTAATGGACAGGCTTCAATCCACTACACCTTCCAACTCTTCAACTGTCCATCCCATTGATAATCTGATGATGGAATGCTCAAAGACTACCCTAAGGTCAAGATTCTCACCACACCCATGTTGACTTAAAGTCAATCTGACCCTTCATGTACAGGACATAACCCACTTAATACATATATGAGGGATAGGCAAACCTCTTACCAAGCTATTTGTAGTTGATAACTTCTTTTAATTCATGATTATCAATCTTTTTTTTTTCTCAAGAAATTTAATGAACCTTAATTTTTATAGAATTTATTTTTAATCCTACTTTATTTCTTTCACTTGATAACTTTTGAATCATTTCCTGAAAATGTGAAATATCAATTGGAAAAATAATCATATCATTTGCAAATTCTACATAACTCATTATCTATTTACTTTTATTCCCTTAGCATTCCATTTTAATCCACAAAATATTTTTTTTTTTTAGAAAACTGCTGTAAGATGTTTTGGATATATGAAACCAAACTGTTAAAACAATCACAAATATTCCTACAAATAGTGCCATCTAGTGCAATTTCTAATAATAAATAATTATTAGATGGTTGTGCATTACAATCCTATCCAGTGTCTCTCCATTCAAAATATCAGATCAATTGCTAGCTTATGTCTTTCATCAGTGAGAAGCCATGGATCTGGAAGGAGTGACCCTTCATCTTTCAATCTAATGCACATCTCCAACACCCTCTTTCTATCTTTTTGGTTACATATAAAACTATAAGTCTCAAGTGAAAGCACAATAATGTTTTCAATCCACATTAAGTCATTTATGTCATCTTGCAAATCTAAGTTTTTTGGTGTTTTTAGTTTATTAATAACTGACTATTGTCTTTTAACAAAGATTGGTCTTAAACTATTGGACATCATTTGTTTACCTTTTCTTATGCTTAGACATGATATAAATCATTATAATTTTTCTCACAAAATAATTTCACCTTATCAAATTATAATGGTGATTATGGTTGTGAAAAAAAACAAAGTCATCAAAATCTATGTATAGAGCTGAGTTCACAGATGTATGACTATACAAGGAATTATTTGGATTGAAATCATTATTGTACTTTCAGTTTGGAATGGTAGCTTTATAGTTACCCAAAAAGGTAAAGGCGGGAGTGTATTGGATCCAATGTATCAAGAATATATCTTCCAGATCCATGACTCCTAAATTATGAAAGTCATAAGCTAAAAACTTGTTTTTGAATATTATATGGCAAGATACTGGATAAAATTATAATGTGCAATTTTGTAGTATATATTATTAGAGCAAAATGACACCACTATATGGAAAAATGAAAAAGTTTAACATTGCCATAGGTCCAGAGTGCTATTATTATTCCTGACCATAGGAAGAGTGATGATTTAATAATATTCACTAATATAATGCCTAATGAAACATCAAATGTTCTGTATTAAATGTCTAAATGGATCCATAAGGAAAGAAACTACAGATGATAAAAATAACATCATTTCAAGCATGTCACTGAGGAGTTTCCACAATTGATGCATCACTTTCCAAAGAACAACGACCCAAAAATCAATAGACTGTATCTATCAAAGATATTATTTGTCAAATTCATAAACATTATTCAAGATGATTTGAAGAAACTTTAATTTATATATATATATGTGTGTGTGTGTGTAGAATTCTTTTTTTACTTCACTTCCCCACTTGGGAACCTAAATATCTACAACTTGGAAGAGTCCACTGTAATTGAGATCAAGAAAGTACATGGGGGTGGGAAGGGTGTTAAGTTAGGCAAAATCTTTTCGTTAAATAAGGTTTAAGTCAGCTATCCCTCTGTTGTGACTTCACATTGGTCATCATCATCACTGTGATATGGAATAAGGTAAGATTTTATTTGATATTATTGCATTTTAAGGACATGCACTTGCTACAGGACAGAGTTTGTGTTATTATTTTTTGCTAACTAATTACCATTTATATGTGTTTATTTGGTATGAATGACTAATCTTCCTCATAGACATTCTTTTCTATCAACCAAAGGAAATTTGTACATAGTGAGGGATCCCAAAAAAATGGAACTTCTACATCTGGAATTGGACAATGAAGCTATTGTACATTCATTGATATAATAATTGTAAAATTGTTGGCTTCACGATCATCATAATAATGAATTAATGATTTTTTCTTTTTTGTTAATTTTATCTGCTTTGTAAATATTTAGTGCCTTGTCATGTATATCTACTAGGGGTAAGGGTTGAAATAGTAAACACATTTAATCATTAATATGGTAGAGATACATACTTGACACATACAAAAATATATACATATTTTTTTATCATGTTAAAGGAGTTTTGAATTTTTATTTTGTTAGTCAATAAACTTTGTTAACTTGATTTTTATTAAAATGGTCTCTCATTTGTCTAAATTATTTATCCATTCATTCATCAATTTATAATCAGATATACATGCATACACACTTTCTTTTTGCACAATAATACAGTAATGTGGTTAGATGAATCCTTCATCCAATTGGAACCTGTATAGAGGTGCAGTAGTTGCTATCTAGAGTAAATTCACCCCTGAAGAGAGATTATGGCAACATTCTTCCTGAGTTTCAATAACTAAGACATAATTGAATCTGAAAGAGGGGTGAAGTATGGATGAACTAGCCTAAATTATATCTGAATTTAATGTGTAAACTTAGAGCTTAGATATGATCATTGGTTAGGTACTTCATATCATTCACAGCATCCTACCTGAAGACCGTAGGTCTAACCTTAGTGAGATGTGCTCCACCTCTTTTGATGGACAGTTACAATTGAAAGATGAGGTGGGTATAAGGAGATGGTATTCACATAATCTCCATTCAGTATCTCAAGTTAAATATAAATGGAATGCAAAATTAATGTAGAATACAGTGAATATACAACATGGTGAAAACTATAAGGCTTATCTCCAGCATTACAGAAGAATCATTAAATCAAATGTCAACCTTATAAGTAGATTTAAAATAGGTACACTACAAATTAGGTTACTTATGTAACTACTGCCAAACTTCAGATAGAATATATAATCATTATTTGTAAGTACTTGGGCACTAAAATATTCATCAAAATATGAAACAATAATGCTGAAATACAGAAACATTTTGATAATTATCAATGCTCTGTCCACATAGTAATATCAATGTACTAGCAAACTAAAACTTAATTTCTAATTAAAAACTAAATAAATGGACTTTAAAGATGTTCTTTTTGCACCATCCAGAATTATTATCTGGATGTTAAACACAAACATAAACCCCTACATTCATATGACTAACCATTATCCTTTAATGTAGCTCTGGAAGCAAGAATTTTATGAACTGTTATTGTGAGAAAAAGTCAAAGAAATGTAATATCTTATTTTAAATTACTTTTAAATAATTTATATGTGTATTTTCCACTAATTAAGTAACTTTATACTTAATTTTTAATGAAAACAAAATGAAGTGAATGTACTTTAAAGATATATTTACATAACCCACAGTTAATATCTGGATAACAAACATAAACCCCTACATACTTATCACTAAGCATTTTGATCTAATCTAGTTCAGGAAGCAAGCACTCTATGTGTTATTTTGAGCAAAAGACAAATAAATATAACATCTTATTCTAATTTACTTTTAAATAATTTATGGGTGTATTCTACAATAATTAAGTAACTTTAGTGAGATAAATTAAAATCCCTAAAACACTAAGCTGTAATGAAATAAAGTAGCCCACAATACCAATTCATGTAACACATAACTGGAAGAATAAAAACATTAACACAAATATCATTTTAAAAAATTATTTAAATAACTAACTGATTAATAATTAAATAAAAATATAAACAATTACATAATAAAATGACAAATAATTTTATACATTTTATCATAAATATAATTTCATACAAAAAATAATTAAATAATGAACTTATCATTAAATTAATTTTGTTTTCCTTAAGTTATTTTGTTATAAATAACAAAAGTTAGAAAACAGCTTTATAATCAGAGATTAGCTCAACCATATTGTATATATCTGGGGAAGGGGGGTAATATAAAGCAAAGAAGTAAACAAGTTCAAATTTTATAAAAATTAAGTTACTTATAAAAACTTTCTATAGTTTTTAAAATCACATGAATAAGGAATTGTTTTACAAGAAAATGTTGCCCTACAGAGTCATTCATTCCTATCAAATACTGTCCTATAAAATGTTATCTCTAAATGAGAGTATTCTGTGCACATAAAAGAAAAAACAACTAGAATCATTTTAATTTTTTTAGTCCTTTTTTGCAATTGTAATTTACAGTTTCCATGTACATTTTTTCTTAAAGTTTTCTTCATTCCAAGTTACTAAAGTATACAGTCACATTTTCTTTATTTTGCACTAAAATATTTCAGGCTAACACACAGCATGAATTTATCCATTTTTTCTCTAATAATTTTTCCAGATCAGTCTAACACATAGTAACTATCTAGCTCTTGGTTGGTGATAAGGTTGCACATTACTTCAGAGATATCTTCTTTACATTTTTTTATTTTAGTGAAGCAGGTTACATGGAAGAATATGATGTTTAGTCTTTAACTAAATTTAGAATATATTTGTATTTATCTTAGAAAACATTTTTTATAGCTAAATTCATGATATGCTCTTCACTGCTAAATTCTCTGTCTTCTTCAAAAACTTGATTAGAACTTTTTTCTACTGTCTTTTTCATCAGCTAGCTTAGAATTGACTGTTCTCTCCAATAGCTGGCTCAGGAATGCTTGCTTTTTACAAGACACTGAGGTCAATTGTTTGATGCAAACCTTTATTTTTGGAACAAACTTATCTTTAACAAATCACAATCCTGTATTCTATGTGATAAAATTTAATAATAATCAATTAGATTAATTTTGATAAAAACAATTGTTTACCTATTTTCCTTCTTCATTCTTGAGATTGAAATACAAGACAAAAACTTAAATTACAATCATAGATTTTGACATTCCTTTTTAATTATTTTTTTGGATAAAAGACAATAAAATAATCAGATTAATTGCACTGACTTTTCTTTTGAAGAGAGATAAAGAATAAAGAAAGAAAAACAATTTTCCTTTGTTTTAAAAATATTATTAAACATAAAAATGTATATGTTTTATTTGTCTTACATGTTAAAATTAAAAATTATTAAATAATTTTCTGAAGAGAAAGTTTTTGCTCTCAGTAATTTAAAAAAAAAAAATCTTGTAATTAGATAAAAATGATTAAAGAGAAAAACAAAAGAAATTGTTTATTTAATATATTTTCCTCTTTCTTTACAACTCTTTAAATTATCACATATTAAAATATTCATGTTATTTTAAAAAATAAATATTTGGCAATTCTTATATTATCATATGGTACATAAAATATTTAAAATTGTCAGCCAAGGAAGAAGTTGGAACTTGTATGCATGCTCAGTTTCATTTGATAGTGGATACATGTTTTCATTTGATGAAAACTTTTATATTTAAGTACAAATAAAGGAAGATTGCTCAAATGTGAAAAAAATTGTCTATTATTAAATGGGATGTTGTTGAACTTTGTGAAGCTAGAAAAATGAGTAGATAATTGAATTAAATGTAAACATGTATCATTAAAAGCAAATGCAAAGTAGGATTCATTCGAATAAAAAGTAATTAAAAACATTTGGGATTATGATAGTGTTCATATAAAATGATGATAGTAGTTTTTCAAATTAATAGAAGATAATAGAGCCATAATTCAGGTCTATGTCCCAAGAAATTCTTAATGTGATGATGAAGTAAAGGATTTTTATATGGAGGTGCAAAAGCTTTTTATATGGAGGTGCAAAAGCTTTTGATCAGACCGAAAAACTTAAAATTGTCATTGGAGACTTAAATGTTTGGGAAGCAATTAAAAGTTGAAAGTGTTGTAATTGAATTTGGTTATGCTGTTAAAAATGAGAATGGTCTTACACTTGTTAAGTTTGCAGAAAGAAAACCTTTATATTATAAATTTTTTTTTGAGAAAAATATTAAATGGAAATTGCCATAGAAGCATCCAGATAAAGGTACAACAGAACTGGGTTATATTTTGACTGGAAGAAATATGTATTGTCAAATTGTAATGCTCTTAATAGTTTTAAGACAAAAATTGGTTATGGATTAGTGAGATATAAAACACATTTTAATGCAAAACTAAAGGGACAAAAATTATTAAAAAACAGTTTTAACAATATATGTTTCTAACCTTCTGAAACGTTCCAATGTATTTACATCAGAACTAGAAAATTGTTTTAAAATATTAGAAGATTTTGAAGATGATTCACTTTTGAATAAAATTAGTAGAAAATAACTGCTACATTATTGATAATTGTAAAAAGATAACTGATACAAAAAATTGGCAGTTAATGAGTACAATTTCTACTACATGAAGAAAATATATATTGAAAAAAAAAGAATATGAAAATATATAAAAATGATCCACTAATAAGATTGAATATCTAGAATTTTGTAAAATGATATCCAAAATATTTAATAATGATATAGGAAAGTAGAATTTATGAATGACAAAGGAAAACTACAGAAGAGATTGAAAATAATAACATTGTAAAACAACCTCTCAGTATTGGTAAGAAACTTATTATTACAATAAGAAAAAAACATGGAACTATTATCACAAATAGAGATGACATCATAAAAAGTGTGAAAGAGGAGTGTAAAGAATTGTATAGCAATAATAAAACAAGAAAGGTATCCCATATAATTTCTACTTTCTCTGAATTTCCCGGAATTTAAAATAAAAAAATAATATATGCAGTTAGATCTATGAATAAGGGGGAAATCTTCAGGTAATGATGAAGTTATATCTTAAAAGAAACAGATGAAGAAATACAAAATTGTTGGAAAAGTCTAAATAATAAAGATGTCCTAGATTTCTGGAAGGATCAATTCCAATGATGATATTTTAAACAAATGATAAAGAAAATATTAGAAAGTACAGATATAACAGTCTTTTATCAGTTCTATATAACATATTTACGAAGATAATTAGAATTTATTTATAGTAAACTTTGGATTTTACTCAACCAAAAAGATATTATTTATTTAAAAATAGTTTTAGAAATGTATATCATATCCAATTATTAAAAAAAGTAATAGAAAGACCAAGGAATATGAGTTGACAATATGCTTTGGATTTGTAGATTATAAAAGAGCATTTGATTCTGTAAATAATATATAGCACCAGAATATCATATTCTGAAGAATATTTATCAAAATCCATCAGCAATGTTTAGTTTAAAAAGTGATACTAGGATGATTAATATTGAAAATCATATATGACAGGGTGACTCCATATCTGCAAAACTTTTACAAAGCAAGAATTATTTTGTGGATTAAAATATACAGCTAAAACAGTTAAAGAAAATGGAGATTAATTATGTCATTTAAATTTTGCAGATAATACAATTGTTTTTGGTAAATTATACTTCAGAGTTTTAGAAATGTTGAGTTATCAGATCAAAGTAAAAAAAATAAAACTAAAGATAAATACTAAAAAGTCGAAACTAATGTCCAATGAATTTTATTCAAAAAGAAGATAGTAAATAGCTCCACTAAGAAAGCCAAGGACTCCAGTTCACTCTGTTACTGGCTTTCCATTTTTATTACCTAAGTTATATTTTAGAGAATTTTTTCTCTAAAAAGTTTCCAATTGACCAGTGTAACATTTTAGGTTCCTTTGTATACAAGAATTATGGCACCAATAGATAACAAGTAAGAATAATTAAAACTTTTCTTTGGAGCACTCTTAAAAGTAACTGGCAGCCATGTAAATTTCTAGAGATTTCTATTAAAATAATTAATTTCCAGAGAAGATTTTGATTCAGGGCGGTTTTGCTGATTGACTGAGAGTGTCTGATTGTTGGGAGGATCCCTGTGGGCCTGAATCCTAGTTTTTATATGGATTGAAGCTGCAAAGCAGGTGTTCAGGTGATCGTTACCAGAATTGAAAAGTTCATTTATTTGTTAGCAATAGTAGTATTATTCATTTAGACTTTAATGCTTGTTTTTTAAACCTGAGATTTTACTTTAAAAAAAAGAATGTTTCCACAATAGTAAATTGTTTTTCACTGTATCTGATCATTTATTTCAAGTGTTGCTTTATCTTTAATCCATCTATTTGATGCTGTATCACTGACTATGTCTCTTAAAACATTTTTACCAGATTTGGATGGCTCATTCATTTGTTTAAAAATGATAATGTTAGTCATTGTGTTTTTGTGCTTGCATTTTAGACCTGAAATTTGACTTGTGAAAAAAAAATTTGTCTACTATAGTGAATTGTTTTAGACTATATCTGAACATTTGATTTCAAGGGTTGCTTGATTATTCAACCATACATTCTATTAAAAGTTTTTTTTTCTATTTTGAATGCTGAACTGTACAAATCATCGATAATTTTTAACATTTGATTATATGGATTAGTGCTTCTGGTTTTCAAAGATTATCAGGGTTCTAAAACATGATGGATACTATTCAATATGTGATTTTAATGGCTACATTATTCTATGTACATTTTTGAATGATCTATAGATCTAGAATTAGATTGTGGTATCACACTTAATGCAAGTATTGGGTTACTACATATATATTAAAGTTTTTGATTTTAGAAAGTAATGAAAACATTTTTATGCAAGGCATTGGAAATTCTGGAGATTTGCACTGTGATTTTGAATTTAGCAATTATTATGGCATTTGATTGTTAACATTTGTTGCTCATCATATGAATTGTGCTTCTAGTTTTAACATTTGATTTCTACCAATAGTTAAGGACCACAGAATTAAGGCTTCTACTTTTTTATAAGTTACCTGGAAGCTAAAACATGATGGACAATATTCAAGTTCCCAAACAGTTCAACTGTGATTTGAACATTGGATTAGGGCTACTATGTCACTCATTTTTGTGGTCTTGGGAACTGAGTCTGGTGCTTGGAAATCTCCCAGGGCTTGCATCCTGCTCTTGGAGGGGGCATAGGATTTGGGTGTATTGGGTTCTAGTCTGGGATTTAGATGAGAAAATCTGGAACTTGGGAAGGTTCCTGGGGCCTGGATTCTGGTTCTTACAGGAAACTGGGATGTGGGTGCTATGGGGATTAGTACAGGTTTGTTTTTCTTGGGGCAGTGGAAATGATGTGATGCATTGTGGTTTTGATTTCTTTGTTCTCTATGTGATTCAAGGGTTGCTTATTAGTCTATATGATAAACTGTAGATGGCAGGTGATATAAGCATGTAAGATTTAAATTTTTGATTAGTGCTGCAGCATTGGTTGTCTTGGCTGTGAAGATGAGAGAATCTCATGCTTGGGTGACTCAGGTCAGAGAGTTCTACTATGGTTTAAACTTCAAATCAGGGATGCTGTTTCATTCATCTTTGCCATATCTATGGCATGGTCTGGTGCTTGGAAGGTCTCACTGGCCTGGGTTTTGGTGGGAATCTGGGTGCTGTGGGGATTTAGTAAAAGCATTGGATGAGAGCATCTGAGTTTTAGAAGTCCCCTGAGGTGTGGTTCCTAGTCCTTACCAGGGGAGCTGGAATGTTGGTGCTGCAAAGATTAATATGAGTTTTCATTTTCTCATCTTCTGGATGGTAGAGATGGTGTTATTCTTAATAGTTGTGATCTATTTAGTTGCCATTAAGATCAGAGGTTACCTAGTAGACTATGAAAGAAGTTATGAATAGCAAAATGTATGCATATAGAATTTAAAGTTTTTCTGTTCTCTTAGTAAATCAAGTTCTGCATTGTAAATCATGGTTTAAATCTTGTATATCATTAGATATAACATATAAATTCAAAGATTAATATTATGTTAATAAATCTTATTTTGAAAGTAAAGAAAGTAAAGATAGATAAATTATAAGAAATTAGCAGCTACAAATACCTTGATCAGATTATTAATATAGATATAAACATGATGTATTAAATTAATCATACAATTAAACTTAGGTGTAAGTGCTTTTGGTAGAAATAATCTATAACTAAAAGAAAATATACCTATGTTTTTGAAAAAGAATGTTTTTAATAAATTTGGTTTACCAGTTTTTACTTATGGATCTAAAACTTAGACTGTTAATATCAAAAATGAAATGCATGGTTAAAAGAACAAACAGGTGTTAGTGACATAATTGAAAGATATAAGAAACTACAGTTAAGCTGAGCTTGACACATTGCAAAAGAATTATTAGTAGATTCATAGTTGAAATCTTAAATTGGATTCCAAGTGATTATTACAGATCTAGGACAAGACTATGTGTAAGACAGATGAATGCAGTAAGGAAGTATACTGTGGTAATATGCAGAAAAAAGACTAGAGATCAGAAAAACTGGATTAAACTTGGATTGACTTTGATCCTACAGAGATTGATAATCTTTGAAAATGATGATATAAATTATTGTATTATTAGCAAGCTCTAATAGCATTGCAGAAAACTAAAGAAAAAGAAAATCAATAAATGAGAACCCGATTAAAAGTTTAACAGGTAAGAACATTTAGAAAGTATAAGACAACTAGCAGTGCAAACTGTCATTGGATATACAAAATGATGTGACTGCAGAATAACATAATAAAGAAGAATTAAAACAGTATCCCAATACAGTGCAATAAGAAATAATTGAGGAAGAGAGAAAGATTTTAAAAGATTCATTTCACTTTAACAAGATTTCAGACAGTGATGGTGCATTTTCTTCAAAAGATTACAAAAGGAAATAAAAAAGAATCCTGCAAAAAAATGATTCTTATGCAAATGTTGCAGAAAGGGGATGCAAAATAAAAAGCTATATAGAAAATGATGCAAAAATGATGAAAATTGTAAAAAAAATGAGACTATACAAGAAACACTATGACAAAGGAATGTAATTGAAATAAATGCAAGAAATGTTAAAGACGATCCAAGAAATATTGAATGAAAGTGAAAAGAAAAATCACAAGTCAACAAAAGAAAATGAAAGAGTTGTACAGAGAAACTGTTAATAATCCAAAAGTATTAAGGAAGAAATTGCTTCACAAGTGCAGGAACAGATACAACAGGCTATAAATGGTAGAAGACAAAATTGTCACTGATCCCAAGAATATCATCAAATGTATAGATAATAGCAATGTGAAAATGCAGCAAACTATTCAGTGTATGTTAGAAAGAAATAAGAGGCTTGCCTTTATATAAGAGGTGAGAAGAGTAATAGAAAGTTCAAAATATTGCATCAAAATTTGAAAAGCAATAATATTGGAAAATCACCCAAAAGAACTTTAGGATAATCTAAAAAAAGGTATATGGCTACAATAATTCAGATAAAAATCGAATATGAACAAATGAAATTTAAAAGGAATATAAAAAAGTGGGTTTAAATGAAACAGTACTAAAATACATTTGTGGAAGTGATGTCATAAAAGTATTACAAGCAAAATATTCTGAAGCATACTGTGCTAATAATTCATTGCTGAAAATACATAATTTCAGAGTTGACGCTGGTATGATTATCAAAGGGTTTATTGGTAATTTAAAATCTACTTTCAGCTAAAGCAATTAAAAAGCAAGAGGGAACAGAGCAACACTCTCTTCCATTTATGGAATGACAGATGTTCTCTAATTAATAAGTCCATAACTTATACTGAGTATCAAAGAGCAATCTTAAGCAATTTCTGATTGAAAGATTATTGGGAGGACATCCAATATTAAGTTATGTAGAATATTTCATAGCCAGACAAAATTTACAATAAGTTTATATAAACAAGCATCTATTTATATAGCGTGATGTTTATAATTGTAATTCACTAAATAGCAGCCTTTTACAGCTACTGTACACTCATTAAAGTGCACGTACAGTAGCTGTAGAAGGCTGATATTTAGTGAATTACAATAAGTTTATATATAAATGTTGAAAATTTTTAAACTAGGGAAGTGGATGGATAATGTATCTATTAAATATATATAAATCATGAAATTCATATTAAATGATTATTGGATAATACTAATAAAAACTGAACTGGTGAATGGATTAAAACTAAAATTAAACCATTATGATCATTTTTAAAAATTTTAGTCCTAGGTTGGTATTATACGTTTGACATTATTTATCACACACGTGTAGAGTAAAGCTTTGACATAATAAATGAGCGTTTCGTTATTAAAAATCTACAAAATCTTAAATAAGTGTTATTATCTATAAAATAGGAATGAGTTAATAAAACGACTACAAAGTGTGTATGAATATAGTCTACTACCAAGTAAATATATCAAAAGAATGTTCAAAAACAAGTTATTTCTTTATTTATTTAGAGGAAGTCAAAACATTGATCAAATATACAATTGTTTTATTAATATCCATAAGAGCTACAAATGTCAAGTAATATGCTATAGTAAAAAATAAAATAATGTCTAGAGTTTTAATTGAGAATATTTTTCAATATTTATAAAATCTTTTAAAATTTAATATGATTTTATTTAAATTATTCTTAAAATGAAAATTTGGAATACTTAAAAAATGAGTTTACAGTGAAATATTTTTTTTAATTAAAGTAATTATTTTGTTTAGACATTTTGTTAATCTGACAAACGTAGACAACAAAACTTATTAAAGTGAAAGTTTATATCAAGAACAATGAGGAATTACTAAACAAAGAGTTTGATGTTTGGTCTCAGTTGCATCATAAGTTGAGAAATTATAAGTTTGATTATGACTATTATTTATTTGACTCTCCAGTATTTAGTGTTTGCAAATTCATGCAGGTCATGTTCAGAAAATAGAGTTAGTAGCCATCAAAGTTCTTTTCTGCTGTTTAATAAATTATTACCAAAAATAAAAAGGCCTAATAATCTACTTCAAACCTGAAATTACCTTATGCTGAGACGGCATGAAAATCTTTATTACATAACTGTAATCACAAAAATGTGTTGTCAAACTAATTGAAACAGTTGTGGCCAATCTTTTTAAAATGTAACCTTCCTAGTCTTCCAAAGTTTTATCTCTAGAATATAACTTTCATGTGAAGTGACTAACCAAATATACAATTTTTTTTTTCAAATATTCATGCTAAAGAGTGAAAGTTTAATATAATTTTAACTATTGAAATGAGAAATAATCTTAAAGCAAGAATAAGAAGAATTTTCTTATTGTAATAAAGTATTCATTAGAAAGTTAGATATAGAAAGAAAATAATTTTTAGAAATATTCTATTGTGAACTCACAAGTGTCCAAACAAACCTCAAAGTTCAAAAAGTCATACACACATATCCAAATCTAAGTTGGATCTCAATTATTTATAATTTTTATAATTAACTGTGGCAATAATTAAAAGTGTTTCTTTATTATAATGTGCCTTTATTTATATGATATATAGAGATTTGTAATATGTAATAGTTTGCTTTTCTTCTCCTCATGACAGTTGTTTGTATTAAGTGTCAGTAACCTGAATTTCAAGAGAGAATTGAGAAGAAACATAAGTAACTCTTATCTATAGTTCATTACATTCATTATTATACATACATAAATGGATATTATCTCAGGTTAGAGTATAAGATTTTTGTTATTGTAAATATTTTTGTATTTATAAATATTTATCATCTTTAAAACTAGCATTATAGAAAATAATTATAAAAATGAGTTTGTCATTGATTAGATATTGGGTGGTTATGGTCTTATAATCAAGGGTATAGATGGTACTATTGTTTCTTCTCTCCAGATTTCATATTCTATGTAATACAAAAATAGTAACTATCAAATTAAAAACTAGTCATAAAAGCACTACCCAAGGAGAATATTTTTTTCTGGTTAGAAATAAATTTCTAACAGGAAATAAAAATTAGGGTTTCACAGTTTAAAAAGAAATGGTTTTAAAAACCAGTTTTTAAACTAAAATATGCTAAATTCAAAAACCAGTTTTAAAACTTAAAAAAAAATTGTTTTAATGAAAAAATTGCTTTAAAAAATAAATCTTAGTCAAGAGGTCAGCACAGAAGCCTTACAAGCAATTGTGCCAGGCTAGTGGGTCACTTCCCAGCCAATGCTATGACACATGAATAAAATAAATAAAAATAATAAATCTTATTTTGTAATATGCCTTGCAAGCTTTAGTTTGCAAAAGTATACAAACATGTACAAAATTTACAAAAGTATGATTGTGTTTTAAATACACTGACTTTAATATAAAATTATTTATAACTTTATTCAAAATGAAGAGCCTATATTTCTATACTTTATTAAGTGGTAGCTGGCACAATTCAAAAAGAATTATACATCTGTTGTCAGATTTTATCGGTCTGTATAAACAATTTTTAAAATGTTTCACAAATTTCTTCATAAAAAGAGTATTTTTTGTCAGACAATATTAATAAATGCAAAAGAAAGAAGAAAAGTTATTCATTGAATGATTTGTTTTAATTCTGTAGTCCCAGTAGTGCTGTCATAATTAATGGGAATATGTAGTTTGTAGTAATATTTTAAAGACAATAAAATAAATCTATGTAAGTACATTTACAAATTTCATATAAAAAAATATAGAATTTATCATAACTGATGTTGTAATGTATTAAAGTATTAAAAATTTAATATTTAAACTATTTTAACATATAAATTTATGGTTTTAAGATAAATGTGAATAACTGAGAACTTTTTTTACGAAACTTTAATTTGTTGATCAAAGTCAATAGTAAAAATATTTTATTTATTTTTAGTTTAAAATGAATCAGTCAAATAAATTGGAAGTTTGTGAACATTTTGGAAATATTGGGTCACATAAAGCCTGTTACAAACCTTGTAGTAAAATGATGAGCTATAAAGGAACATCTGTGAACAGTTTTTAAAATTATTTTAAAACTGTTCTTAAAACATTAAGTGGCAAGAAAACAGAAGTTATTATTGAGAAAAAAATCTCTGAGCCTTCATTTTGTTCACAAAATTGGGCAACTATTTTTAATTTTTTGAGAAAAGCTGGTTTAGAAGAAACTGTAGAGAAACTTGCTGTGTTTGGTGTATTATCAGTAAACAGTATTTCAACAAACTCATTGATTCAAGAATCTCTGCAACTATGAAGGTATTCATAACCAAAAAAACACTTTCAAGTAATGGACCTCATTTACACACTTTATAATATTGCTAAAAGGTAAAATGTAATAAATATAGATAGTCAGTATTAAGAAGCAAGGAAAAAAGTCTTCTATAAGTTTACATAAGTTGACTAACAAATAAAATTGCAGACATTTAAATATCAAAGTAAACTATTTTGATGAAAAATTCAATTTAGGTTTAGTTCCAATAGCTAGAACTTGTGATGCCATAAAACATTAGAACTAGTGTTGGAGAGACTTCAAATGTTTAGTTTGGATTTATTAATAAGTAGAGTTGCAACTATAAATGATGGTGCTACCATATTGAAAATATTTAAACAATTATCATCAATAATAAATGAAGTATGCTATTTACATAGTGTATTATATAAAAATAAATTAGATACATATGTTACAAGTCAGGAATCAGAAAATGAAGATAATACAGAGTGTAGTTATGATTATTATAAAAACTTGATGACCTCAAGTACATGTACTATCTGATGACTATAAACAGGCAATTTATCAAATTATGATTATTTCATAATTCTTTAGAAAGTTATCCTTTAGAGATATGTATTATATTAGTTAAGTTTTGGAATATAAAACAAAGTAGAATAGCCTTGTAGCCATGATAAAGACATTTCTGTTATCGAAAGAGTGTTTTGTACTTGCTTTAACTTCTCATATGTGAAGTCAAACTTCTTATGCTCAAATAATAAAATTGTCAATGTTTTAAAACCACTATAACTTCCAATAGAATCTTTAGGATGTAGAAGGAAGGCATTTTCAAACTTTTATTGAACAAATTAAAATCTTTCAAAACTGAACAAATTAAAACCTTTAGAACTGAAATTAGTTTCAAACTAATAAATGTGTTAGATACTAGAATTAATGAATGGCACCAAATTGATTGGACGCCATTGCTTCTTCATTTACTGAAACATTTATCAGCAAAAACTATAATGCTTTTTCTTTATTGACAAAATCTGAAATTATAAAATTGTCAGAACTTTTATTATCATGAATATACCCAAAATCAAATTCATGTACTAAAACAAATTTTGATGATAAAACTGAAAATAAAGAAATTAAAAATTATATTACTTTAAAAGAAGCAATAGAAAAATCTATTCATCGATTTGCTGACATATCAAAAGAAAAACCAACAAATCCTGAGATGTTAAATGGGAGTTTGCAGTCTATGAAGCAACAAATAAAAGGAGGTAGAATTTAGACTATTATTTGAAGCTATAAAACTAATAATACCAAGCTCAAGAGCTATTAAACTAATTTTTGATATATGGCATTCTTAACAACTAAAACTAAAACGAGATTCAGTCATCAATCTATAGATGCATTATATCTTTTAAAATCATCATTTTCTTAAAAAAAAAAAAAATCTAATAATTTATATATTTTTTTTAGATTTTAAATCTAAAATATATTTTTGGTTATTTTAATCGTTTTTTATTATTTTTATCTATTTTATCAATATTTTGTTATTTTATATTTGAATTGTTAATTAAATGTTATTTTTTAAATTTATGTATAAAATATACTTTTTTTAAAAATATTTGAATTGTTAATTTATTTTTATACATTAATAATTATGCATATTTTGAGATAAGAAAAATTATTTTATAAAATCTTAACTTTATTTTTTACAAATATTTGAAAACCAGTTTTAATGACTTTTTTGAATAAACGAGAATTCGAAAACCTGTTTTTTTAAAAAGATAGTTTTTGTATAAACCCTAATTGCAATGATAAAACTGTTTCAATTAAAAACTATGAATATTTTCTAAAATATGAAGTCAAAATATATGTAATGTTTAAGATCATCAACATGCATTGCTGAACTTTAAAGGAAAGTCCAAGAGTTACCACCCTTCATTTTCATAAATAAAAGTTACCTAACTAATATTAATGACTTATTTTTTAAAAATCTGTAAAAAAAATGTTATTTATAAAATGGATACTTTTACATCAAAAGTTATGAGGCTCTAATAATAGTAACTCCAAATTCATCAATTTAAGAAAAAAAAGTATGTGTATACACCTGAGGATATCATCAAAATGGAACAAGTACTAGATAACACACAAAAAAGTAATGTATCATTTTTATACATTTATGGGAACAAAATTGAATAATAATAATGACTATTAGGATTATTTTTATTGAAATAACACTACAATTGACAAATGTTAAAAAAATTAAAATGTTGCTAAATAAATATTACAATAAAAGCTAATAAACTTTTGGAAACATTAATGAACAAAATGTTCAATAAAAGTTGTGAAATTTTAATGAATAATTTATATATATATATACTTCCTAAAAATAATGTTATGAAAGTTTCACATTTTTAATAAATGAATAATAGAACCCCCTCCCCTCATCTTTTTGAAATAATATTTGTAATAAGATGTTGATTTCACATTCATAATAAAAATGTAAGTAATGATAAATTTTACTTTATTTTTTTGGAAAAACATCTACAAACACTTTACTGTTAGATTTTAAATGACAAATGTCAAATTTGGAGAATCCTTTTATATTAAGATATTGATTTTATTTGTATTTACATATCTAAGAAATAAAAGTAATAATATAGACATAAATTATAACAATTTTTATTTTATTTTTCTACACATATGTCAAATTTTAATACTTATGATTTGTTAGTAGAAAAAAAAGATATTTACCATTTACTTTTGTGGTTTGGAAATGGAGGGCAAATTGCCACTAATTTTGTGTGTTCCACTATAAAAAATCTACCTAATTTTCATCACAAGGCATGCTTGCCTCAGTCATATATCCCAATGAAGGGCTGTTGTATGCTGAGTTCAATGCTATGGGATTTTAACATTCTGCTGTCAACCACGAGTTTCATTATGGGTTTGTTTTTAAATAAATTCCTTTGTACAACATACTACGGCTTGTTTTTTGTAACATTTTATGTTTTTTTTAATTAAATTGTTTAAATAATAACATGAAAGGCTGAAACCTTCAACAGAAATGCCTTAAAAATGCTTATATGACAGCCAATCAGATGCAATAATGACTACATGTGGAACTCTCAATTCAAGAACACAAGCCAGAACTATGAGAAAAATATGGAACCCACCTTCTTCTCTACTTAAATTTATATATAAATAAGTCAGACTCAAGCATTTTAAACTAAGAGCATGAAGTTTAAAACACCATCACATTTAATTTACTAAATCTTATATATAAATAAACAACGCAAAATCTTTCGATTTTCAACGAAGCAATTTTCAAATCTAATGAAATGATAGTAACAAATGTAAATATATTAAACTTATTAAGCACTAGCAGATGATCTAATAATTATTATTATTTCTTCTAGTGCTTAATAAATTTAATATATTTAAATTGTTCAAGTAATTTTATATATATATATTGTTTATTTAATTAGTGTGTATAACTAAATTCATATTTCTTTATTTGAATAATTAAAGTTCTAAATTTTTAATCACCTATCAATTATAGTAACATTTGTAAAAAAAATACACATTTTTTAAATTTAATTTTGTTTACATAAGACACTTTTTTTATTATTATTATTTGTAAATGCAAAAAAATGGCATATTTCCATTACTTATTTTATTTGCCACATAGTATGATATAATGATGTGATGAAGTGTGACTTCTTTCTATATGGAGTCAGGAAACTCTCAGCAACTATGCCCATAAAAACCTGTTAGCCACTTTACCTTCCCATTCAATTCCCTGCCCTACATTTTCCCATATCCTGCACCATACCATTTCCACAACATAATCTTAGTCAACTCCATGGCCTTTATATCTAAATTTCCCTTATCTTTTCCCAAACTCAGCATAAAAATCAATAACCCACTTTCTGTATAATCATTTTGCTTATATTTACTCTTCCACAACTTTATTATTTGGACCCTTTCTGCTTTCAGGCATTTGCATTCAATTAACAGATGTCTAATATTTTATATGCCTTCCTTACACAACTTTCAGACTAAATCACCCACATTTTTTCATTTACATATATAATCCTCTGTTGCTAAAGATTCCATTTGAGCCTTAAACAGTAAACTACTTTACTTGCTATTATCATAAATTAACTCACAGCCAATATTCTGTTTACTTATATATATATATATATATATATATATATATATATATATATATATATTTCTCCATACTAGTTCTCCATCTCTCCAACTCCCCATTCTTATATATGCATCTATTCTTCTATCCATTCCTTACCACTATAACATTCAACAATTCTCCCAACTTTTATACAAGTATACTGACATAAATTCTTTATCCAAATCTTTTGCATACTGCATTATCTTTCTCACCCAGCATGTTACATGCCCTTTATTCATAACCCAATTAAATACTATTTTGGCTATTCATTTATTATCCATAAACAATAATCTACTGAACATTTTCATTTTGGTTTTCACATCTTTCAAATAAAAACTTGACCATTTCATTTCTCTTTGAACTGGCTCCTTTGCCATCCACACATCTGCATCTAATGCATGTCTTCCTACTTCTCTTTGTACTTTTTCAAGTAATTTAATATATTTTTACTAACACATAATGCATCATTACCATATGTTAACCCTGCTACCACCACTCCCATACAATTCTAGTGAAGTCATATTTATTATATGAAAACACTGTTAATTCCTTTATCAATCCCTTTCTTTCCTTTGCTTCATTTATCAGTTTTTTCTCCCATTCATCCAAGCAATTTCTCTGATTACTTAAGAGATTTGCCAAATAATTATATCTATTCACCACACTTAACTTTATATCCCCCAATAAAAATTATTTTTCTTCCCTTTCCCCAGTATTAATCATTATTACTTTTGATTTTTCTTCACTAAACTTAATCCCCATCTTTTTACCAACCCTTGCTTATGTTCTCTTCATAACTTCCATATCTTTCCCTCTTTCTGTGCACAAAAAGACATCATGTATAAATAAAAGACCCAATAATATATATATACTCCTTTGCCACCTATTAATGGTATCTCTATCTCTTTTTCTAGTCTTTCTATTGCTCTCTCCATTTCTCTCAAATACAAAAAAAAATATGTGATATAGAGCAACTTTGCCTTAACCCCACCATTTTTAACTTTAACTGATTCTACATTCCCTAATTAATACACATAGTAATTATTTTTATATAATTTCTTAATAATATTTACTAAAACTCCTTCCATTCCCAAATTTACTAAACTTACCCATAATCTATTTCTATTTACTCTATCATATGCCTTTTTTATATCTATAAAAACTATATATAATTGTCTACTTGTATTCCTACTCATATCCATAAGTTGTGTAACTACAAATAAACTATCTTCTATATGTCTATCTAATTGGAAACCTCCTTGCATTTCTCCCACTATATAATTCTCTTCCATCCATTTTTCAACCCTTCCAGCCACCATATGTAAAAAAAAACTTTATATAAAACTGATGTTACTGCTATTGGTCTATAATTGTTTACCTTTCTATGATCCTTACCCTTTCCTTTAAATAGTAGCCTTACTCTTGTATTACTCCAAATAGCCAGAAAATCTATCTTCTGCATCTTAAACATGGTGACAATTTTACTTTGCCTTACCTTCTAAATTTATTACTATCTCTGCTGTCCATCCATCTAAATATCTGCCTTTCCATTTTTTATTTATTACCTGACTCATTCAGTTCATTTTCTGTAAACCTAATATTTCCATTACTATATGCTTTCATGTTTTCTATCACTCTGTCATTCACACTTAACATCATTTCTATATCTCTTGCATACTTATTTAATATGAACTCTAATTCTTCTCTAGAGCTATTCTCTAATCCCTCATCATCTAATAATACTATCTCTCACTTTCCTACATTCCTTCTTTTAATATATTTCAAAATTTTTTCCTCCTATTTCTTCCATTTTTATTAATATCCTCCAACAATTTACATTTCAATTTCATTCTATTTTAGTCAACTTCTTTTTTTTAAGTACTATACCCATTTAATATTGACATTTTTTTAAACTTTCTTTGTTCTTAATAGCACATTTATGTTCTCTGCATGCTATTTTCTCTCTTTTACACTTTTACTAATCCTTACGTTTATATTACTTTTATTCTTCTGAAAATTCTCACCTAAAACTCTATTTGCCACTTTCTTTAGTATTTTCATCAATAGTTCAGTGGCTTCCCCATTTATGTAAAAAAGATCCTGAACATTTTATATAGATTTTTAGCTGGCAAGTAAATCAGTCCTTTATGTGAAGATATTAAAGCAAAACTGCTTCCAAAAGGATTAACTTATAATCTATGTGAAATTAATTTCACATAGATTACAATATTGTATTCATGATAAAAATTTGGAGATTTAATGAACATTTTGTTTAAATAAACATTATTCAATTCCAAACAAATATCAATTAAATGATTAGGAAATTTTAGCATATATATTTCATTAAATGATTTAGTAATATAGTAAGTCATTTCTATGTATTTGTTTTATTATAGGAAATATAAAACTGAAATAAAAGAACTAAGATATTAGTAACATATTTATAATTACTGTTATTGGTGATAATATATAAATTGTATTTATCAGGGAAAGAATTATATGGAAAATTTTTTTAAAAAAATACATATGAGAGCAAAAAAGATCTAACAATGAGCTGCTTTATTTTGAAAAACTAATTCTTAAATGTATATGCAATTTGTCAGTTATTAGTTTATATTATTTATTCTTAATAAAACGAAGTCATATTGTCGAGTTGTAACAATTAACTTCACTTTACGTGAAAACTGTATTGATAAACATGCTTGTGTTCCCGAGGATAGCCTACTTCATGCCATTTATAAAGTTCTCCAAGACATTCATAAACAAAACAAACTCTTTATGTACATGGCTACTTTGGAAGGGCAAGACTATTGCTATCAGCTTGAAAAAAATTAAAAGGCATGCAAAATGGATGGGCTTTCCTTTCACTCTCTATAAAGTATTTGGCTTCAGTGCTCCTATAACCTCATTAGAAAACTATACTTCTTCCTGAAAGAATTCCCTTTCTTACCAGTCATACCAACAGATACCCTCCACCTGGGATAGGGAACTCTCTGGCAGATATCATAAATGACATTGCAAAAATAACTCCACCTCCATGCCAATCAGATTCTAACAAAATCAACTACTGGGAGGTGTACTAGCTTGGAACAATTTATTCACACCAAACACAACTTGCCTCAATATTACCAACTACTGCCTTATAAAAAAATTTAGACACCAGAACCTGGAGCCAATGTTTTTGACTTCCTAATTATGCTAAATTTAGATACTCTTCACATGAGTCATTTTTTGTTATGTGCAGGGGATATACTTTCTTAGACATGATATGCCAGCTAGGTCACAGAGAGGAAGATACAGCTCTCACATATATAATCAATGTACAGCATTGCAGGAGTGCAGAGTGCTCATCCAAAGAGTATATTTTTCAAAACAACCACTAATAAAAGGTTTTAAACATGGAATTGCAATGGGAGAATTCACAATAATACAAAGTGCAGCTTTTTTATGTATATCGTATGGTTCACTAAATGTGAATTGCTTTTCAACCCACATAATATGGAAGCTTGACAAACCCTTCTCAGAATGCTGAAGGCATTAAAAAGCAGAGACCAATGCTTGTGCTTCAAATTGCATTTGAAGCCACATGGAAGCTGATAAACTTAGATACAACAACAAATAAGAGAACAAGAAACTCCCACACAGATAACACAAAAACTAATATAGATAACTGAGTTAATCTACCAACCAAAGGGTTAACAGAATGATCTATTAAGTGTAAACATAGTGTGTAATAAAGTTTTGATAAAAAAAAGAATTATTTTCTGCTTCACACAATATTTATAAATTGGATATTATCTAATATTTTTCATTGGTGGATATATTAGTAATTTATTAAAAATATTTACATTTATAAAAATTATGCCTGATACCTATATTTCTGTGCTCTTCTCATAACAATACTTACACATTTTAAAAATTAAGATGCTTAATGTTGTAGCTTAATATTATTAAAACATAGACTGGTATATATCACCTATTAGTGTTATGACCTATACTGTGACATGAAAGTAATAGAATAATAATTTTATAACTGATGGCACATTGTCAGAAGTAATGTGAATATTAATCTTATATTTTGATATTAATATAATTCTATTACATTTTAGAATAGTAATCCAATATTCATTGATATATATATATATTATTCATATAAAAATATTCATTGATATATATATATATTATTCATATAAAAACTCCCTTTTAATTTTGCTATAGAACTAAATATTCAATAAACATATGTTTACTTCTCATATAAAGTAAGGAAAATTATGTGATAGCTAACAGTTGAACACTGATCCACCTGTATGATATTTTATTATAAAATATATATTTTTGAACATGTATGTCATATATTTAGATATTGTAGGTAATGATGTGCATTATTCCACAAATGTTTCAGCTACATATATCTGTTATTAATTCATTATAAATCAATGAACTAAATAAAGAATCTGATCCTGTGTCATTTATAATTTAAGACATCTTGTGGCTGTGATTATGCAATACACTAAAAGTAATGTGCATATACTTATTTCAGATGAAAGCCATCTGACTAAGATATTTTAATATAATCCAAGTTTAATTTGGATCATAGTACAATTAATATATTATTGAGAGTTGAAACTAATGGAAGCTTAGTGTAATGAAAATAAATATTATTTGTATTCATCTACACAAATTCTATTATCATATATATATATATAAATTTTGGCAAGGAATGGAAATAAGTTATACTATTATGCATGGCATTTTATAACTAATTTAAGATTTATTTTTTGGCAACATTTCTTTCACCACATCAATTATACATTCATTAAATCAAAAATTGTCATGGCTACAGATATAAATGAAATACTATCCAGGTATATCCATGTAAAATTTATTGAATATATATATATATATGCTATAAATAGTGTGCATAGTGTTTCTATAATTGCATTATAATATATGTTACCCAGTTAATGACCAGTGTGACCTGACTGAAACATTGGTTTATATATATTTAATAAATTATACGCAAATGTAACCATATATTTCATTTACATATATATATATAATAAATTTATATTAATATAATAATAATCATCATAATATAATAAATTTTTAATCAGGAATTGAAGACATTGGTATACATATAATCAGTGATATTCTTAATTTCATCCTTAATCTTCATGCTTTCATTCAAGTACTAGTGGATTACTACAATATAGATATTCAAAAATATAGATACACATATACATAATATATTGCATATATATATGGTTATATATACGTGTGTATGTGTGTTAATTTATAATTTAATTATTTAAAACCAAAACATATACTTATTTGAAATACGTTATTACAAAATTATATCTCATAAAAACATTCAAGTAATATATTGTCATTTATTTATCTATGAAATATATTTTAGCAAGTCAAAATTTTGAAATAAATTAGTAAAATATAAGGAATAAAAAAGAAATGGAAATTGTTATATGTTGTATTTTTTTAATTCATGTCAAAAGTTCTTGTTAATGAATAATAGTTCTTTTTTTTTTTCCATATGTCATAGCATCGGCCGGGACGCGAACCCACACCCATCTGCAACCAACTACTTGTGTGCAAGGCAGGTGCAATGACCTTTCGGCTGCAACTTGTTAACTTATGTAAGCATAAATTATCCTTTTATTGTTTATTAAGTTACATATAATTGCCATTAATACAGTATTTTAAATTAAAGAAAAGACATTAGCTGCAAAATATATTATTGACAAGTTACTTTCACATCAAACCAATGCATTAATTGATATTTTGGAAATTATATAAACAAAATGTAATTGGTTAAAATAAATTTGCTATAAAAGCACAATAATGTAGACATATTATGGAATTATAAATAATATCTTTTAAAAACAATATTTTTATATTATGATTTAGTTAAAAAAATAATATACTTACTCATCAACTGTTGCAACAATTATGTAGAAAAAATTCTATCATTATTGTTATATGCAGTATCAGTCTCATAACTTACAATTTTTAATGATGAAGTTCATTAAGGTGATAATATGGTTTATGAATTAGTATCAACACATAAGGAGTCAAAGTTCAATTTGAAAATTTGAATGTCTTTTGAGAAAATGCTAAATTAGCATGTAATGAACATGATTTTCATATTTATAATTATTATAATACTAGTCTGATTTACTTGATTACTAATTCTTACACTGGAAGCTTCAAAGTTCAGTGTTAATGGAATTACTGCTATTAATACAGTTTTTTTTACTGTTAATGGGAAAACAAGAGTTTTGTAATTCCTTATGACCACTTTGTATCTAGATATTCAAAATCCATGTTTTTTTTTAAATGTTCAGTAAAAAATCTAGTTCTCCTTCCAGAAAAATCATGCATTTGTTTAAACTGCAAAAACATTGTTAAATATTTTAATAAATAATTTCTAAGATGCAAATTTATCAATTAAATTAACTATAAAAACTAATAACATTGTGGAATTAAAACCATATGAATATAATACTTTATCATTCATAAAACAATTTGCTAAAGTTGCTTTATATAAAAAGAATTATTATATTATTATAGTATCTAGAGAAGTGTCAATATTACAACTTAATAAGTCTATTTTTTTTTGCAAGAAATGAATACTTAATTTCAGTTGAGACAAATGTTTATTTTTATAATAAAAAAATTAGAGAATGTTATGTTTTATAATATACTCCTATAATATTGTGGCAACCAAAAATATATCATGTAATGGTTTGTTTTAATTTGAAGTTGTTCAGGTTTAGAAGTGAATATGATATATTAAATGCCAATTGAGTGTAAAAAATAATATCATTGACTATAAAACCAAAAGTAGGTAATATCAGTAGATAGAATAAATTTTGATTGGATGCTAAGAGAGATAAAGTTAATAATAAAAAAAGGAACAATTAATTCAAACAAAACTAAATCAAGCACAAGGATGATTTTTTTGTAAAATGGACCATATACCAATACTTTGTAATCCAAATTGTCTTTTACAAAATAATTATTACTTGTTACATAATATAAATAGAACAGTATTCTAAGCAAGCAAAACAATATCACAACTTTATTTTTTTATGTGTAATCCTTTTTGACCAATATTGGTTTTTAGCAACAATATAACAATTTCTAGGTTTAATAGCTTATTTAACTGGTAATATTTTTATCAATTGTTTTTATATCGTTTTACATAAATATATTTTAATTATATATGTTTGTATAAATAAAATGTTATTAAAATTCTAATGAAAAAAACATAAAAGAAAATAATTATGAAAATCTAATATTTTACCCCAGATTTTTGTTAATACTATGTAATATAATGTTTTAAAAATACATTACGTATATACATATAAAGATAGCTTTTATATTTTCAAACATCTTTACAGTTTTCTTTTATCTAAAAATCAAGTTAGTTCAAAAGTTTTGAGAAACTACGAACAAAATTGATCAAGAAATGAACAGCTGAAACTGTTGTTCTTTATCAAAAGTAATGACCTTTTTTAAGCAGTCTACTTTAACTTCAGCTAAACATTTTAGGTAACATTTTAATAGCTTTAGCAAGTAAAAATTACATCAAAGAACTGTTTCTTCCAGTATATTGCTTCATTTTGTAAAAACTTGCTTTTACAAAATGAAGCACTTATATGTTAAAGTCATTGTCTTAAATAATTCATTATGACAATTTTTTTTATATATAAATAAAAGTTTTGTTTTTGAACTTATAAGTAAAAACAATAAATGACTGTTGATTATATATATAATAATTAAAATCAGTCAACACTTAAACAATCTCAATATCAAAAACAATCAACAAACTCAAAATGTTGTCAAGAAGATGACTTTCTGTTAACAATATAGATGGAATCTCACCTTTATTTATGGTCCATACATAAACGAGATTGTTGATTGTTATTGATATTGGGGTTGTCTAAGTGTTGACTGGTTTTACTGATTACTTATAAACCCATTCAGCTTTGACCATTAATATGCTTGTATATTATTCATAATCATAAGAGAGAATGTGACTATAACTATGATTCGAGTGCTGCTAAAGTTATGTGCAAAGTGAGAAACAATTACAAATGTAAAATAAAAAAAATTGTGGTTCATTACATTAAATTAATATATAATGAACCAAAAAATTAATAGCCTTCAAATCAGCAAAAAAATAATGTTTTTAGCAAACTGACCAGGAATATAATGTGAACGCATTGAAAGTATACTCGTACAATAAATATTATTAAATTTTACAATTTTAATTCTGTATGAGTATTTATTCACATTAATATTATTAGATTCAGAGTAAGGAACAAATCTGCACTTGATGTTGCTTTATATGTTATTTAGAAATTACTACATATTAATGTTTTTATTTATAGTTTTCATGGTACATGCATGAGTTTATAATATATACATACTTTTAAATATATTAAAGTCTACAGTATATAATTAGAATAATCAAAAAAAGCAAGTCATATATAATGTGACATTACTTTTAAAAGCTTGTATTTACAAAAATGCAATACAGAGAGCTTACCAATAGCTCAAGCAAGATCTTAATTAATAAATGTGGTATGAGAAAATATTTAAAATCTCTATCTAGAACACTCTCATCTCCAGACCAACTGGTTTCGAGCTTATGGCTCATTTCAGTGGACAGCTAGAATATTCAGTGAGCCTCATGTCCAAATATTCTAGCTCTCCATTGATGTAAGCCATGACCTCAAAACCAGTTGGTCTGGAGATGAGAGTGTTCTGGATAGAAATGTTAAATATTTTCTCATATTTCTAGTGTCCAAATATTCTAGCTCTCCACTAATGTGAGCCACAAGCTTGAAACCAGTTGGTTTGTAGATGAGAGTGTTCTGGATAGAGATTTTAAATATTTTCTCATACCACACTTATTAATTAAGAGCTTGTTTGAGCTATTGGTATGCTCTCTGTATAGTATATAATTAGCAAAATTAAACTTGAGAGAACTATTTGCAAAGTAAAAAAAAATAATCATATATATATATATTGTTAAAAATTAAAATGAACACCATCCATTCTACTGTTTATCCAATATAATTTATGATTAATGTTATGATATATATATATATATATATATATATATATATATATATATATATATATATATATATATATATATATATATATTGATTAACATATGTCCTTCTGATATAAGGAGCACAGAGTTAAGAGATGTATCACTTTTAGCTTTAAAATATTATCAACTGCTATCATTAGAGAGCTATTCAATGATATGTAATTAGTTGCAATGTTATATACAAACATAATATAATATAATGAGTGTGCTAATGGCTCTAAACAAGCTTTGCATATAAATTCCGCAAGAGAAAGCATTTAAAAATCTTTATCTAGAATTATCCCTACCCCCAAACTGCTTTCAAACTATTGGCTATTCTCAGGATATTCAAACACAAGATCCTAAATACCAGCTCAAGCTTAACATTTAACTAATATTTAACTATAAAGTAGAAAGTCTGAATTTTTAGGTATTTTATATGTCTTTAAATCCAAGTATTTAATTTAATTAGCTATATGGCCCTGAACAAACTTCAGTTACACCATATATTTATAGCCTTAGAAATCTCTAAAACCTTGAAAGCCAAATTATAATATATATATATATATATATATATATATATATATATATATATATATATATATATATATATTGTACTATCACATCCAGGAAAATATAATATATAATAAAATAGGACTAGCTCAGATAAATGATTATGCTCGGCTAAAATACAGCTAATCGATAATAAAGATATTCTATGATACTATCTATTATTTATCTAGCTCTAACTAAACAAGAAATAATAATATGATTTGGTTTTATAAAATTAAATAAATAAAATATTAATAAAATCATGAGACAATGAAGTGAAGTACAAGTAGCAATTTGAATTACATTAAGCCAATATCCCATAGGATACTACCTCAATAGCATAAGAACCCTATTATTTCAAATAATAACAAACTCATAGCAGTCTTATGACTTTAAAAATAACAATCAATTAAATATGATGCTAATAAATAAATCCTAATCTCTTTATTCAAATACACCTGGGTCTCGTTTTATGCGATAGATTCCTCAGAAAACACATGCAAACAAAATCACCCAAAAATAGACATAACTTACATTGAAAAAACGGGGATGCGGTCGGCAATTTTTCA
The DNA here is from genome assembly GCA_028023455.1 of Epiperipatus broadwayi. Classification (NCBI taxonomy): domain Eukaryota; kingdom Metazoa; phylum Onychophora; class Udeonychophora; order Euonychophora; family Peripatidae; genus Epiperipatus; species Epiperipatus broadwayi. The sequence continues at coordinate 3,034,103 of JAQFVV010012480.1, read as the reverse complement.
AAATTTGTGTAAAAGCAAAGCACCAATTCAAAATTACTTTAAAATTCACGCAAAAAAAAAAAAAAATAAGGAAATAAAATATGACTTATAAAAAATTTCAAATTTGAAAAAAATTGTTACAAGACAAACTTTTTTTAACTATAATATTTAATTTTATTCAAAATAATATATTTTTATGCATAATTTACAGTACAGTAATTTACATTTTTTATACATGTTTTAATTATTAAAGCTATTTGCCAAAAAACACATTCGTTTGCAAACAACTAGTGCCAACTTCACACTTATGTTGTGTCAATGGTTTTCTGGTGACAACGTAATTAGTAATTAATCTTTGAGATGATGATTTTATTAATTGTTTACAAAACTAACAACTAAAAATTAATTTCTTATTTTTGTCTTTAATTTTCAATTCCGTTTAAAAATCAAATTTCACATCACATTAATTTCAAGTCGTCGTAAGTAATTTTTAAATTGTTAATTACAATTAAAAATCAGATTTTAATTTTTAATTGTCAAATTTAATTGTGCCCACTGCTATTACTGACCTTTTAAAAATAAACTTGTGGATACTAAATGATTAATAATTGATTACGTTCTTTTTTAAAAAGCAAAAACAGAATGTGATTTAAAATGCAAAATTAACATGCACAATGTTTGAACAAATTTACATTATAATCTTGTAAAATTTAATGTGTGTATACATAAAATGTGGAAATCATAATTTTAATTTCATTATTGCATAAAATCTTACTGTTATAAAGCACTGAAAATATTGAAATTACTAAGATGAAAGTCGAATTCCAATAATGTGCTATTACTTTCAATATAATGTAAGTGTGTGAAATTTATTATTTAAAGTATTAGTGCATTATTGGAGTTCGACTTCCAGTGAAACAGGAATCACGTAACTTCAAAATCGTGTTAAATAAGTCCGTGTAAAAAGAGACCCAGGTGTAATATAATTACAATAATCTCAGGTTCTTTAAACTAATGTGAATCATTAAAATTTCTGTAGTCAAATATGATAAGGGATTTTATATCATCCTTAGCTACATCTAACTAATAATAATAATAATAAATAATAATAATAATCATATTCAATGTATAATTATCAATATTATATACTTTTCCTTGTTATAGTAATTATCTATAATAGTAATATTAAATAAATAATATAGTATAATCTTTTATCTTTTATGTGGTATCTTAAATTAAATAGAATGTGTGGTAAAATCTGATAATCTGAGAACATGTGGCAATGAACAATATTATAATTCTCTGCAATAAATTATATGATTAATTTATGACCATAATGATAATAATGTAAGAATGAAATTTCTTAAATAAATAATCTTATTCGTACTGTGAAAATATTATGTTTTGGATCAATATATCTGAAAATCATGTGTGTGCGGTGTGAAAAATCAATGTAACACAAAATTTATAAAACAAGTTTAACATAATTTTATTGTAACACTTTTAACAGAATTAAACTATGTACACAATTTACAATTATAATCTTGGACCAATTACATACTTCTTCATTTCAAAAATAAAAATAATAAAACCTAAAAGTACCTAAGACTTCACTCTGACTTAGAACTTTTTATATTTCTTTACAACAATCATAATAATATTACTAATAATAATCACAGATACAATTATGGCTTACAATATATTGTCTACCAATTAAATTATATTATAATATGTTTTCCATAAGCATACACAAATTATGAAAACATAAACATAAACTACAGAAGTATCACTTATTTCAATATATGTCTATCGATTTATACCCAATAAATCAAATAACTTTTATTATGATAGTGCTGACATTATCAAAAAAAAATATTTATTTCAGTAATATGTGGACTTAAATAAAATAATATAATTAACATACTTTATACATCTTGCTTGGCATTAATTTAATATAAACTTGTATGTGTGTTTATGCATATTCTAATCATAAATCATATGCACGTGTACATTAGCTTGAAATGCTGATCTTTAGTTTATTACAATTCATAAACATCACACTATATAAAATAAATATCTCATTTACATAAATCATATTTCTAAAATGTTGTTTCTCTGGATGCATTATCCATTAAAAATATATATTACATGTTTGATAAGAATATTCAAAAATTATTCAAAAAGTCTCATAAATAATTTATTATCACATATATTTAAAAAAAAAATTAATAAAATACAGAAAATATTTATGATTCTTTATCCTTATATTTTTAAGCTTACTTTCCATCTCATTTGTATTTAATCTCATCATAAATCAAAGCAAGAAAAACCTATCTTATTCTCTTTCAAAATAATCAATTCTACAATTCCCAAAATTATTTCTTATTCTCCTTCAAAATATTGTTCTGTATGATGCAATAACTTTAGAAATTTTGATAGTGATCAGATGTGTAGGTATAAAGAACTAACAAGAGTATTATCTTAATAGTATAAACATATAAGATAGTCAACATGGCAACAGTGCAATAAAGAAAGAGGCATGACTTCTCTGTCTAATAACCTCCCCTATAAAATAATGTCCAGGCTATTTATTCAGTTTGTTGGAACATTAATACTCAATACAAAGGAAAACACTGCCCATGGGAATATACAAGTGACAGGGCTTCATTATCTGTACCTGCAGAATTACTAAGATAATAAAACTACTTCTATTTCCCATAAATCCTACATAAGAACATCCCTTTGGTTTCTTTGCATATTTCCAAGGTCACTACCACTTTAAAATTTCCTAATAGATTTATCTATCTACATCACCAAAATTATCAAACATTTCTAAAACAATAAATAAAATTCATGTATGAACTCAACAATCTAGAACTATTCAACAAGAACAGGTTATTTCAATTTCAAAATTCCTCAATAGAAATACAAATGATTCTGTATCAATCCATTAAATTAATACTTTAAACATTTTTAAAATAATAGGATTTCTTTATTAAAGAGTCATATAAATTGTATTTATCACTGAATCATATTACATTAGTAATATAAAAAAAATAAAGTATGCATATTTTCTTTTAAAATCCAACTCATATTTTACAATAATAATGATAAGTCCTATGTGTGTTTAATGCACTTACACATACCCATACATTCATATAATAATACTATAAAATACTCCAAGTAAGCTAAAGAAAATAAAATAAATACATCATAAAAAAATTAACATTTTATAAATTTTATCCATGTGACAATTTGCTTGTTGGTCACTTTTAGATATTTTCTGGTCCATTTTTCATAAAATATTACATAATATGAGCATTTATTCAGAAAATTATCATACTCAAAAAATTTAAAATTTTTTTTACAGAAAATTGAATATTCTTTATGATAATTATACTATGTTAGTAGATATTTTTGTATGTAATCTTCTGCCTACAATAATATAAAAATTAATATTATTATTAGTACATAAAAATAATTAAACAATATTTATATAAATTTCCAATCCATTATAAAGTAATTTTAAAAAAAATGTTCTTTCTTTTCTCCGATATTTTCATTATAAGTCCTTATACACGCTTGCTATGACAACCATTGTCGTAATACTTGAGAACAAAACTTTTCTCCCCCACCACACAATGCATGATTAAATTATTTTTTAAAAAAAATGATGAAAATGAAAAAAATGAAAAGAAGTCGACTTTTGAAATCTAGATTCATCTATAAAAATAATCATTAATCTTTGCTTGAAAGTTTATACAATTATAGTCATTTGTCTATATCTTTCAGAATAATGATTATTAATGATGATAATAATTTATAAAGTTAAAAAATAATCCTCCAGAATTTTTCCCATAATGCATCTATTACAGCTATATTAGTTCAGGTGTATTTATATGGAAAATTGTGCATTTTTGTTCCATGGAAATTGCCATTTAATAGTTTAATAAAGTTAGCCTAAAGCTATTTCATGAGGATAATTTTAATTATCCTGGTATTTCTCTTCCAGCTAATAATTTCCAATATCGGTTTTCCTCATATTATTAAATACATGCAGTCTTTTTAAATAATGAAGACTTATCATGTAAAATATATTTGCAATAATTTTAATCTTTACTTCTTCATTATTTTGAATAAAAGTTCAGAATAAATTCTTAAAAGAATATTTTTTTAAAAAAAAATTACTGTAATCCTTTTTTTTTAAAAAAAAAGATGTCTTCAAAATATTGAGAATTAAAAGTTTTTACCATATTGTTTTGCTTTTTAGATATGGCTATCTTTTTTCACAATACAATACATTTACATTTACTTTCCTGCAAACTTTTCTGTCTAATTCTCTCCACAATGTCCAAAATATGAATATAATCAATATTATATTTTTCTTCATTAATAATTTTAAAAATATATTTTCACTTAATGACTGTACCTCCATTCTTTTTTCCAAAGATATACAATTATTTTTGGTATGAATTCCATAGTTACAGTGATGCTAAATTAAGTTTCAATAAAAACACTTGATAGGGAATTTGGGTTGCTTTAACAGTGCATGACTTTAACTTGATAAACTTAGAATTTTTTAATACTCTCTTTTAGAATAATTCCAATTAATAAATTGTACAATACTTTAATATTTTAAAAATAATAAGTTATTAAGAGAACACAGAATTGACTTTTAAAGCACAAACAATTGATAAAAGCACAATTATATTATTAAAGCACACAGAAACAGGTGAGCATCTGCTTTTATACCAAAATAAATTGATAATTTGATTGAGTGATTTCCAAGAGTCGTTGTGACAATGATAATGTCATAAAAAATATCTTATAAATAGAAAGGAGACACTGTAATTTGAGTTCTTGTAATTTTATTGTTGCCAGAACAGACACATTTAGATCTGTCTTAAAAATATTAAATTGTATTGTTTTAGTGATTAATTTGTAAAATTATCTGCCCATTCAATTGGGCAGATTGCTGATAAAGTTCCAGGGGAAACAGCAAAAAATTAAGAAAAAGAAAATCACCATCAAAATGCATTGTATTACAGGTAAGCTATATTAAGATATTCCATGGTTTCATTTATTCATTTGTGATGGATATCAACCCCATTATGTGTCTATGGATGTCATATTTCAGATCAAGAAATTTTACAAAACTAATTAAATCAACTTATGTGAGATATAAACAATTTAAACTCCACTTTCATAATTCAAAAAGAAAAAGTGCTAGTATTTATTCTTCACTTGATTATAACTAAATTGTATCATTAAAGGAATTCTCTTTGCACATTATTGTCAATGAAAAGTAAAATTAAAGCCAGTGATGTGTAATTATGCACTGAATAAGTTTCTATTGTTTTAAAGGCTTGGATATGTTTATAGGCTTAAAATAAATATTGGAATTTAAATGTAAAAATCATTGGATTCAAATCCATGAAAGTTGTTATCCATGTTTATTTTCTCTACTTAAAGCAAAATCAATTCTACATATTAGGATCAGAAATAAAAATCATAAGTTATGATGGACCTGTGGATAGTGAGTGAAAATGGACAGACTTTCACTTAGGTGGTATGATTTCCATGCATATATATATATATATTTTTTTAAAAGAAAAGATGAGTTTACATTTTATACTTAGGTGGTATGATTTCCATGCATATATATATATATATTTTTTTAAAAGAAAAGATGAGTTTACATTTTATTTTAAAACATAAGTAAATAGTATATATATTGGGGATATACAATTCACACAATGAAAATGCCAGACAGATTCATTTTTATTCTTATTATTTAAACTCTTATCTGATGATATAAGTTAATATGACCTGATGTTTTTTTAAATATTTAATTATTTTTGTATATACAAGATTTAACTTATAGATTCAGATAGAAAAGTGTTTAAATATAATAGATTTTTTTTGCTTGTTTAATTATTTAAAGATTATGTTAATGAATAAATAGAGATCATTTTTTATTTAATCTGTTTTTTATCATGGTATATACTATTTAAAATTGCCTTCCATTTTATATATAGTATTATTGTCTTGCAACACATTTTTTGGAGTTTTATACAAATAGATATTATTATTTTTATTGATTTTAGTCTATTGCAAACATTGATTGATTGTTCTGTTATATTTTTTTTTTATTATTACTATCATAAAATTTTATTATAAACCAATAAATTTAGAGTTGATTTAAAATCTGATAAATCTGTCTAATTATTTTTTTTGAATGTGCAAGATAATTTTGGTACTTAAATTTTGATCCAAGATCAAACTCATCTTGGTAAGTGAAATATAATTAGATATATTTGTTACTGCATATAAAGATTTGTTTACTTATTCAAATCAATATTACTAGTAGAAATAATTTTATTACAGAGCTGACTATTTATTTGCTTATCTTATCCCATTACAAAAACTATATAATTTCATTACTTCAGAGTTGACTATTTATTTGTTTATCTTGTCTGGTTACAAAAACCTTAACAGATTTTTATTTCATCACTAGTCTAAATGATCTGTCTTAATTACCTTCTTAAATTTATTTGAAGTAGATATCATAAATTTTATTAACTAGTAGAATTGAATATTGTATTTGGCTTGGATAACTGCCAATTATCATCATATATAGTTTAATTGTTATAAAATCCATTTTATAATCGATTGATTGGAGATTTTATTAGATGAATAATATCAGTGATTATTAGTCAGTAAATATCCAATAGAAAACTATGGTATATTTTATATGATGTGATTGGATGCTGTAAAATGTGAAATTATCTAATGGAATTTATTGATAATAAATTCTTGTTGAGTATTTCATTTTGGAATATAACAAGCAATAATGTCATGTCGACCTAATGTAGGGTATGAACGAAATGTCTGTAGTATATTTAACATTTTATTAAATTGGATACAAAACTGAGTAAAGGTTTATTTTATTTAAACATTATAAATATTGTGTAGGTTAGAAAACGTTCTCAAAATGAAATTATAATTATTTAGTAACTAGTTGATTTAAATAGAATGTCATTTAATATTAAAATAAATTTTGCATTACTATAAATAATATTAGATTAGCAAAGTATGTCAGAATTTAGTTATTTATCGATTTGAATTTAGTTTTATTTAATTATCAATCAAATAGATATCTTAAGCATGCATCATTGTTTAGGGCAATGATATATGGTATTATGGCTTATTGCAGTTTACTTTGGAATCGTAAATGGATTTGTTGATGCCTGAGGCGGTGATTTAATTTGCTTTATTTAGTTTTAATATTAATCTGAATAAATTAGATTTTAATAGAAATTGTTAGCATTTTATGATAGTGTGGTGGATAATCTAAATAATTATGTATGGAAAATATTGTTATTGCCTAGTGTTATCAATAACTGAGCTAGATAATTTTTCATAGGTTCTAACAGAGTTACTATTTGTATATGTATGTTTTTGCTCTTTGATAAAGAATATAAATCTTAAGGGCATTTTTTATGATAAATGTTGACTGAATAAATGTAAAGAGGCAGTAAAATAGAAAATTTATTATTATAGTAACAAAGTAGCTAACCAATGATGATCATGTACAATTGGCAATTATTATAATATGCCAAATCAGTTTTAGGGCTTCTATAAAATGACTATCTGCATTTAGGCTAGATCTACATCTCAATTCTGAGACATAGTAAAGTTTTTAATATTATCATCCCATATTATAATCAATAATTCATTACAAAATGGTGACCAATGTTCAGGTTACATTTTATTCACATTAGATTGAGCATCTCCCCAGCAACATTTTTATCACATTACAATATATATATATATATATATATATTGTAATGTGATGATATATATATATATATATATATATATATATATATCATCCTTAATATAATGCAATCTGTTTTAACCCATATGTACCATTGGATATATATTGGACATATTGGATTGAATTTTAGAGCATAGGTCCACACCATCCAGAACATTATCAAGTTGCAGATAGGAGAATGACCATCATATATGTAGTTAGTTACATATAAGCAAAGTAAATTCAAATAAGCAGGTGTTGACAATTGGGAAATGGTGAAGAGGACAATGGTATATCTAATTCTATGAAATGTCAAAATCCCTATGATGGTGAATGAGTAATGATAAATTCTGACTTTCATTAAATAAGTTAAAACTTCACTGAGTGCTGGATGGGTCTTGCAAATCAATGGAAGATCATTATAAGAAATAGCAGTGAGGAAGAAAGTGATAGACAAATATAAATCTTAAAATAAACTTTATAAGATATTTAGACAATAGAACTTTATTGATGATTTTTTTTATAAAAAAAGATCATTATATGATATGTAATGGGATTTGAGGGTCACATATTAGTTTATATAGACATTACAAAATTAAATTATAATATTTTGACCTTTTTTAAATCTGAATTTTCAATATTTATAAAAACTATATGAAATGATTTATTGCATTTAGTTTTAATAAATATTGAAATTTTATATTCCTAAAAGTCAAACTATTAACGAATCAATTTTGTAATGTCTATATAATAAACCAATTTCCGAATTACAAATATCATTATCTATGAAATACTGATTACTTTTATATGACTCTTTCCAATGCTGTCATTTAAAATTATGCAGTATATTCTGTTTTATAAAATCTTTTAAAACTAGTCTAATTTAATATTCTCAATCACACCTACCAATACAATTATTATTTGCATTTCATAAAGAGAAATTTTCAGATGAACTTTATAATGTAAATAAAATCTTGAAATTCTATAAAACTTATGCATAAGATTATCATAAAATACTTTGACATTAATTGTTGTAATATTATTTGAATTTATATGTCTATCCTAATGAAGCTACATCTTTACAATTTTAATTTCAATATCCTGTTTAGATATCTATGAAATATATTCATTGCTCTTGTAATCATGAAATCATAGAGTAATATTTTACATTTGTATTTTTTTTTCAATGCCTATATTTTAAATTAAGAGGGATTCTCTTTATGAAAGACGTTTGAAGAATCATTATTTAATGAAAGTGTAATCATGATGAAATATTCATTCATTTAATTTGAGAATTGTAATAACATAATTTTTTGTCTGTCTTGTATTTCACATAATTAAACACATCATTGTTAAACTAATAACTATCAGATCAACCATTATTTAATTTTTGTTCTCTATTACCATTTGATAATATACTTGAGTCTGATAAAAAGGGGGAGGGCATATGGCTTTATTGTTTGGGAGTCCATAAAAAGTTCAAGTGCCAGACCTGTGACTACCAGAATCGATTCTGGGACCTCCTGATTCCAGGTCAGACAGTCTACCAACTGTGCCAAGTCATGCAGGGCTTTAGTTTGATAAAATTTAGCTATTAAATCATATTTTTGACATTGCCTACAGAATGGAGAAAACATATAAAAATAATCTTCAATAGGAAGAATAACACACCCATCAGATACTGTAAATCTAGGGCAAAGCAATTAATGTTTTTGCCATTATTTTTAATTAGTTCAAATTATAAGACTCTTCCTATATCACATATTGATACTTAACTTAATAAGGAAGCAATAAATTGTTCTAAAGATCACTTTTATAACATTGAAAAAGGAAAACATATGTTGCAACATCCATGTAATAATACTATTTTTTATATCATGTAAAAATTATATATCATCAACAAACTTCATTGCACAATTAATTATTATTTAAACATTGCCACAATCTTCTCTATTATTGCTAGATAAATTTTTTTAGTTAAATCAATACATAAATCATACTTTTGCTCATAATCTATTTTTATATCTGCCATGCATCAAAGGTATTGTCAATTTTTTTTTAGTTCTCTAAAACCACATTAATAATTACACAGCATTTTAAAGATTAGAAGAATAGAAATATTTTTAAATATGAATGTATTATTAAATGCCTCTTAATTGTTGCATCATTATTCAAAACATGACTATAATTCAATATTTGATGAAAATATTATCTTATAAAATAAGGATCACCAGTTGATTTAATAAAATGATTACCCTGATTTCAGTTTTAAAATATATATGAACAGATCATAACTAGTAGATAATTGTATCTCCATATATCTACACTAATAATTATTTTTGTTTTTATGTAAGGTTCTGCATTTAACATATATAAAGTTTTAATTATATGTTCCACTATTTCAACTATTTACTAATAATTTTAAAATGTTTATAGAAAAGTTCAAGCGTTATTTAAATTTTTTAAATATATTCATCTATTAGTAATCGCATGCAGATTAATTATTAACAGAATTTTTTTTTTGCCAGCATGATCAATAACCGTACTAGCAAGGGAATAAAATCAGGCAACTTAAGATTTGAAAATATTGAATTTAAGGCAATACTTTTATTCATCATTGTCAGATTAGTCTAGTTGGTTAGAGCATCATTATAAATTTGATATCCATGAATGTAAAACACCTACTTTTTATTCCCATGTTAGTAATGTCATTTATCACAGCATATTTGAAGGATAGAGGAGAATAATAGCACTCAACACTGCATTTGCAAGTACTAATGGTTGAATTTATCTTAAAAGTTGTAAGATAATTTGAATTGCTCCAATACCAGTTAACAATTAATATTAGATAATGGAAATAGTCCATTATATAATTACAATTGCAATAATATAGTTACAAACTTTTAGACAAACAATATATGAAGTTATGTTTTTAAATTGCAAATATAATATTGAATCTTCATCTAATGTATATTTAAAGAAATATTATATGAAGTAGATTGTTTTTTATTTAAATGTATTAATAAATATTATGATCTTTGTTTATATATATATATAGAGAGAGAGAGATTTTATAAATGAAAAAAAAAGAAACTATGTATGTGTCATGGGATTTTGAAACTAAGTTTTTATTACAAATAAAAAAAATTCAGTTAACTATTGAAAACGTGTTTTTTTTTAAATAATAACTTAAAAAGTATTCATTTTAAAATAAACAGAATTTTATTGTAAAATAAAATGTTTATATTTTTATTACTATGATTTCAAATAAAAATATTGAAGAACATGTAATGTTTAATTTATTTATTTAGCATATGAAAATTTTAACACAACTTTACTATTAACAAAATATCAATAAAACACTGTAAATATTCCAATCATAAGAGATATTAATTAGTAGTTCAATGACTGTTAAATTCTATTTATGAAGCAGATAAGTAAAGAAAGAATGATGAGAATTCAGTAATGTCTAGTACGATCAAATCCAGTGGAATTACAATTACATCTGCAAATGAATTTTATTTGGAACATCTTAAGAATTATATTTTATGTCATAATTATTTGATTCTTTAAAAGATTTTTGATCAAACATCCAAAAAGAGGATCTTAATTTGACACAAATTTTAAATAGTGCAGTTATATCTTGAATTAATGGCAAGTCTGAAACAAATTTTCTGTGAAGCAATTTTTCTCTGATATCTTGCAAAGGAATATGTAATATCTGCTAAGGAAATGATCTATAACCTTAATATCAAATTGTCATATTAATTATTATGTTGTATTTTTTTATATTGGACTATTTCCATCATCTAATATGAGTATTGAATGTTTTTAGAAAAAAATAACTTTATTTAAATATTCCAAATACATTCAACTGTTAGTACTAGCACCCCAAACAGGTTAGTATATGCACAACATTTCAAGAAGTATTATTCTCCCCTCTTCTTCAGATGTTTCTGGTCTAACCATTGACAGTATTAGCATGGGATTCGAACCTGAATCCTTAGATTCTTGAGTATTGACTTTTAAGGTACCATCATCACAAACCTTCATGAAGACATTAATTTCTATGATTTCATTAAATGATTGAATAATTTATTATTAGGAGATCATAGTGCATTTGAATACCAAAAATGACAAAGTGAAATTTGATTCAGAAATCACCAGGCTTTAAAACACAATTCTACTACTGCATTCACCATGCATGACAACAATTTTAATGAATTGATTGTTTTTTTTTCTTCACATTCTTTGGCTGGGCTCTACAGAAACTTTTAGCTCTTGAGATGCATACCCTGCCACTACATTGAACAATATTTGAAACTAGGTCATAGTGAGTCTTTGGGAGCCATAAATGTCACATTATTATGAAGCCCCAATAGATTAAACAATTTGCTTTAAATGTTTAGTTCAGTTAATAATATTCACAAATAAATTTTTTAATTTTTGAAAGTTAATGTTGACATTTGTATAAAAACTCATTTTAATGAACTAATAACATAGCATTGGTATACATGAATTTAAAAATATACAAGTCCTTCATACAACACATATGAAAATAATAATTAATCAATTATTAAATAAAAAAAGTGAAAGAGTACCGATAAATAATTACTATATCACATATTATGATAAGAATTCATGTAAATATTGTTTAATTATTGATTGTTAAAAAAAGTTTTTTTTTAATTTGTGGTTTAATTTTTTTTACCTAATAGAAAATTATTTTAGATAATTTTCAATTGTACATAAAAGCAGTAAAACATTAAAATACAGAAAAATCAAAATAATATCAGTTACTTTTATTTTTTTGTATTGTCTATGATTTGTGAAAACACATGCACACACAAAATGCTTGATGCAAAAAAAAGTAGTTTTGTTTGAATAATTACATTACATTTAAATGAACATTTAAAGCAGATTGTAAAGCTTGAATTAAGTTTATTTAAATAATCATATATAGGCCTTATAAAAGCTATAATTTATGACAAGAAAAAATTGTGAAATGTATTACCTAATATGAGATAGAGATAGTATTTGAAAATAAATCACTCAAATTTAAATTATATATATTGTGCCCTTTTCTATAGGCCAGTAATAGTCCATCTCAGTCAATTACTAAAAATTTTAAATTTTAGAATATATTATTTTAATATGTTAATTATAGTTTGTCAATTATAATATAAAGTACAATTTGAAGCTAAAGAAAATACGTAGTATATAAAATTATAACGAATCATTTAAAAATAGTTATGTAAAGCTTTAAAATATTGTTGCATATGGTTGTAAAAGCTGGCCATATTAAATTACACAGCTATAATTATTAAAAGTATATTTTTAAAAATTCGATTTTAATAGTTTAAAACTTATAGTTAATAAATGCTATGTTTAAATTTATAATCAGATTTAATAGTCAAAATTAATATAGACATTTTAAATATAAACTTTATGATGGTGAAAATTGTATTTAATTCTATATTTTAAATTATTTTTCCAAATTTTTATAATTATATTATTAAATATAATAAGTGTATCAATTTTATTAGTATAGGCAGAGAAATAGATTAAAAAATCGTCTGTCAAAGTTATTAATCATGTGACTTGTATACTGCATACTTTCACACACACTGCTTGTTTGAATTAATAACAAAGTTTAAAATACTTTAAAGTTATATTATAGAATTGGATAGAATTATTACCTATCATAAAAGCAAATAATAATAAATATTAAGTTAACTATCGTATGTAATGTTTTAAGTAATGTAATAAAGACGAATACAGTTTAAAAAAAAAAATTAAATATTTTGTTTAAATAAAACAAGATAAATTGAATATTAGGAATGGAATAAGTTATTAAAATTATTTTAAAAGTTATTTAAAATGTTTAAATAATTTTAGTAAAATAATAATTGATTTAAAAGTAGTATTTTAAATAGTATTTTAAGTTAATTATGTCATAATTTGTAATTTTGAAATTCAATTCTGTAAAAAATTGAAAATATGTAAATTTGTTCTCAAGCTAAAAGTAAGAATCAACCAATCAAATGAGGTATTCTTACAGACTATAAATATGAATTGCATGGGGGGAGGGGTATCAGAGGAGGTTAATAATGTATTGAAACCAGAGAAATGTATATTAGTAGCTATCGAAGAGATAGTACTTTAAAATTTTTATTTTAGTCAATTTTTTTAATACTTTCTTATAGTTTTATTTGCAAAAAACTAATTGATATTTTTAAAAGTATTTTGCAAAAGAGAGTTAAAAAAATAATATATTTGGGAACTTCTTGAAAATGATTTTCTAGTTTTTAAAATACTTGCCAGGATTATTTTATCTGAAATTTGATCTAAACCTCACAATGAAAAGATGGATATACTGTAGAATAAAATGCATATAAATTCTAATAATATAAAAATGTTTTTGGAATATTTTGATACAGCTTTATTAATGCTTCACCAGAGAACTATTCTAGTGCATAAAAATCATAGTACGGACATTATACTGATACAGTGCAAAGTTATTTTCTGTTTAAAGGGTAAAAATTGGAGACATATTATTATTTAGATAAGTTTATCCCAGATTTATTTTTAAAAAATAGTAATAAGACAATTATATCTTATGAATTGTTCTATATAATATTATATCAAAAGCAGTAAAATGTTATATCCTTTCTGAAGGTAACATTTTAAAAATAAAAAATATTTTCAAGAGTTAAAGAAAGAACCCAGGAGAATATGTTACAGAAGCATTTTTGATATTAAAACCTCCAGTCTTAGAATTGTTTAAAATGTATTTAGAAAACATTTGTTTTAAAAATACTTGAAGTTTTTTTAAAAAGGTGATATATAAAAAAATATCAAACGAAAGTTTAAATTTATTAAGGATGGAAACTTATATAAAAAAAAGTGAACACATAGTTGAATAAAAAATGGATCCATGGAAATATTGTAAAAAAAAAAAGTTTACCAAGTATTTTTAAAGCTAAATTAGATGGAAGATGCATCAGATACGCCACAGAAAATATTGGCAGAGAATATTGAAGAAATTTCATGGGATTAATTAATATTATGATTTAATAATTATCATCCTAAATACTAAAACAAAGGATTATTTTCTATAAATTTTACTAAATGGATTAATATTTATTTTTATTTTTAAACTTTAATGCACTTGGAGAAGAACATTTTAAAAACTCTAGAGAAAATAATAAACATTTTGGACTTATCAGGAATTATTGTCAAGAAAATATGTAATTATAGTTTTGATTCCTTTTATTTTATTAACCTAGTTTAAATCTAATTTTTTTTATAAGATTAGGAAAACATAAAACATGAATTTGTTGATGATATAAAATTTTATAATGGAATAATCTAATAATTTAGATAAGAATATATTTTAAGATAAAGTGTATGAGTGTATATTTTTTTGTTTGCAATGATCGGTATCTAGTGGATGAAGAAGCCTACTGAATGTGATGACCAGATAAAGGTTATTTGGTAATATTAATAACTATTAATAATTTATGATGTATATTTTTGTTTTCTTTAGATCATCTATGAATCGTAAGAATGAAGTGTAAAAGTTTTTTTTTATTATATGTAATGCATTTCATACAACATTTTTTAAAAAACATTATGAGATAGGATTGATTTGAAAATATGCATAAGACAATATTTTTTATATTAGTGATATAACCCAACATAATAACAAATAATTGTGTGATTCTTTTAAAATTTTCATGTTATTGGATATTCAAATATTGTCTAGTTAGATTGTATATGATTAAACATACAGAATGATGAAGTGGACAGACTTTTTCTTATGGAACAGCTAGATTGTTTTAAAATTATCAGTGAATTTTATTTATTGCTTTGTAAATGCAGATAGTTAGTTATTTATCGATGTAAGATGTGGAAAATCTTGAGAAATAATGTTGAGATAGTGGCTTGGAAATACTTGGTGAACAGGAAACCAAGATGATGTTTTAAGAAATAGGATGTTATAAGGAATGTGAATAATATTTAGTCTTTATGTGGATATCAGCATAGTTAATAAAGCCCTATGACTGGTACACATTTTATTTGGACAGTGTTTTATATTTCTTTAAATATTTGATGTTCTAATAAAACTGAAGAAATAGCTTTAACATCGTTCATGTATTAGAGGTTATTAGACAGGTAAAGGTCATACCTCTTTCTTGTAATGCACTGTGCCATGATTTTTGAGATATGTTATGAGTGATACTCTAGCTTTCTTCCTTAAATCCTATACATCTGTTTCGCTATCTTTATTTCATGTAACTGCATCGTTCAGTAAGATATTTTGAAAAGAAATGATAAATAATTTACAACTTAGGTTATGCTATCGTTTTTATATAAGATTGGTTTATTTGCTTAGAAGGAATAGAATTTTATAACTTAAAATTGAAGGTCCAATGAATCCTAAGGGAAAGGAAAGAATCATAGAATATATTTTGAATTTATTTTGGAAATGAAATGTAAATTTTGGAATAGAGTATCTAAACAAGATGTTTTCTTTGAAATGTTAATTATTTTTTTAAATGCTTTATTATTATTTTTAAGAGAAAAATAAGTATTGCATATTTTTAAAATACAATAGTACAATGTAAATTATATAAACAATATGCATAGTATATTTTTTTTTGTTTATTGAATAACAGGAATATATTGATTATTACACTTACATCATACTAAAGTAAGGCTAAATAAGAATATATTATGATTAGTAAACATCGTGTGATAAAACACTAAAATCTAGTACTGAATTTTGGATGAATATTTTATGTAAAATCTTTGACTTTGCAAGATGAAATTTTTTTTTATATTTTGAGAAATCCATACTCATTATAAAATTAATTTTGTTTTCTGTAGAATGTTTTCCTATGAATGTTTTAAAAATAAGATAGTTTAATAATATTAAGGATGAAATATTTTGCTAATAAAATAAGTAAATATATTTGTAATAAGTTAACCATAATGAGAAACCAAATGGTAACATTTTTTTTTTGTCTTAAATATAAATAAAGATATAACTAAACTATAAACTATTTTTATATAACTTAGTAGATAAAAATGTAAGATTAAAAATAAGGATATCCATTGTAAATAGTGTACATAAATTGTTTATTTTATTTGTTGTTGTTAATAAACTTTGTTAAAATTTTTTTTTTCAAAATTTTTGTGTCTTGATTGTTTATTTCTCCACTTCACTGCATGAAATCATGATATATTCATAACAATTGAAACAAATATATAATTTTGCACAAAAAGATAAATAGAGAGTTATATTTAAGAATTTAAATATTTTATTGATATTCTTTTAATTAAATAATTATAATTTTACATTGTTTTATTGGTCATAAATCAGTTATCACAATAGTATACTGAATTATATGCTATCAGTTGCCACACATCCTTTGTTTATCAGATTATCATATGCTACCATGTATTTATTATATTATTACATGAAGATAAAAGATTATATAAAATTATTTTATTATGGTAATAAAAATATAATGAAAAGAAAAGATATCCAGTAGTAGTTAAACAATGAAGAATATTATTATTATTTATTATTATTAGTTTCAGTGTAGTAGATTATGACATAAAATCCCTTCTCATATTTTACTACCTTATTTTTAAATTAACTTAGAATAAACTTTATGAACCTGAGATTATTTTATTGAGCTAGATTATTACAAATAGAAGATTAAGACTTAATTATTAGTTTAATCTTAGTGAGTAGAAGTTATTAAAGTCGTAAGAATACTATGAGTTTGTTATTTGAAATAGTAATAAGGGGGGATAGTGTTCTTATGCCATTGAGGTAGTATCCTGTGGGATATTGGCTCAATGTAATTTATCTTGTCACCTGTATTTTCACTTCAAGTCTCATGAAAATATTAAATATTTATTTAATTTATTTTATAAACTGAACCTTATTGGTATTTTAAATTTGAACTAGTGAAACATTTTAATTTTAATGCTGAATATTTTATTTATTAATTATTAACTGAGCTAGAACCCATTTTATTTTATATCATATACTATTCTGAAATGAGAATGCACAAGTCAAGGTTAGAATATATATATTGTAAAGTTGGAAAGACCCACCTCATCCATCAAAGTGCCATTATTGTTTTAAAAAAAATTTGATTTGGTTTTGATATGGGAGTTTATATATATGTTGTTAGTTGTTGTTATTATTATTTATTTCAATTTTTGTTTTTTGGTATATGCATTTATTTATGATTTTGGGATTTAAATGGCAGTGGTGATATAAAAAAATATATGTAAGTGTATATAGATTTTACAAAGATATTGGTTTATATTTAAAGTATTTGCCTTTGGTAATAACAATGATTAAAATATTGGCATATTAAATTACTAAATGTGTTTACATTGTATTTTTGTTTTTTGTTTTTTTTTAAATTATTTGCAATATACTTTTATTATGTAGTACTTATTTATTTTATTTATTTTTTCATTTGTAAACTATACAGCAAATTTGTTTATGTAATTTTTTTAACTTAGATACTTAAATACCGATGATTTTTGTAATAAAGATATTGATATCAGCAGCACATGAAAGCCTGAGATAAACAATATATAAGAAAATACTATAGCAAGAGGGAATTACTGACAATCACGATTAAGTAAGGAAGGCAAAACTTTGCTGCTGTTTCCTATACAATTTTCTTTGCATAACTACAATATTTTATTGGATTTGATGTCTTACCCTATCCTAAAAGCAATATACTTTAGTAGAGAAGCAAATTATTAATAAGCAGGCATTTGGAATAGAAAACAACCAGAAAAATGAATAGCTATTCATATACAGCAAGTCAATATAAGCATTACCTAAGCGTTCAAAGTCAGTCAATTACTATTATTTGATTTATTACAACTGAACCCAGATAAAAGAATATTCCAAAACAACCATTTACAAAATGGCTCATAAATTCATGAATTAATTCAACCTACACCAGAACAGACAGACACATCAAAGAGTTGTCAAATTTTAAAATGGAAAGAAAACAAAGAAGATTAAATGGTAATTAATTTGATCATTTTTTGTTGTTTGTATGTGATTGATTTTAAATTTAACCATTCATACATGTAAAGTAATTTTAAGTCTTAATCAATCAGCATAAATAACAACACATTAAATTTAGTTAGTTCTAAAATTTTCTATTTTGTGTTGATTCATTTGACATCTGAAGGTAAGTAATATAAATAGATTGTTTTAAACTTTTAACTTATCAAAATTAATAGTAAAACACTAGAGGTCACTTATTATTAAAAATTTTCTGTGGTTCTTTAATTCATATGCTTATATAAATAAACTGGTTTTAAATTCCAGTTCATTAACATGAATGATTATATATTAAATATTATTTGTCATTAAAACACTTTGTTGTTGTTTTAATTTAAATACATTGTATATGCATACTATACATATGTTTTATACAATGCATGCTGGAAATTAAATTGATTGTCATTTGTTCTCATAAGAATCATTTATAAATATACACATAATGCATTATATTAGTGTTTAAAATTTAATATTTAATTTAATTATTTGAGATTTTCTCTTCAAATTTTAATTCATAACTTCATCATAAGATACATTTAAATGGTAGATCAGGCTGTAGACATTTTATATTTGTGTTATGTATGTAGGAGTCATTCTTATATTTTTTATTCATAAAAGTAAGTCTTAAAATTAATGATGATATAAAAGAAAATATTGAGTTTTGGGGCCCTATTGTAAGTCCTATTATAGATAACAAATCTAAAGAGTTTGTACTTGCAGTCCAAAAGAGGAGTATAATTTTAACAGAAAATGAAGCATATAAATATTCAACAGTAGGAAGAGACTACTGCTAATTTCATATAAAGTTAAATGATCTAATCTTGAGGAACATATCAATGATTCTGAACTGTTATTTTAAGAATCTAATATGACTTTCATTATTTTTCCATTATTACATCTTTCTGCATGTTCTTATGTAAATACAAATGACAATCCATGCATATTGTTAGCAAACATTGTGAATTTAAATAATATTGAATTAAAAATGAAAATTTAGAAGATAAATAAATATTGTATGCGTTTGAATGTAACTATTGCCATTTGAAAAAAAAAAATCAAACCACAACTCAAAAAAGGACCATTTGTTTTATATGAAATGACTTTATTGTTTATTTGAAATTTATTTATTTAATTTTCTCTTTTCAGTACAAATGTCAGTAGGCAATGCTTGAGACTGAGAATTACTTATATAATGATTTTGTGTTTTGCCAATATTCAAGTTTATAATTACTTATTTAATCATCACTAATTATTATATTGTTTTGCATATAATCGCAATCTGCAAATATCGGTTGAATTCAATAAAATTCCCTTTGTTTCCAATTTATATTTTGTTGAATGATTAAATCTCACCGGTCAAGTTAACCCTGAGAGTAAATCATTTAATGTATCTTATTATTGCTCTTTGGTATCTATGCATATTTTATGTACAGTTAGTCACATAGGTAATATTGTAATTATTAATCAACGATTGGACTATATTTTATTCATTCTTAAAATTTATCTTCTGATGCATAGATGCAGTCCATTACAATTGGCTCCACAATGTGGCATTATGAGTAAGATCTAATAAATTTATGTAAAATCTTAAAAAAATATACTCGATCCATTACAATTAGTTCCTAACGATTGGAATGATTTTATTTCCCATTATAAGTATATTTTCCATTACAATATATATATATGTCCACAGATGGCGTTGCATTTTTGTTTATCATATATATATATATATATATATATATATATATATATATATAACATTGTCTTGCTTTGGTCAAACAAATGTATCAATGATATCATCTTAATTAATTTGAGTCTGCACCAATTAAGTTGTTGAATAATAATAAATCATTAATTTTATTTGGCACAAATTTCTTTTTAAATCAAAAATTTATTTTAACACTAACAATGAGAATTCAGCACATTTATTTCAAGTACATATCGTCAAAAATATATTTTTTCAAAATTGATTCCATGTTATATCCAATTATTATAACTTTGGAAATATTTTTAGTAGAAAAATTTTCATTCTTCATCCTTATTAAAAAATGCTTAACTAAATATATTTTTCCACATTACTGACAATTCTAAGTAATTTGTAAAATTTTACCAATACTAGTCATAGATCTGTCTTGATCTCTTGCATTTTTCAAATATATATCAATCATATCTAAAATTTTAAAACTTTTTTCATTCTTTCATTTTATGCAAATGACATCAAAAATATTACTAATGAAATTTTCTTTCCCATTTAATATAATCTCATTATAAGATTGTAAGACTTCATCACAATTTTATTTCCGTCCCTCTTCTTCCTTCATTTTATATTTTGTCTCATCTGTTAATAAAATTGTTTTTCATGTATAACAGCAAAACAATTTTTATATCTGAAATAACACAAATTAAAAATTGTAATAAATTATTAACTAATAAAAAACCAATATGTAGAGTTACTAACATCATTTAACCTTTGTAAAATTGCGTCTTTCCAAATATTTCTCAATTATCAACTTTTATCTAGTGATGAGATATCTAATATAGAAACATTTTTTTTTTGTAAGGAGAAATGATATTTTGAGTAATAGATTTTTAATTTATTTATATCCATATTTTCCTACCAATACAACATCCGCTTCTGAGAGCTGCCTTATTTTATTTAGTTTTTTAATCGATAATGATTACATGTCTACATATTTAAGGAGTATGTACCAAATTCATGTCGAATAATAAGTATATAAATTTTGAACAAACCAAAAATATGGTACTGATTAGGAATATGATTGCATGACCCAGTCACCAATTAAATTTATGGGGTAAATGGAAAATGATTTGTAATGTGTAGAAAGCCTATGGTTTTTCTACCTAATTTGTAGATCTGAATATAATGAATTATGTTGTGTAATAATAATTAACTCAATAAATATTTTTCTCATGGTATAATCTTTGGTAACACATCTTATTGTAATAGCCAATTAATAATATATATGACATTTGATGTTGAGCCTAGTATTTTTGTAAAATAAGCAGCTTTCTTAAGTTTTGATATTAGTATTTCTTCTTTTTGTATGTATCTTACTGTATGAATTTATCACAATTACAATACAAAGTAATTTGATCTTTCCAGTAACACATTTGACATGCATTTTAATGTGATGTTATTTTTTTAAAAAAAAATCACAAAATTCCACTAAAATAATTTCAATAGAACAAAAATTTCTGCAAGAGTCAGAAATAATATCATTTGTATTGATTTTAATGTTAAATTCAGTTTATTCATTAATTAAACACAGATATTATACTGTTCAAAATCTCCAATAATTTTTGTCAGATTGTATTTGTAAAACTTGATTTTGACATGAACAAGTTACTTGTATGTAATTAATAAAACACGTGTGATCACATTAAGTATATGATATAATTCTGCAGACATTAAAACTCTTCATTAACTTATTACTTGACATAGAAAATAATTTACAAACAAAGCCTTAATAACTGAAACACAGGCTTATTCTATACCTGTGTTTATATATGTAATATATAGGGTATATGTCACAGACTTTCAGATGACCCATCATTCTCCACTCTATCTAATAACTCTAATACACTCAAGCACATATATGCTGAAATGGCCGTTAATCATTTGTCCTTTGTTCAATATATTTATTGCATAGTAAAAAAAAAAAAGTGGTCTATTTAAATTTCTGACACATATTTTTTTTTTTTTTTAAATTTTGAAGTATAATTATTAAAATGTGTCTAATAAATATTACTTTTTGGTAAATTTAGACGGTAACTAAAAATTTTCTTCAATATTCTGATGATTTTTTTCTCTATTTTTTTTTCATCTGTGCTGCCCAAATTATTGTAATTTTCTTCAATTGTATCTTTGCCTTCTAATATTGATACCACTATTTCACTTTCATTTCAAATAGTTTGAGATACATCTCTATTTCTATGAATTTTTTTTTTTGTTTTAAGATTCAAACTTTCTTTGCAAGATTACTCATAATACCTTATGTAAAGATAAATAAATGTTTATTAAACTCAAATATTAAACATAATTATGTTAAAAGTTAAAAAAATATTAAAAGAGACAGAATATAGTTGAATTATTTTCAAAAAAAAGATAGTTATGTTAAAATAAACAAATATTAAAATAATTGTAAACATGTTAAAAAATATATTTTTACTATTTGTGACAGCTAATTAAATCACATTATATCCTTATATACTGCTATCCAAATAATAACTAAATATTAATATTAATTAACTTGTCAGTTGTTACATAAACATAAGAACAAAGATATCAATAATTAAAAAAAATAAATGGCAGTGTTCATTGACAATCAAAATACCAGAACAGAAATTATTATGGAGATTTTATGAGAACAAATGATCTATTTCAGGAAGTGTTTTGTAAGATTGAGGGGGGAGAAATTTTGCTATTTTTTTTAAATATATTAAAAATTATACAGGGATGCATGCAACATTACAAAGAACATTTGTATATGAAATTACCAAGAATTGTCAGTAATATATATTAAAGCTATAACCTTAAGACTATGTGCCTAGATGTGACAGTAGGGACCTGTAAAAATCTTAACGCAAGATTAACGACTTTAAAGTCATTAATCCTGTGTTAAGATTTTTAAAGATCTCTACTGTCATATCTAGGTGCATAGTCTTAAGATTATAGCCTTGATATATATTATTTATGTAATGAGTATGTGCTTAACAAATTATTATTTACAACTTTAAATTGTCTTAAAAGATTTCTAATTATAAGAGTTTCATAGTATATGGAAAATAAGAGTGGCCACTTTTGTCTTTTTAAAGTTGTTAATCTTGTGTTAAAATTTGTAGAGGT
The DNA here is from genome assembly GCA_028023455.1 of Epiperipatus broadwayi. Classification (NCBI taxonomy): domain Eukaryota; kingdom Metazoa; phylum Onychophora; class Udeonychophora; order Euonychophora; family Peripatidae; genus Epiperipatus; species Epiperipatus broadwayi. Next base: position 3,010,322 of record JAQFVV010012480.1, on the reverse strand, counting down.
CCCTACTGTCACATCTAGGTGCATAGTCTTAAGGTTATAGCCTTAATATATATTACTTGCATAATGAGTAAGTGCTTAACAAATTATTAATTACAATTTTCAAGAATTGTCATTAATAATACACTGCTGCGATATCAGAAAAATAAAATCTAAAAAATGAAATTAAACTTACAATATTGTAATATTAAAAAAGAGTATTGTAAAATATCTATAAAAAGTACCAATGCTATATTATCGATACATTACTATAGTTATACATGTGAACAGTTTGATAAAATGATAATTTTTGTAATAATATTAGAATGACTTCATTGTTTAAATAATATTTAAATAAACGGATACATTGATTAGAATGGTATCTGTCTTTTGATAAAATCTAAAAATTTCAGTCTTAATGGGATCATTGTACTTATTGTGAAAATGAAAATATTGGTAACCTTGCAGAACTCTATAATAAAGGAGGTTCTATAAGTTGATAGAGTTCAATAATTTATTATGATGTTGATATGTATACATTTTTGTAATAATTATTAGTATCTAGGCCATTTTTATTTCAGGAGATTTTATGAAAAACATGTAAAAATATTTATGAACTACTTTGTTTGCTAATTATTTATAGATTTGTTTCAGTGAATACTTTACAAATTTCATTTATTTTATTCTAAATAAAATGTTATTAATCTGTCTTAAGATCTTGTTGTGAAGTTATAATTGCTTTTATTTGGCATGCTATGATTTGGGACATAAAAAATAAACCCTGAAAATATTTTCAGCTTACATGCATACAATGTTTTTTCTTCTTTTAATCAAATAGTCCACCCCATTGGTAATATAGCTCAATTTGCAGTGTATCAAAAAATAGAGCTTCACTATTTTTTCAGGTGAATAGGTTTGTGCTTTTGTAGGGCTAATGAGTTTACTTCTAAATATAATGTAAGCACATTATGTTGGTGTTGGGTCTAGTCTGAATTTCAGACTCAAATCAACAGTTACAAACAATATTGTAATGTTTTTCACATTTTGATAGGTTCTGTTAGGCCTTTTTTTACACACTATTAAGTGAAAGAAAATATCTTGTTCCTATTTCCAAAAACATAGCTATATTTCTTGATTAACAAGCCTACTAATTATTACGACCTACGCTACCGGCAGAATCAGCTTATTTATTTTTTGTAAGGGTGCCAGGATTCATACAAGAACCCACTGAAATTCATCATGTTGCATATTGTAAATTTAGAAGAAAATAATTTTAAAGATTAGGGTTATGATTTCCTGTAACTTAGTTATTTTTCAGAGAATATTACACCCAGGACTTAGTTAATAACTATTGGCAAAGATAAATTATACTCAAATCCTAATAAACTAGCATTAATAAATTTAATAACTAGCATTAATAATGCACAATGCATAGTTGATATTAGAAATAAATATTTTATTCTAACAAATTAAAATATTAAAAACATAAACAGAGCAAAACTCTCCATACAGGTGCTAAACAGAGTAATCAATGGATGCCAGAAGGCTTGTGCATAAAATCCCTATCTAATGCCTACTCATCCAATATCCCCAGACTAGTTTCTGGCTTGTGGCCTTCATCAAGCCTTCTGGCATCCATTGATTACTCTGTTTAGCACAGGTGGCAATACTGTATGGAGAGTTTTGCTCTGTTTATCAACAATTAATGGGCTAGTATAGGAAATGTGATCATGTGATGCTTAATATTAAAAACATAAATTACTAATAAGTTGGAAAGACTACATGCACGCTAATCCAGACATGAATCAATTAATTAAAACAGTTCACATTACACTTAGATTTCTTAGGCATAAACAAAAGTCTCTTGAATAATAAAAGTTATGGTCTCTATCAGGATACATTATAAGCTTATTGGAGAATGGTTTGCAAATGCTTAATTTAGTCACAATCAGGAATAGTTCATCTTAGCTTACTGGTAAGTTTAGCAAATTCCTGTACATTGTTGATTTTCATGCATGGTTTTTTTATGAAAGGTAGAATGAGCTCATGGGCATTAGTATTAAATGTATTTTTTGGTCCATTCTAAAGCAGTCATAAAAGCTTTTCTGGGGTCAATGTCTTCATGATGAATGATGTCAAAAGCTTTGGTCCACTCCAGCATGACTAAGACATTTGAAGTTTTTCTGACCTTTTATAATCACGATCAGTTTTTAGGTTTCTCTGTGCATCTATTTTCTTTTTTTCTTTTATCAGAATACCAGATAATAATCTAGTACATTCTTTCTTAAATTTAAGTTACAAAGTCTTTTTTTTTTCAGCATAATTCTGCCATCTTTAATTAACTTCCAAAAAAAAAAAGCTTTAATGATTGTAATCTTTTACTTTAGATTTTTTTTTTATTTGTCTGGATTAGTAATCTGCGTGTAATTTATTCTTTCCATTTTTAACTTTTATATTTAATCAAAGTAATAATTTGAAACAAAAAAATCAACTCTCATTGTACATTGAAAAAAAAAAAAATACATTAACTAAAAAAAATTAAAATTGCGACTTTTAATAAGATCGCTAAATTTACTTTTTCTTTTAGCTTTTACCAAATGCCAATATATTTGTACCATATATAAAAAAGGTAAAATACCACTGGGGTCAGGGGATGAGAATAAAATAGGGGCTTAAACTAATTTTATTCGTAAGTTTTAAGCCCATATCCGGTTTTTTTTGTATTAGCATGCTGATATATTTTTGTAGACTTATTCACAAGAGACCTGTGGCTTTAAAGCCCACATTTAGGATCTAACACAGTGGGAATGATAACCATTTCACATTCACTTGTGTCCTTTCCACTCAAGGTTATACTAACAATAAAAAGCCCAAGTCATAAAACATATGAGCATTGCTCATCCTTTTGAGTCTTACAGACTCACAGCATCTTGGTCGGCCCTCCCATTTCTCAGGAACCCTGCTACAAATAGACTGTTGGTCATTTACAGACAGTCTTATGGTAAATATTGGCATAGAAGTACTTGGGACTATGATTTTCCCCTCTCCAGTATCTGCCTCCATGGTCAACACTTGTGACTTAACACCTACATCAGCCATGAACATGTTATATATATATATATATATATATATATATAGTTGTATAATCCAGATTAATTAGTTAATTTTTTTAAAACTACTATTTATTCTATGGCTATGAGTTTTTGGCCATCATTGTAATGTTCTTTATACTATTACGATGTATCTATGTATCTCAGGTTGTGGTTTGTTCTATCGAAGCCTTGCATTGGAAAGACATTGTAATAATTTTTCACATTTTATAGATTCTGGTAGACCTTTTTTTACACACTCTTAAGTGAAAATTGATCAAACTATGGATAAGAAAATATCTTGTTCCTATTTCTAAAAAATAGCTATATTTTCTGATTAACTAGCCTACTAATTATTATAACCTATGCTATTGGCAGAATCAGCTTTTTATTTATTTTTTATAAGGGTGCCAGGATTCATACAAGAATCCACTGAAATTTATACACATCACACATCATAAATTTAGAAGAAAATAATTTTAAAGATCAGGGTTATGATTTCCCATAACTTGGTTATTTTTTAGAGAATATTATATCTGGGGCTTAGTTAATAACTATTGGCAAAGATAAATTATATTCAAATCCTAACAGAGTAACATTAATAAATTTAATAACTATCATTAATAGTGCATAATGCATAGTTGATATTAGAAATAAATATTTTATTCTAACAAATTAAAATATTAAAAACACATATTACTAATAAGTTGGAAAGACTACACGCACACTAATCTAAACATGAATCAATTAATTAAAACAGTTCATATTACACTTAGATTTCTTAGGCCATAAACAAAAGTCTCTTGAATAATAAAATTTAATGTCTCCATCAGTATTTACATTATAAGCTTATTGGAGAATGGTTTGCAAATGCTTAATTTAGTCACAATCAGGAATACTTAATCTGAGCTTACCAGTAAGTTTAGCAAATTTCTGTAGATTGTTGATTACCATGCATGGTTTTTTTTATGAGAGATAGAATGAGCTTGTCGCCATTAGTATTAAACTTGTTTTTTGGTCTGTTCTAAAGTCTAGTCATGAAAGCTTTTCTGGGGTCAACATCTTCATGATTAACGATGTCAAAAACTTTGGTACACTCCAGAATGACTAATTATTTCAGCATAGAGTGGTCCTGGATCTTTTCATAATCCAGGACTAACCAAAAGAAAAACAGACAAAACAACATTTGAAGTTTTTCTGACCTTTTATATTCATGATCAGTTTTTATATTTCTCTGCACATCTATTTTCTTTTGTTCTTTTATCAGAATACCAGATAATAATCTAGGACATTCTTTCTTAAATTTAAGTTACAAAGTCTTTTTTTTTTCAGCATAATTCTGCCATCTTTAATTAGCTTTCTAAAAAAAAAATTTAATGATTGTAATCTTTTACTTCAGAATTTTTATTTTTATTTGTCTGGATTAGTAATCTGCATGTCAATTATTCTTTCCATTTTTAAATTTTATATTTAATCAAAGTAATAATTCGAAACAAAAAAAATCAATTCTCATTGTACATTTTAAAAAAAAAATTATACTAACTAACAAAAATTAAAATTGTGTATTTTAATAAGATCGCTAAATTTACTTTTTCTTTTAGCTTTTACCAAATGCCAACAGTAACAAATAATATGAACATGTGATATTCAATTAATATCATTTATTAAAATTAAATATATTTATATAATATACAATATTAATAAATATACTGTCACATATATAATCTCAATTAATGCAGGTTCAGTGGTGCCTGAAAGACTTAACTCACTTGTAGCAGTATGTACTAGTCTGCCTCTTGAGTTTGTCCAATGACTCTTTCAGTTGTACCAGACAGCTTGCATCAAGTTGACTCTGGTCTTAACAGCTTCCATTCCTATCACAGAGTATGTCTCACTGTGTAGACCTATATTTAATGGCTAAAATGTAAACATTCACTTGTAGTAGTGGTTTTAATGAATAATGTGTACCATCACTTAGGTTAGACAGACATTCTCTCCTTACCTTTAAAAATGCTATTTCCTGCCAGATTCCAAACCTTATTGGAAACAATTAGATTCAGAGAGCATCATTGCCTATGGGCCCATACTAACCATTGAGTGAATATTATCTTTCTATTATGCATTGGTTAATGACAATGAATGCTCGATCTTATCAAATAAGGGATAAATCTGGACTAGTCCACTTCTATAGATAAGGTGAGATATGGAAGTTGGATTCCTTGCCTTTAAACAGAGAATGATCATATCTCTATAAATGCTGAGCCCATGATTAATTTTTCATTCAGTCTTTTGTAAAACGCTACTATTAAAATTAAAGTTAATTTTCTTAATGTGGCAATGTTTTTTTATATAAAATTTTTCTTAATGTAATATTTCTCAAATTTTCTTTGAATAGAAATAGTTAAAGTTTTTTTAAAAAAAGGATTATAAGAAAAATTCCAGGGTAATGATGATGAATATAATTGTTTTTTATCTGATGAGAACATTTTTAATGGTGTGATTATTTGTTTATATAAATACAATATAATGTGTAGATGACTGCATAAAACAAATACAAATATATAAACAAATTAGCTTTCAATCACCAGGTTTCCAATGGTTTGGATGGCTGAAGAATTTGAGGGTGAAATAGATTGAAGCCTATCCTTAAAGGGTGAACATTTGCTATCTTAATATAAACTGAACAGTGACTATATACATGTATAGCAGATGATGATTGATGTTTGAGCAATCATTTATTTTTTCATATATGTGTGGCTATGTGTATCAGTTGTATGAGATAAAGTGGATAGCTGGAGCCCGAAAGTCTGTGTTCAAATCCCTCATATAATTATATATTCTAATTGTTGCATATTTTGGTACTTTCCTAAAGTAATTTCATAAATAAAGGTATTTTTTAAATATATGTTTTTACATATCATAAAATTTGCAAATCTAAAATAATTCTTCATTTACTTAATTTAATGTGCATTAAAATAAGTGTGAAGAATAAAAAAAAAACATATGAAAATATTTAAGAATAATAAAAAAACAGTTTGCTAAATGTTTAAAAATTTGTAGAATTATTAAATATTTATATGTAAATTATAGAAGGTATTATTATAAGTGTAAAAATTTGTCAATGAAAAATACAAACCTTCAAATGCAGTATAAGTGTAAGGTTATAAATTTATATATTCATTTTATTATAATCAAGTATATTAATTTTAATGTTCAGTATGCACATATTTATATATATACATATATTTTATAACTGAATAGATTTGAGTTATCTAGTTTGTCTCAAATATTTTTAATGGGTTTGTTTTTGGTTATTTGTAAATATTTTTCCTGATTTTAATGCTTAATTTATATTTTAATTAATCATATATATATTGAAATGTTTTGTGTCTCATGGCATACAATAACATAGTAGTGTGTGTGCATATATATATAAAGTTGAAAGGAAAAATAGAAACAAACACAGACAAAAAAATTTGTAGATCATAATACACTAGAATAACAGTAAAAAATTATATAATTTTGAATTTAAAAAAATATTATAAATTAAACATTTAAAAAAATCTAATTGAAATTTTATTAATTCTGATTTTTAAATTCAAACGAGTATGTTTTTATATTACAATAGATATCCTGGTAATTATAAAATTCCACTATCTATATTGATTAGCAAACTTTTCTGTAATTAATGTTTGTATAACATAGTTTTATAAAATGTCACAAAGTTGTTTTTCAAATGATTAAGGTGAATTGAAAAACTGTCATTAATTGTTTTTCAATCAACATAGAAAAAACTTACTTTTAATTACTGCATTTTTTAATTCTACACAGTCTATAAAACGGTTGAAAAAAAGATTAATGGGGGGGGTAGTTTTTACAGTTTTACAAATTTTGATAGCATAGAGACTATGAAGACATAACAAAAGCCAAGTCAGTGATTCCAATGGCTGATACTATCTCAACAATGGTAGAGTTTTGGATTCACATGGAAGCAAGTACAGCTTGTGTGCTCTCCATAGGTTGTATATATGTGTGTATTAGAAAGCATAGAGACTGAAGGAAACTCACTACTGGAAAACAACTACTTTGATTATACCTTTCCTAATGATGAAAAGAAGCCAGTCTACTGGTTAGAAGGAACCAGCTTACCAGACAGTCCTTCACCTTGCTAAAAAATTAATTGATACATATACTGTTTTATCTATATAAACACAGATAGAAACATATGTATGTAAAGTACAGCTTGTGAGTTATTTTAATAACTTCTTTAGTGAAAAAGATAGTTGTAAATTTTACATTAATTTTTTTTTTAAAAAGTAAACAATTTTATTCAACAAAAAGTATAATGCATTTCCAGTATGTTTTAACTCCAATTTTTTTTCTAGATTAAAAAACAAGACTTTCTGGAGTATTTTTTAAGAAAAATTTACAATTAATCAAGAGCAATCTGTTAAAAAAAAAACATTTAATAAAGGTCTGCAAAAGAATTTTTTTTTTTTTTTAAAAAAAAAAAACTTTTTTTCTTTTTGCCATTAGATAATGAATAAATTAATACATGATTCATATTATTTTTAAATTATTACATAGAATATCTGAGTGCATATATATATATATATGCATTTTATGTTTTTGACATTGAATTAATTGTGTATTGAGAAAATGTAATGTGGTTTATTATGTTTATTTATTCTATAAACACCAGTGTGTGCACACATTTCCATGCACATACACAAAAATATTTTAAATCAATCATTATTTATGTATCATTAAAATGTGATAGCTAATTGTTATTATTATATAAAAATTCTCATATGTTACAGCACATTGAATGTTTATGTAAATCAGTCATTATGTGTTATAAAAATGAATTTCATTTATAGGTTTATGACAATTTGAATATCTTCATAAATATACTGCACATTTGTATGCTGATATAGTGGATTTCTTTTTGGTATTAATCAAAATCAATGGGGTTAATTTAAATGTATAGCCATTGTTATTAATATATTTATATTTCATTGTTTAAAGTTGTTCTAGTGAATTCACTCAATCCTGAATAAATTTACAATTATATAAATTATTATATATTTGGATTATATATGTTGCCCACAGTAACAGTTATGGAGCTTTTGTTCCTGAGCTAGATTCATACATAATGGTATGTTATAAAAAAAAGATTTGTATCTAGTGTTTATGGACATCCAGTTGATGACGATCTTGGACTGGGAACAAAGGGGATATTCTTTAAATTTCATATACTACATTTTACTTAGCTTAGTATTTATTAGAAATTAAGGTTATAGTTTATCAGTATATTAATAGTACTAAGTGGCCAGAGAATTGATGATGATCAGGATGTCTTTAGAATCATGGAATTATTGTTTTTATTGTTATATATTTTAATGAAATATAATTTAAATATGCTTCCAAAATGTGGGTTAAATAATCTCCCCCAAGCTTCCAAGAATTAAATAATTAGCCTTGTCTACAGTAGACCCATTTCAAAGCCAGTCACAATATTGTCTGTTGATTTTATTGTTAATCATTCATGATGATGCTTTTATGTAATGCTTGCAAACTTGTACTTGTTAGTTCTGTGCTGATCTCTCAGGATCATTGTTCATTCCTCACAGTTTTTCAATATATTTTTGATATTAAATGTTATATGTTGTTTATTTGGATATGGTGAATATTATCACCCCATGTTCACTTGTGAGATTTTCTGTACCGTTATTTTTGAGAAATTCTATGTAGTAAAATATAATAGCTAAATATCTGACTTGCCAGTACAATAACAACTACTTTCCTCAAAGTTTCTTTTTTTAAATAACATGCATGTGTGAGGTGAGAGTTAAAATTGTCTTTTTCCTTTGTTATTTTCTTTTCACTTGCAAATTCAATTGGTTGAAAAGGTTTAAAAAATAATGTATCCTCTAATAGCTTTTTTCCAAATATTGGTAATTTTCTTCATTCACATTTTTCATTTTTGTTCTTAAGTCTTTTAAAAATCTATATAGCTTTGCTTAGCAGCCTTTGGTCATATTATTCAAATCTTGCCAGAGTGTGTACTGTATTAAAATTAATGTTATGGTTAGTTAATTTAATGTGTGATCATATAATCATTAATAGGGCTTTTTATATAATAAGATAAAAGATTTTAATATTTCAGAAATTAACACAGTTCTTCCATACATAAATGGAGTTACTTATAAAATTGGTAATGTTTTAAAGAAAAATACTATCCACACAGTTTATACTACATTTAAAAAAATTAATGAAGTATTTCAATGCCTAAAGATAAATTTCCTTTGGAATGACATGGTGTATATGAAATTCCATATGGAGTTTGTTTTCATTCATACATTGGCCAGATCATTCACAGAATAAACATAAGTAAGAAGGAACATATTTTGGCAGTTAGAGAAAAATCCAATTCTTCAGCAATTTATTCACGCATTAAATTAACTTAGCATGCCATCAATTTTAATAAAAGACATATTCTGGGGGAAAATGAACAATATGACCAGAGATTGCTAAGGGAAGCTATAGAGAATTTTAAAAGGCCAGAAAGAGTAAATGAAAATGTGAATTGAAAAAAAATAACAATATTTGGAAAAAGCTATTGGAGGATAAAATATTTTTAAAAACTTTTCACCCAATAGAATTTGAGAATGAGGAGAAAATAACAAAGAAAAACAATGACAGTTTTAAGTTTCACCACACACATTCTTATGATTTGAGAAAGAAGAAGCTCTGAGGAAAGTAATTGTTATTGTACTAAAATGTCAGCTATTTAGCTATTATATTTTACTATATGGAACCCCCCAGAAATAATACTATGAATTCACTTATTCATTAGAATACAGATAAATTGTCTGTTAATTAAAAACTATTGTAATAACAATAAAAATATTAAATATAATGATAATTAACTACTATATACAGTCTTTCAATCTGCAGAAGTATTTTCAGTTAATTCCTTAATCCTCCTTAACGGCCATTAAATTCAAAAATATAATAGAAGCAAACATCATCATCTCAAATTGCATCAATCCTGAGTTTTAATGTTAGCAGCTTGTCTAGTAATTATATTTGTTTTATTTCTATTTATTAAAATTGCCTCCTTAATTTTTCTTTTATTATGGCTTTTCTCTTTACAAAGAATCTTAACATTTTCAAGATAAAAGTTAAATTTATATTTACATGTCCTTTCATGATCCAAGAAAACTGAAGCCATTATTAAATCATTATTATGATTACTTTTCACATGCTTGTATAACAATTCATGCTTCTTTATTATTTTCTCAATATTGCACTTCAATTTGCCTATATATGATAACATACATTCACAAAAAGTTTGAAACACGACATTACTTTTAATCTTGACAGTTATAACATTTTTAGAATTATTCACTAACTTATTAACATTATTTGTAACACAAAATAAAAATTAAACACACACTTATTTATATCTTTTAAAAAAATTCCACTTAAGCATTTGTAATATATGAAATAGATGTCCACTTTTTGTTATCAATCTTCAACTCCTTCAAATCTTAGTAAACATTTCTTTTAAATTGACATAAATTATTGTTAATCAGTTCAATCTTGTAATCAACTTGGAGAAGTTCCTTGGCCAATATTTCAATATTTTCTTAATTTATGACATTGGTAATGACATAATTCTGCATTATGAAACAAAAAAAGATCTAAAACTTGCCAGCATATGCATATATATTAACCAACAGTAAAAATATATGTACTATTGGTCACAATTAGTTATATGACTATTACAAAGAAAACAAAAACTATTTGGGAAATTTCCTTAGCTAGTTAAAAAATTAGAATCTCAAAAGACATCAAAAATAATAAAATATTTCTATTTAACAGTATATTAAAGTATTTGTTGGAAGAACGGCTACAATTTTTTGATAGTAAATAATGTATAGCAAATTACATATATATGCTAATGACCACACATATCTATTATCAAAATAAATAATATTAAAGATATTTTGGTAACTTAGATATATAATATGTATATACACTGTTAATTCCTAATACATATGAATTCTATTCTATTAACAATGTAAACATAAAAAGGGATTTCACAAATGAAATATAGTTTGTCAAAGTATTTCATTGTAAATAACTTATGCTAAAATAATTTATTAGAAAGGATTAAAAAGGAATGATTTTTGATAAGACATATAGTCTATGACTTAATTGAGATAAAAACAACTTAGAATGCTGATTTACATATATAATTTTGTAGTATTTGGTAAAGGAAAATATATAAAAAGGTTTTTAGATTGTAGAGAAGTCAAATAATTTAACAACTAGTTTGATGCACTAAATGTTTATTTCATATAGTTAAAATCAAAGATTACAAAATCGGTTATATTACATAAAAGTTATAAAAATATTAATATTTTTAAGTATATTATGAAAAACAATTATGAATTCACGTATTTTCCATATTACTTCTTGATTGACATTTTTTTTTTTTACCATTTTCTTTACTTTTACCAAAATACCCTTCCTTGGTAGAGTGATGAATTCTTGGCTACATTTTCATACCTTAAGGATTACTGAAAAAATATTTATTTTATAATGTTAAGAGTACATACAAAAAATAAAATAAAAATAATGTTTACCAATAAAACATTTAAATAAAGTGGAAAAGTCATAATAAAGCCCAAAAAAAAATCAGAACATATTCACTATTTTTTTAATTAATCTTCTAACACATATCAGTGAACAAAAAATGCAATCCCAATTCAAATAGCAAATTTTATTGAAGCAAAAATTTAAGTAAACTACTCATATAGAAGGCTGCCAAACATGCAACTATAAACAGAGTAATGATTCATTTGGATTGGATTATATGTCAGCAACCATTCTTTACAATATGCATATTTTAAAAATTATAAATGAAATCTATCACTATGTCTAATGGTTATAAATATAATTATTTCATTGACTACACATTTGTGGGCATTCTCATACTATAAACTTTTATAAACAATACCTTGTACTTATAAACAATTCAAAATACAGCAAAACTCTCCATATAGTAGTACACATACTTGTGCTAACAAGAACAATCAATGAATGCCAGAAGTATATCTCGTATAAAAATGCCCTATCTAGTGCCTACTTCATCCAATATCCCCAGACTGAGTTCTCTGGCTTCGTGGCCTGTCATCATGTGAGGAGCCTTGGATCTAGAGAGCACTGCACCTAGATTCTTAAAAGTCTAATGCAACCCTCCGGCACCCACCTTTTAACTCTATTTAACAATACAAAAAACGCATGTAGAATGAAATTGAAGAACATATTAATGATTTTCAATCGCAAGCTCTCAAGCTTATATAGTCATTCTGATTGGTCTGAACGATCAATTCAGTACCCATACAAAATTTTGAGCATTCATTGATTTCATCTTGTATAGCTTACAAGATGGTACTACGTATATGTTCAGTAATTTAACTGTATTTTCAGAGAGATTGCTAAAAAACAAATTATTTTTGCTATTATTGAAGATTTAGTAAGATCATGTAAAGAAATGTTTAGTTTTAGTGTTAACCTTGTTATCTTATATTATTGATGCATATATTAGAATACAAATCTATTTTATAAATAATAAACATAAATTTACTTTCGTAATAATAAAAATATAGAATTAAAAATATATCTCATATAAAATATAAAGCTTATTAATATAGCAATCTTAAAATTTAGACCATAAATGCAACAACTTTAACTTTCAATAAATGCTAAAATTATATGCATACTTCTGACAGTTTGTGCTAGCTGAGATACTATAAAATTTTTAGTAATTTTATAAACCTACCTGAACTGGTTAAATCTCACCACTGTTTTCAAGTATATTTCTTTGAGATAATTGATTAATTTTATTAAATTTTCATATTCAGTAGGTTATAAAGGATAATTGAAAATTTGTATATTACCTATAGAAACATGAAGATGTAACAAATCTGATTGCACACACATACACACACACAAACTGTGTAAATGCTGATTCATTTTCTCTACATACTATTTACTGCATATTTTTGTTGCTGTTTTTTATTAATTAATTGAAATTATATGTGCAGTAAAATAATTCTGATTCCAAGTCAAAAATTTATATATATTTTAGTACCTTCAAACTGAAAGTACATTTTTAAAAAACAGGTTTAGAGTTCATAAAAATTGTTTATACCAATATATATTTATTTATTATTAACCTAAGAACAGATCTACAAATATATAAATAAATCAAAAATATAAAATATCTCTATATAAGCCAAGAAACACCACACGATCACCATTTTTTATGCTTGCTCTTAACTCTTATTAAAACAGGCAAAACTCTCTACATGTATTGCCACTCAGTGCAAATCAGAGTAATCAATGGATGCAAGAAGGCTTGTGCATAAAATCCCTATCTAGTGACTACTCATCCATTATCCCCAGACTAGTTTCTGGCTTGTGGCCTTCATCAGTGAAAAGCCTTGGAACTGAAAGCACTGCACCTAGATCTTAGAATGTAATGCAACCCTCCAGCAGCCACCTTTTATCTCTACTTAACTACAAAACTATAAGACAAATTGAAAACACTAATATTTTCAATCCAAGCTCATCAGCTTATATAGTCATATAGGTCTGAACTCAGTTCAGTGCCTATACATTTTGGTGTCTTTGGTATTTTAATAACCATAGCCCACCACTATCCTACTAGGCAGGATTGGTCTTAAGCCAATAAATATCACATGATCACCATTTTGTATGCTTATTCATAACTGTTATTAAAACAGACAAAACTCTTTATACATATTGCCACTCAGTGCAAGCCAGAGTAGCCAATGGATGCTAGAAGGCTTGTGCATAAAATCCCCATCTAGTGCCTATTCATCCAATATCCCCAGACTAGTTTCTGGCTTGTTACTTTGTCAGTGAGGAGCCTTGGATCTGAGAGCACTGCACCTAGATCTTAGGATCTAATGCAACCCTCCAGCAGCCACCTTTTATCTCTACTTATGTACAAAACAATGAGATTGAAATTGAAGACACTATAATATTTTTAATCCAAGCTCTTCAGCTTATATAGTTATATAAGTCTGAACTCAGTTGAGTATCTATACATTTTGGTTTCTTTGGTTCTTTAATAACCATAGCCACCACTATCGTATTAGGCCAGATTGGTTTTAAGCCAATAAACATCACATGATCACCATTTCTTATGCTTGCTCTTAACTGCTAATAAAACAGACAAAACTCTATATGCATATTGCCACTCAGTGCAAACCAGAGTAATCAATGGATGCCAGAAGACTTGTGCATAAAATACCCATCTAGTGCCTACTCATCCAATATCCCCAGACTAGTTTCTGCCTTGTGATCTTCATCAATGAGGAGTCTTGGATCTGAGAACACTTAGCTTCTAATGCAACCCTCCAGCAGCTACCTTTTAATAACAGCTAAGAGCAAGCATAAGAAATGGTGATCATGTGATATTTATTGACTTAAAACCAATCCTTCCTAATAGGATAGTGGTGGCTATGGTTATTAAAAAACAAAGACACCAAAATGTATAGGTACTGAACTGAGTTCAGACTTATATGACTATATAAGCTGATGAGCTTGGATTGAAAATATTATAGTATTTTCAATTTAAGTTTTGTAGTTAAGTAGAGATAAAAAATGACTGCTGGAGGGTTGCATTAGATCCTAAGATCTAGGTGCAGTGCTCTCAGATTTAAGGCTCCTTACTGATGAAGGTCACAAGTCAGAAACAAGTCTGGGGATATTTGATGAGTAGGCACTAGATGGGGATTTTATGCACAAGCCTTCTGGCATCCATTGATTACTCTGGCTTGCACTGAGTGGCAATATATATAGGGAGTTGTGCCTGTTTTATTATCTCTACATAACAGCAATAATATATATAATAATAATCATACACCAAAAAATCTCTTATCAGCATATATTAATTTTTGCCCTTTTTAATGTGCTTCAACTAAATTACAATTACAATCTACATTGCACACATAATGACATCTATATTTTTATATAACTAATTATTTATTAAAACCATACAATATTTTTTAAAAGCAAAAATTAATATTTGACAAAAAGAGATTTTTTGGTGTATCATTATTACTATATATATTACTGCTGTTATATAAATATATATTATATTATACCGTTGATTTATTTACGTATGCATAACAGCAACATAACGGATTAAACTTCTTCCCATTTTTGATGATATATATTAGCATGATTAATAATAATAAATATAAGAGTATACCATGGCTGATTTAGTATTATTTATCATTTTATTAAACTAGGATTTAAAACTAAGTATTGGGTAGTATATTTATTTAGATATTATAAATATTATACACTTATAGGACATACTAAAACTTTTATTTTAATCATTCATTAATTATTTTATTTAGATATGAACATCATTAAATTTTATTATAAGTTTATATTATTATAATCAATATTTGTTTCATTTGGTATGTTAGAATTTGTTTGTTGAATGATTTATCATTATTTTCATTTGATTATAAATGAAATATATCTTAAGTATATATCATTGTTTTGAGATAATGATATTTCATTTAAATGCTTGATTATAATTTATCATAGAAAAAAAAAGAAATAAATTATAATCCATCATAAGTAAAGATTATATTTAGGTTAACTGAAATAATAATTTTGTTTGTTTTCTATTTATTCTAAATGTTGTTTGAATTCATAACGTTATAATACAATTATCATCACTGTCTTATTTTGATATAGTTAACCTTTGGGTATGCGATTAGATAAAAGATTATTCTAAATACTTAAGTATTATTTATTGATTGTCATTTGTTAGCTTACTATATTATATTTATTCTTCTATGAACAATACTATTATTCGGGCATCATAAAATTCGTATTATTTTTTTTTTTTTTGGATTTACATTTTATTCAATTGGAAATGATGTCCAACTACAGGGATCATTTTTATTCTGTTACATAGGATAACCAATAACTGGGTTATATTTTATTCAGGCTATATTAGAATTAATTTTTGCACATACAAGTGGTGCTATAAAAGAAGTTAGCAACATACATATTTATTCTGTTGCAAATGTTTGCCACATTTTACAGGGCATAATTAAACAGGATCCCTCTACCATGGTTTTGTCATATTCAATCTGTTCTTAATGGAATCCTAACTTTAAGGGCAGTAATAAAAGTTATTTCATCATCAGTTTTTCGTGTCAATTACAAAATGCTGTCCAAACCTCTAGACAATTCTTTATCATGCTACTACTGTGAGAAAGAAAAAGCACATTTTGACAGTTAGAGAAAAAATCTAATTTGTCACTCATTTATTCACATATTAAATTAACTAATCATGACATCAATTTTAATAAAGTAGATATTCTTGCCAAAAATTAACAACATGAACAGAGACTGCTAAGGATAACATATTTTTAAAAATTTCTCAACCAATAGTATTTGAGAATGAGGAGAAAATAACAAAGGGAAAAATGATCATGATTTCAGAAAGAAAAAGCTTTTAGAAAAGTATTTGTCATTGTACTGAAACATAAGCTATTTTGCTATTGTATTTTTATTACGCTTCCTGGAAATAATACTATGAATTTATCATTTATCCATGAGAATCTTAGAATTAACAATAGACACACACATATATATATATATAATTGTTTAAGCAACTTGGTGTTTGGGTTCACAACCAGAGGTTCATTTGAATTCATCTTTTAACTTGAATAATAAAAAGTTCTTATTAGATGAATAAGTGAATTACTTCCCAGATTTGGATCCTAAAACCTTACTAATAAAGACAAAAGAAAGAATTGTTATTAAATCCACAACTGATTTGTAACCATTTATTACTTAAGCCAGGGTATTATAGTGGTGCTAGAGTAAAGAATTGTTCTAATCATTTTTGAAATTGATATATTAATATATGTTAAAAATGATTGTTTTGTAAGCATATCACGTGCATACATATAAATATATATATATATATGTCTGTACATATATTCTCATACCTTTTTCATTAAATATATTACAAATAAAACTTTTCAGGCAGTAGAAAACTGTAGTTAATAGTGCTTTCATCTTATTCGAGAACTTCAAGGTAAAAGTGTTTTAGATTTATTATATACTGACGAGTGCTGGTTTAGCACGAAATACCTATATTGGTGATATTTACTTTTTCAACATGCGTGTGATTTAGTGTGTCAGCAGTATGAGATAGCGTGGATAGTTGAAGGTCGTGTGAAAGTCTGAGTTCAAACCCTCTATATATTACATATTGGAGTTCAGGTATGAAAAAATCTGTACTATAGAGGGAAAAAAATTATATATTAAAAATTTATTATTTTGTAAAATAATGTGAAATTTTGTACTTCTTACATTGTGAGATAATCGAATTTTTTTTTAAATAAGTAAATTAAATATACATTATTTATAAGTGGGTATGTGTGCATTCTGAACTATATTGATCAATTGTTAACATGACTTAATGACAATGATTAAATTGCAGATACAAAAGTGATATATTTAAGTCCATAGTAAATGGAATATAAATATTTTAAACTAAAAGCTCTTCCATTTGTCGAACTATTGAATAATTTGAACAACTTCAAATATTTTTTTCTTCCTAGGCTTAATTAGGAAGTTCAATAAATTTTTAATTAGAAGTTTCTTTATCAGCCTGGAGAGAATATCTTTGCTATTAGCTTAGAAAAAGAAAATATGTCAGGGGATAAGGTAGGACAAAAAAATAAATGAGATTGCAATGTTTATTTAAATTGTTCTGTCAAGTTGAAAATCAACACAAAAGAATGTATAAATTAGACTTTCTTTGATGATTTTCTTCAGAAAAAGTTTTAACATCTTATTTGTTATTCTTTCTTTTATGGGAATCTTTAAATTACAATTAACTTTCGTTAAAATTTGTTCCAGTAATATACTTCGCTATATGCGACTTTATTCCTCGAATATAAGTGCGGTGTTTATTTTTAATCACAATTTTATTTTATTTATTGGGGGGTGGGGGGTTCTAATTAATCAAAGTAGCTGTCAAAAGTTTTAACTTTCTCTACTGAAGTTAATTTATTTCATGCACAAAATGTTATCAGAATCGTCTCCAACATTTAATTTCGCTAGAAAAAATAAATAAAAAAAAGCAGCGCTTTCAGACACCTTAATTTAAATGAAATTAGTTCAAGTTTTCCTACGCTTTATGGAAAAGTAATCTATTTTTTCATATATTAATGTTTTTTTTATAGAGTCGACAAATTAATCATAAATTTAACATTAACGCAGTTTCAATGACATATTTAAATAACATTTCTTACCTCCCGTGTCAAATTTTTGTTCTTCTACCTAATACTTTCCAGCATTATCATCATTTTCAACCATCATTAATTCATTGCAGAATAAATATTTTTTCCAAGTTTAATCCATTTTCTCTGATCTCAAGTCATTCTTTTTCACACCCAAGCACTGATATTTTATCCATCCATCTCACTATGTGGTGACTGTCTAAGTCTGTTATAATCTCTTGAAGTCCAGTTCAAGATTTCAAACTGTTAATCCACTTTCATGTCTTCTAACAATATGTCCAGCTTAGCTCAAATTTAGTCTCTTTTTTTAATGTTGTCAATAACACTGGGCTCTCACTCAGGTATTTTGTTTGTCTTCCCTTCTTGTCACTACTTTGGCAAATAGGCCAAAGTCTTTGTATTGCTTCTATTTTAAGTGTTCAAGTCTCAGATCCTTAAGTAATTGGTAAAAGTCATTCATTAAAAACTTTTCAAACACATAGGCATATTTCCTATTCATGTTAAGTTATTCATTCCTACTAACTGTCCTCATTAACCATTTTAAATTAAATCTGGATCTCACATGCTCTTGTGCAATAATTATCCAGATGATGTGATACACATTTTTCAAACCTGTTTATACTTCTCATAATTACAATACTTTTAATTTTACAAGCAAATAATTCATCTTAATCAACTGCTTGAGAAAAAAATAAAAATTTTCCATCAATGCCATAGTCATAATTCATATTATTTGAACAAATGCGGCTTGATTCTTGCTTTATAATTTTTGACAACAAAAAGAACAATGTTCTTGAAAAAATAATAATGATGGTTATAATACATATTTATATGCTTTAAAATATTTATCTAGAAATCCTATAAGCAAAATTTACCAGAACAATATTTTTCTCAGTTATACATTATTTTAGAATAATATAAAACTGAATCATTTCCATCTGTCCTCAAACATTGGTCATAATAACTATGATTTTGTAAGCTAAGTATCATATGCTATGTAAATTTTTATTTCTTCTGTATATATGTTTTATACTTGTATATAATTCTCTATTAATAAAATTTATTTTAAATATAAAAAAAAGTCATTTCTACCAAAAATACCTTATGCAAGTTTAATTCTATGGTTGATTCCTCCTCTATATTTTCATAGGTTTTAGTAATCCTACTTTTGAGAAAATCCAGTGAACATTACTTGAGTCTTTTTAATATTCATCTATATTCCTACTTTCTTACTTTCATCTGATAACTCTTGGAACATTTCATCAATCTTAGAAGTATATTGCAAAAACAATTATATAATATAAAATATCTAGATGATTCAAATAATCTCCATTTACATTTATTTTTCTTAGTTTCCCAATTTAATCCACAAAATATTTCTTACAAAACTTCTGTAAAAACTTTTGGAGATATGGAACCATCTTGTTCTAAATTCGTCTTAGTGTTAATCTTCCAAATATCATTATGTAATCTAATCATTGCTGTGGCATTTTGATAAATGTTTTTTTTTTTTTATAATATGTCAATATCCTATGTCTATATTTTGATAATCCAATGTTTTATTCACTGAAGAAATGTTTGTATTCTGGGCAGTAATAAAGCTAAATATTAAAAAAAACTACTTTTTCTGTATTTTTATTTTACCAGATACTACATTGGCTCAGAAAAAAAGAAAATTAGTAAAAATTGAATTACTGAAGACATGCTTATAGAATAAAATGCTTTTTTATAATTTACAAATCAAAAAAATAGTATCAACTCATATTTATTGGTCCTTTCTATAACTTCTGTCAATACTTGGATGTGATCACCACTTTTAAATCCAGATTGTTTGTTTAGTTGATAAAAGTCCAAAGTTCCATGTAGATGAGTTGTATTTATCTTGATAAATTTTTTAATAAATCTGATTAAAAAACAAATAGGTCTGTAACTTCTAATATTTTTATCATCTTTTTAAACATTAATATTCATATTGTTTTCTTCCAATCTCTTGATATAGTTTTATCATTTAAACATTAACTTTGATAACAATTATTATATTTGTTCACTTGCTTTTTTAAGATACTGATTACAATTTCATAATAACCTGGATCTTTTCCTTTCTGCACAGATTTAATTGCATGTCTCACTTGTTCATTTAAAATTCTGGGCAATTCAGAAGGTGTTATCCATAGCATAAATTTCAAATAACATTTAATTTATTTTGAATTTTATTTTCTAATTTTGTTATCTTCAAATACATTTATAATTTTTTCTATATTAGAAGATTTTATAGTTTTATTTAGAAAAAAACAATATACTTAGATAATCTAATCTTGTACATGAACTTCTTAATTTAGTGACAAACTCTCCATAGAGTAGGTCAGTCAGTACAAGCCATAGTAATCAATGCAAGAAAGAAGGTTTGTCCATAAAATCCTTATCTAGTGCCTACAGATCTGATATCTCCAGACTAGTTTATATTTTATGTCTTTCATCAGGGGGAAGCCTTGGATCTAAGAATACTGCAGGTAGAATCTAATGCAATCCTCTTGCAGCCATTTTTAGTTAACTATAAAGCTGTGAGTCCAAAATAAAAAGACACTGCTTTTAATCCAAGCTCATATGCTCATATAGATTAGATCATTAGATCTAGGCAAAATGCTCTCAGATCTAAGGCTCCTCACTGATGAAAGCCACAAGCCAGAAACTAGTCTAAGTATATTGGATGAGTAGGCACTAGATATGTATTTTATGCACAAACTATGCATCCATTGACTTTAATGGCTTTCAGTGGGTGGCATCACTATGTGGGAATAGGAAATGGTTATCATACATCATTTAGTGTTATTAAATTTATAATTTGTTATTTTAATTTAGAAATTAATAATAATGCATCAGTCATTTCACCATTATGGACTCAATTTAAAAAATGTTTCATTATAAATTTCATTAAAATGGGAATATTAACTATAAATTCTAATAGATTTGTAGCCATATCATGTATAGCAACTCTGTTCTTAAATAAATACAATGTATGTAAATGTAAAATAATCAACTCTGTAAAATTAATAATCCATTTGGTGAAAACTTTTTGTTGCTCAATTATTTTTTTCTTCAGATAAATGATTATTTCCTTAAATATTAAAGAAATTATATTAACTACATTGTTTAATCTTTTGAAAACAATTTTGATGAATAATATTTAATGATCCCTAATAATTATTCACTTTAAAATCACATTCAGATTTTCAAATTGTTTAAATTTAGAAAATTTGTTAAATATCCATATATATAATTTCATACTTAGTGATAAATATTTTAATTCCAATTATGTTAAGTATTGGTAAATATTACTGGCAATGTTTTTATATATGGTGCAATAAAAAGCAAACAAAATAACTGTTTCTTCAATTACAATTGCTTTTTAGATTTAACTTGAAAGAAAAGTATGGCGGACGGAATCAGAAATTTATTAAGTCAATCTCAATTTTTCGTAACCTGGGATTGATTTAATTAATTTCTGAACGCCTACCATATGATTTTAATTCATTTTAAATCTAAAAAACATCAATTGTGGTTGAAGAAATAATTATTTTTTGATTTATATTGTGGTAAATAAAAGCATTTAATATTTTTAAAAATTAATCTCTATTTATTAGTTTAAAGATACAATAAAATGCATTTAAAAACCTTTTGTTTTTCAAAACAAAAAAAAGATAATAATTGGCCAGAAGGATAGTTATATACAATGGTGATGTTCAAAATATTTATCAACTAGTGTTCTTAATTTGTTCCTTTTCCAATAATATAACTTAAAAAATAAAGAACCAAAAATCCATATGAGCTTTCACCTTTTTATTACTAGAAATTATAAATATAAAAATATGATATAAAAATCAAACAAACCTTGGTTTGCATTTCCCAAACAAATTTATAATAGAACACCGATGGTTATATTTTTAAGGATTAAATAAAAAATAATTTATATTTAGGTACAGTATATGTATCATTGATGTGATATTGATTTATGGTATTATTTTATTCTTGTTTCATATAGAAGATTACAAAACATTTTTATTACAGCCATGCACTTTTATAGAACATAATTACCAATATGATAATATATATATAAAGCAGTCCCCTAGTTACAAACATAATTGGTTCCTGGCATGTATTTGGAAGTTGAAATTCTTTGAAAGTAGAGGTCTGTAAAAAAAAAAAAAAACATCAAAAAGAGTTTTCAAAATATAGTATTTATTTTTTATTGATTGGTATCTAGAGTTTTGTTTAGAAATTTATCAAGGGTTAATTGAATTGTATTCTTTTTCTTCTCTTGATAAAGAATTCTGTAACATCCCATGTCTTTTACTATTGCCCTTCATACACAAAATATATGCTCTCCATTGGGATCACATTCTTCCATAATGATCAAAAATTTATCAAGGTGCATGAAGGCTTCATTCATATTCTTGACTGTCCAAATTCTTAACAATAAGTTCATTATCAGGTTCTTCTTCATTTTGTATTTCATTCATCTCTTGTAGTTTAATCAAGTCTTTATTTGACAGAGGTTCTGAATGAGATTTCATTAACTCGTCAATATCTTCATCAGTGTCATCTAAATTTAATTCATTTATTATATTGACTATTTCAGTTGTGGATATATTCAGGAGTTTCTTCAATGTCCATAGAAGAATTTACCATTTGTGTATATATTTTTTTTCAACAACCTTCCATTGTTGACTCTTATTTCAGCCAATGCATTCTATATATTATAACTTTTCCAAAAATCTCTTACTGTAGGTCCACCTTCATTGTCAATTACCTTGATTGCTTGAGTCATTAATCTCATATAATAATGCTTAAAAGTAACTATCACAGTTTGGTCCATAGATTGTATTTCACTTGTGATATTGGGAGGGATAAACACAACATTAACTTCTAGATATAAATTTGCAGGGATTTTGGATGTCCAGGAGAATTGTCTAAGAGCAATCATGTTTTAAATGGTAAATTATTTTCACTACAATATTGACTAACAGAAGGCACAAAATGATGTGAGACCCAATCTTGAAAAAGCTGTGCAATAGCCCAGGACCCAGGCTTTAGAATTTGATTTCCAAATGACTGGAAGCATTCTTTTATCTTTTCTTTTCAATGCACTAGGATTTTCTGTCTGATAAATTAGCATTGGCTTTAATTTAAAAGCACCAGCTAAATTATCTCCAAGAAGCAATGTTAATCTGTTTTTAGAAGGTTTATGCCCAGGTGCAACTGATTCTTCCTTTGCTAAATATGTATGTGCAGGCATCTTTTTCCAAAATAATTCTGTCTCATCTACATTGAAGACTAGGCATAGAAAATAAGCTCTGTATTTAATGATATTAGAGAAAGTGGAAATAAATTCACTCGTATTTTTTTTTTATTTGCACTGGCACCATCCCCACTACATTTAATATTATGTAAAGAATATTCATTTTAAATTTGTGAAACCACCCATTGCTTGCTACAAAATCAACAGCAGAGGCTTCTTTTAATTCTTTCTTTCAATCTTCATGCAAACTAAGAGTCTTAGCTTGAATAAGTGATAAACTCACTGGGATGCTTTTTGATGTTGATCTTCATTCCATAAAGCCAAAGATTTTTCATTTCATCTATTACTCTACCATGTCTTTTTGAAACAATCTTTGAATAAATATTTCCACAATTTTTAACATGTTCCTTAATTGTGTTCTTGATTTTCACAATTGTATATATTGTTGATCAGTTGAAATTATATGAATGTGCGATTGAAGCAAAAGATTCACTATTTTCAGAATGTCTAATTATATCCACTTTTGTCTTGACCGTTTGGGGTTTATTGGATCTTGATTTCTTTTTAGTTGTATCAACACTCACTCATGTTTTTAATTAATAACAATAAAAAATTCACCAAAACAGAAATATATACAGTGTATATGAAACGTAATCGCGCATAAACTACATTTAAAAATGAGCAGTAATCAAGACAGTCTATGACGATGCTAAAGATAAAAGTAATCAATGTCAGAGAAATAGGAAGATTTACTGTATTTTATATAGGTTTTTATTCTTCTCTAAAATATACTTTTAATTATTTTCTAAAGTCCAAATTTTATCTTTCTTTAGAAAAAATTCAATTATGAATGTATATGTAAATAGTTTTTTTTTTTTTTAATCATGTGCATAGATAAAGATCTAAAGTCCAAAAACAATTACATAATAGCAAAATGTTTGTAACTCAAACGTTCTTAACTAGGGGAATTCCTGTATATATATATAGCATTTTCTAGGTTTAATGATATATGCCAGAAATATGAGGCATTTCTATCATAAGAAATTATGGGCAGCTTATACTTTTACTTGAAGTATTCAAATTGTTGAAACCAATAAATTGCTACATGGAAAGATGAACATAATTCAGTTTAACCAAGTATATATATATTAAATTATAATAATGTAGACAATAACAATATATATATATCAATGAAACATACTTTCAATATACTGTAATTATTATCAACCGAAATAATGTAATCAAAAAACAAAACAAACAAACATCACCTGATTTACTAGAGAATTGTGTATATAAATATTAGCAGATTGCCATTTTTTTATCTATAGCTTTTTTAGATAATAATGATTACAATACTATTGTTATAATTTAAAATTTTCTTATAATATATTAAATTCTGTTTCATTATTCTGACTACCAGGTTGTTTCTACATGCTGAGCTAATTGCAATGCTCTAAATCTTAATTTAGCAACAAAAACTGCACACTTTTCTTTTACATTTTGAAAATATATTATTTCTTATATTTCACTGAAAAATGGGTCTAGATTATGTGACTTTATTTCATTAAATCTAAATTTACAAAAAATATAGTGAACATACATTTCTTACACTTTCAAGTCTTGAAGTTTTTATCAGTTCATTCTTTATCTAAACCTAACCATACCACAATCCTTAGTGCAGAATTTCAGACTACCATCTCAAACTATGTATACATTTCATAAACAACCTTCACTGATCAGGTGAGCTAAAAGTATTAAATATCTGAATCTCCATGACAATATTAGCAGCTTAATATTTAAAACCAATAAATTGCTGCATGGAAAGGTGAACATAATTCAGTTTTCCTAACCAAATAATGAGTTACATTAGAAATGATATAAAACTAATTTGTACAAGTCAAAGTAATTTAATTCATTTGAATAGTGGTTGAGGCTTAGAATTGTTTGGTCAACAGGTACAATGTATACATAATCAATATCATACCATTAACTGTTACAGATCACATAAAAATGATAAGTATCTATACTTATCAAACTTTCAATTGCTAACTATATTATTTGCAAAAATATTTAGCAATTGGTACAGAAGCTTTAAAAATTAAAATATAGTACTGAATTGTACTGATTGAATATTATATGTGTATTTGTTGTTTCTTATGATAATTGTTAATTTATGGAAACCTAAAATGTGTTAAATAGTATTCTAGTAATTCTGATATTATATACACATTTTTAATGCACAGTGCAATTAATTTATCTGTTCTCTTTTAAAATCATGATTCAAAAAACAATTTTAAAAACATACATTAGAAATTTATAAATTTTATGTGTAATATGCTTTCTTAATACATTTAATTTAATATGTTAACTTAGATTTGTGAATTCAATCATTCTTGCTGTTGTGCAGACATTTGTACTAATTAAGTTTTTATTGTTGATTAGAAAATTAAAATTTTATTTTTAATTGCCACAAAGTGCAAAGACAATAATGGTAGCAATTTTTGCAAACTTAAATGAAGCCAATAAATGATTCATATGCATGACTAATTAAAAAATTAAAGATTTTGGTTTTTGCAAAAATGGGGAAGCATATTTTTGAAGTATCACAAATATAAAAAAAACAACAATATAAAATAATAAAAACAATCATGCTGTAGTATATAAACTATTGAAATTGTTAAATTTACATCCATAGTACATAATAAGTACTGAATGAAAATTAAACACTGAAGTTGTGAATGGAAAACATGAACCGAAAAATGTTCCAGTAAACTAATATATTGTATCACCAAAAAGCATCAAGTCTAAAATTATAGTTAAAAACTATGCAACAGTAATACTGAGAAATAATGTATTGCACCAACAGAAGAATGAAAGAAAATGATAAGAAGTTTAACAAGTAGGCACAGTTATAGATATACTTACTTAAATTTTATTCCAAGATCTTTTTATAAATTCTATTATTCTCTCTTTTTTTCTTGAAGATGTGTTGATTGGTATAATTTTAAATAGGTTTATATATACCATCAATAATTTTTAGTATCAACGTAAAGACTTAGAATTAAATGACACAAATGCAATAAATGCATTAAATATGAATAAACATTGTTTAAATTAATGAATCTTCTATTGATTCCTATTATAAATTATAAACATAGGGATTTGAACACAGACTTTCAAGCACCCTTCAACTATTCACACTATCTTATACCCCTGATACACATGACCACACATATGTAGAAAAGATATATAAATAAATCAACAATATCTGTATTTGATGAGTGCTGGTTCAGAATGAAATACATATATTGGTGATTATTTATCTTTTCTTCGTGTGTGTTGTAATGTGTATCAGTGATATAAGAGTGTGAATAGTTGAAGGGTCCTGGAAAGTCTGTGTTCAAATCGCCTATATTTACAATTAAGCTCCAGATATATGAAGAATGCCTGCATTTCAAATCTTATTATAAATTATGTAAAAAACATATATTTCAATATTTATTAGTCAATGTCTTTAAAATATTTTGCATTCTACAAATATTAATTTGTTTATTATCGAATTAAAATTTAAAAAATCCTCATTTGCCCATTTATTATTAGTTTTCTATCTCTCTCAGTGTTTATGTAAACAAAGCTTGAGTAGGAGCTATTGGTAAATCTCCATATAGTGATCATAAAATGCAAGCTAAGAATAAGTTACAAAATTTATAACTTGTTTTGATTATCATAAATATACCCTTGAAGGTTTTTGCAATGATATAGATTGCAGAGGCTTTCACTAACTATATGGTGAAACTGAACTGAATTCAGACCCATATAGCTGTCCAGTTTGTTTGACTGGATTTAAAGATATTTATGTATCTGAAAAATTCATGCTTTCAAACTGATAGAAACATGTTTCATAAATGCTAATTTGTACAGTTAGTATTTAGATCTAGTTTCTACTCTCCTTGCCCTCCACTGAGGTGAGCCAATTAGCTCGAAACCATGGTCTGGAGGTTGGAGATAATGAAAGAGATATTGAATTCTATCTCTCTCAGTGTTTATGTAAACAAAGCTTGATTAGGAGCTGTTGGTAAAGCTCCATCTAGTGATCATATATATAGTGCCCTTTTTATTGGTACACCTCATCATAAAAATAAATTGGGATTAAACTATATTATATATATAATTTTAAATTTTGTAAAACAAAATTAAAAAAATAATATTCACTTATTAAATTGTGAAAAATAATAGTATTTTAATTACCCTAGGGATTTGAACATGGACTTAAATAGTTTAAACTAATATAAAGTTAAATTTTTTTAAGATATTTATTTTTAAAGGTATCTAAATGATAAAATATAAAAAAACTACAAGTTAATAATATTCCATAATAATGAATCATTTGATAGTAGTTGAAATGATAAAGGAATTCAAGACTAATTTGATAAAGGGAAATATGCATTATATAGATGAATAATTATGTCCATGCACATTTGGAATTATTTATCAATAATGGTTTCTGAAGAAATCTTAAGTTAATTTCTAAAATAAATGATTAACATTCATTTTTGGAATTTTATGATTAAAAGTTTATAGGATTAATGTCAAATTTAATCTGTATGGAATAAAAATGATTTAAATTGTAGTTGTATTAAATTCACTGAAGGTATTGGTTTTTTTATTATTAATAAATATTTTTTTAAAAAATAATATTTATTTTTAAAAATAGTTTAGCTAAAAGCAAATCATTAAATATTCAGAATCAAAGAAGTGGAAAAATTAACCAACGAGAATGTGCCATTTGAAGTACATGAGCAAGCAGATGATATTTGTTGGACAAAGTTTTTTGTTGGAGGAACGAAATAAATTACAGATCGGAAAATATAATTGAGTGTTATTTTGGTTGAAAAAAATAAGTTTGCTGAAGTTTTTTTTTTTTTACCTCAGTATTATTTAAAAAAAACAAAACAATTAAGGATGATCACTTTAAGGACTTTAAATTTTACAGTAACAAGTTTTCAGTAAGATGAATGGCTAAACAAAGGAAGTCTCTGCCAGCTAAAAATGACCATCAATAAATTTGCTGGAGTATTCTAAAATTGTTATATTAAGAAAATAATAAACCAATGAAAAGAAAAAATGTGTATGTGCACCAATATTTTACTAAGAAATATTGAAACAGGAGGAATGAACTGTAAGTAATATGTTAATATATAACTGTAGGATTAAGCAAGATCAAATATGTAGATTTTTTAAATGTCATCATTTTTATCAAAGACTAAAATGGAATTGATACATGAATAATAGGAAAAATCAGTTTTGACAAAGCTAAAGATATGATTATCAAGGTAATTGAAATTAAATTAAAAATAAACCCAAATGGAAATATTTGTGTATTAAAAAATGTGGTTAATTTTCAAATGCAAGTTAAGTATAAGGAATGTTTTATGATAAATTATAAATAGGATTCAATGGAAACAGAACATTTTGACTAAGGAATATATTCATAGAGAAAAAATTATAGCAGTTTACTAGAAGATAGAAATATTTAATTATTAGTACTGTCAATAGAAAAAAATCAATATGTAAAGGAAGAAAAAAAGTAAAATAAATTGTGATCAGTGACATAAGTTTCCAGGAAATCCAAACTATAATTTATTTTATTATGTTTAAGCTTGTACAATGGCAATCTATTACATGTGAATATTACTAAAGAATACATTGAAAATAATATGAAGATTAGTATTATCAATGTGAAAGGAAGCTAAACAAAATATATCACATAGGTGAAAAGTAATCTATGATTTTGAATTTTAAAAAAAATTATAAAAAAACACAAACTGGTGGATAACATAAGAGAATTAACAATTCCATAGTTTTACTAGTGCTCAGGTAAATATAATGGAGGAAAAGAGATAAAAATATTGGTATGTGACAAGTAGGAAATATAAAAAGGAAGAAGAACAATTGAGATATTAATAAGATTTATGTATTTATTTATAAACTTGTATGTTCAAAAGAAGACAAAATGAGTAACATAATGTTGTGTATATAGTCCAGTTCACATTTTAAAATAATAATTACTAATATGGGTGGGATAAATCAAAAGATAGGGAAATCAATAATTAACATAATTTGTTTATCTATGCTATTAATTGTATAAAGTTTTATTTGATTGAATGTCACTAAACTATTAAGATAAAGATCTATATGTTATGAGCTAGTAAATTACACACACAAAAATAGTAAAGAAAGATATTAGAAGAATCGGTGTAACTGTATTTCAGTATAATATTAAATAACAAATGCTGATATTTAAAATTTGATCTGATGTTGAATTATTAATCATATAATAGTATTAGAATATGGTTAAAGAATTTTAATTTATAAGACTTAATGAGCAATGGTTATAATACAGGCATAAGACAACTAGAAATTTGGAATTGGAAAGTATGATTTAAATTATGAGATAAGTCGGATAAATATTTTTATTTGATACAGATAGCACTAGAGAGCAGCATATATACATTTAGCAAATATTCTGAATGGTAGATGGAGATTAGTGGAGGAAGAGATAAATATTCAGATTGGACATGACAGATAAAATATATTTATTGTAGTTTTATAATATTATTGAGTGATAAATCCACAAGAAAATTAAGTAAGGTAAAGGGAAAGATCAAATGGCTAATATCAGAAAATAAACACAGATAAAATGTAATCGATCATAATATTATAATAAAATTATTTTACATAAAACTAAAATATCAATTCATATTTTTATTCTTTTGTTTTCATTATAATCTATGAAGTGTAATTAATGAAAAAGGATGGTTATTAAAATAGGGATTGATTGTTTAAACACATATTATTTGATAGTACAAGTAACAAAATTCAATATCGCATAATATTTGATTGTATTATCAAGAAATTTTATTTTGAATAGCTCATTGTAAATAAGGTGAATATAAATGTTTAATTCTTTTAAGTATCTTATTATATTATATTGTTGTATAGATGTTTTATTGTTTTATGTAAATTTATTTATTAATTATATTGCATTATTAAACTTTGTACATAAGATGTTATTAAAATTAGTGTTTTAAAGTTACACTAAGTGTATAAAGTTGCATTTCTTTTGTGGAGAAATATCATCACTATACCATCATCAGAGAGTATTAATTGTCATTTGCATATTAACCAAAAATATGACTCGAGATTTAGAAGAAAAATTGATCCAATATAATATATTGGATTACAATTATCTAGGTAAACATTTATTAAATTGAATATTAAATTACTGCAAACTGCTTTGATCACATCATTCAGCACTCAAATACAATGCAAATGTACTACATTATATTTATTGTTAAGAAATCATATTAGAAATTTATTTAAAGTTCAACATGATAATTACAGTTTAAATAATAAATAATGATTTATTATTCAATAATAAAGACCATAAAACAAAATAGTGATATAGTTGTAATTATACAAAAATGTTATGAGTCATCTTTAAAATGTCACACTATCTATAGAGTTAAGTAAAATCCCTCCTGACATTTTATAAGTGCTATAAATAGTTAATTAAAATTAATGATAATCTTGAGATCTGCTTAGAATAATATTGTTATTATGGTTATTCTTAATGATAGTGTTATAAAAATAATAATAATAATAATAAAAGATTACCATACAATAAAATAATAATACAACTTATTGAGAAAGTTAATTTAAATTTCACAATTATAGATGTTTTATTCTATTTATTTAAGTATTATTGTTAGTCATGAGAGTATTTAGACAGCAAATAAGGAGGAGTATCAAGGTATTCTTATGCCATTGGATAAATATTTTAGTATTTATTTAATTTAATCTTGTTAATAGTATATATGAATCTCACAATTGTTAATATTGACTAAATATAATTGAGAAAATGGTAAGAGTATTAAATGATACCTAGATGAAGTCACAGTATAGCCTAATGCAGGGACTTGGCATATCTTCTAGTGGTCATCCTCCTATTGGCAGAGTACAATATATATCTTGATCAGCAAATACAAAAAATATGTAACAGATATCATTTATATATTTCTTTTTTTTATTTGATCATGGCTTTGACTTATGTAATTAAAAAGTTTGTGTTAATGTTTAACACAATTTTATTGGTGTTATAATTTATATAAATGATATAAAATAGTATGATAGAAAATATTATTATCCATAGTAAAAAATATGAGGTATTTAAAATGCAAAATAGTATTAAAGAATAATGCTAAATAGTTTTGTTTCTCTTTTTTATTATAGTTGTTTTAAGAAGAGTTTAAAAATAATTTTAAGAATAGACATCAAAATACAGTATAGTTTTATTAGTAGTATTTCTAATTTGAACTAATTCAAAGCAAGTTCAGTATCATATTTTTAGCATCTTTATTTGTATAAGTCGATTGCACCATTCATGTCTATTCTAAAAATGATCTATAAAATTACCTTAGTATTTTAAATGCAGCCTATCAAAATTTGGTTTAATAATTTACAAAAAAACTCAAGAGTTTTATCAGCTCATTATAAGAAAAAAAAATATTACAAAATTTGGTTTGAATATTTATCACCCTAAACATGGAAATCAAATTAAATATTTTAAAGTATTTTAGATAAAAATGTGGATTTAGATATATATGGGAAATACAGACTCCAATGAACTGATGTTAGTATTAAGCAAAATTACAATTTCTGGATCAATTATTAGCACACAAAAAGTATAAACAACAAAATTATTAGATCAACAGAATAACGCTGTTATCCACAACTTATTAATTGTTGCTGAAACATCATTTATCCTTTCATACATATATTACAGCGTTTGCGAGTTTGCTTAGCATTAATAACAAAAAAATCACCGAGTAAATAGATGAAAAATGGTCAAATAGTTTGTTTTCTTAAGTTTTCTGATTAAAAAGGATTATAAAGTTAATAATTTCTAAAATTTATTTTAAAGTAATCAAATTGTAATTAATAAATAAATCTCGCAATAAAAAATTATATTTTAATGTTCAAGGTTTACATTACAAGTGAGTAAACTTAGATTACTTTTTATTTCTTTTTTTTTCCTCTATTGTTAAAATTTCTGGCAATTATATTTTTTAAAAAAGTAATTATCCTAAATCTTATATTAATCTCATAAGTAAATGTAATTACAATTATTTTATTCATGTATTTATGAAAAACTTTTCATTTCTTTTGTTATTACAGTGATGTACAAAAGAATCAGCAAACCAATTACCTGCAGCCATATGGTTTTCTAATTATTTTTATTATTATTATTTTTTTATTTTTATAAACACTTTATGGTTTCATAAAACAAAAGGAGACGCTTTATTTAAATAAATAAATTAAAAATAATAATAATAAAACTCGCTTTATGATCTTTGCATTCTAAATGACAATAAATTAGATTATAGATGATTATTCCAGTAATATAAGCGATCATATCCAGATTATAAAACAATTTATCATCCAATATAATATATACCATAAATAGTTAATGTAATCTAATTATAACGTGAGATATAAATATATTATCATATTGGGACTATTGATGAAGATTGTGAGGGTTTTTTTTAGATTAAAACATACATTGCCTTTTAAAATAAAATATTAAAATGTTTTCTTACATATGCTTACATATTTAAAAATAACTGGTTATTAATAAATTACAGAGAATAAGACGGAAAGCTTAGCATGTATAATGAGAAAGTAGTGCCTATGGAACTATAGATCTATATATTTATATATCATTTTAAGTATTCAGTAGTTGAGTAGAAGAACAATGACATAAATTTTGATTTTATGACGTAGATGACTGAAGATATAAACTTCTACAAATTTGTGGGAGTCTAAAACCACATCACATAATTGTTTCATTTTAATTATAAATCTTGATGTCAATAATTAGAATATGTATGCATAATAGATATATATATTTTAATAATGTTGATTATGATTCATTGTACAAAAGTTTTCAAATTCAATTCAATTTATTTATTATGCTAATCTACACCATTAAGTCAAACACATATTTCCTCTTATATTTTAATAATTTATACTTTAATAATAATTAACAATTAAAAATAATTTAAGCCATCAGTTTTATTTTAAAAATAACTAACTCTATATGAAATTGAGCCATACTAATATTAAAAAAACAATAACATTATATTATTGGATATGTATTTGGAATGGAAATATAATAAAAATAAAAAGTGTAAAAATATATTTTTTTTGAAATGTATGAATATTGATGAAAGAAAAATGATTTTTTAATGTTGTGTTAAGAATATAAGATAGTGAAATAAAAGATGATTATTTGATAAGAATGGGAAATTGGGAAGTAAAAGACATATGATATTAATGTTCTTTTTATATTAGAGATGAATTAAAAATATTGTAATCTTCATTAGATCCTAAGATCTAGGTCCAGTGCTCTCAGATCCAAGACTCCTCACTGACGAAGGCCATAAGCCAGAAACTAGTCTGAAGATATTGGATAAGTAGGCACTAGATGGGGATTTTATGCACAAGCCTTCTGGCATCCATTGATTACTCTATCTTGTTGTGTGTGGCAATATATATAGTGAGTTTTGCCTGTTTAATCTTCGTAGTTATTGCCATTTTAATTATAAACCTTTATATCAATAACATAAAGAATATATATTTTAATTAAGCTTACAAAATGTTTAACTCAATTCAATTTTTTTTTAACAACAGTGTTAAATAAAGTGAGAATCATTTTTAAATATAAGATTGAAAATATTGAAAAAGAAAAGATAATTTTTACAAAATATTGAATAGAATTTATGACAAAATTGAAAAATAGTATAAAG
Organism: Epiperipatus broadwayi; assembly: GCA_028023455.1. Taxonomy (NCBI): domain Eukaryota; kingdom Metazoa; phylum Onychophora; class Udeonychophora; order Euonychophora; family Peripatidae; genus Epiperipatus; species Epiperipatus broadwayi. The sequence continues at coordinate 2,975,704 of JAQFVV010012480.1, read as the reverse complement.
AAATGATAGAAGAATGTGAGTGAAGCAGTTAAATGAGATAAAAATCAAAAACAAAAAGTTATTTAAAATGAAAATTCCATTTTATAACAAGTTCTTGAAATAAATGTTATAAGAAGGACTGGAAAAATTTTAAGAATTATATGTCCAAAATTATTAAATAAGTAAATGCAAACAATGTTAAGATAGTATTGGATGTGCCAAGTGAAGTAAAAATTTTGGATGAAATTATATTCATAAAAAGATCTATTAAAATGAACAGATAAATTTTAAATAATCACTATTAAAGGAAGACTACAACAGTTCTAATTTTCATGAAAGGCAAAAACATTTCTTCATAATTTTTGATCATTAAATGAGAATTTGAAGGTAATATGACAAGAATATGGCATAAGTTTGTTAACGTATAAAAATATTTTTCAAAAAAAGATGATTAAATTTGAACAATAAAAGTTATCAAATATAGAAATATAAGATTTTAGCTAAATATTGTAGTAATAAATAAGTGAAGTCAATGTGAAAATGGAAAAAAAAACTATGGGGATAAAAAAATAAAAAAGAAAGACAAAGTATAAAAACATATTAAAAATATAAAATAAAATTTAAAAGGCTATCAATGTTTATACATGGTCTATATTGAATGAAAAAATATAATTAATGGGGAGATAAAAAGTTATTTAAAGGCAAAAAAGATATCAATGGTATTATATATATATATTATTTATTCATGAGAATATTAGAATATATATATATATTCAAATCACCCTTCCAAACGTTATGATATTTCAGCAAGGCCATCTGTGAATAAATAATGTCTGAACTTCAAACAACCAACTCAAAAAGATAATATCCTAAATTACATGCTGCAAACAATGTTATATATTGAAATTCAAAATTATTCAAGCAAAGAGTGTGAAATTCAGACTTTATTTATTGGCAAAGGGTTTTGCTAAAATATAACATTTGGGAGGGTGATTTCAATATTTTCTATTTTATTTTCAGTTAGCCATATGTACTGTGTGTATAAATTGTAAGGATTGGATGCCTCAATTCTCATGGTTATTATATATATATATATATTGAAGTATAAATTTTATATTAAAGTTGGAAAGTATTTAAAATAAAAAATAAAAGCTATATTATTATTGCTATTGTTTTAATTTTTTTATGTACAGTCTAGTTAATAAAAAAAGTAATGCATATTGGCTATGGATAAGTAACCTGGTCAATAGGTAATGTATATACATGTTATAGTAAATGAATAATTAAAAATACATATACACATTAATATTACTTTTTATATAAAATTAATATCATTAATTGATATTAAAATAAATAAAAATATGTTTGTTATTTTTAAATTATTAAATATGTATTATTACAATTTATAAAAAATATTATTTATTTGTGTTATTTTATTTATGTAAATTAATTGATTTATACAAACGCTAAACTTAAGACAGAAAACAATTTAAAAATCGATTAAAATTTGCCTGATTGTTAAAAGAGGGCGATTTTGGATAAAGTTAATAAAATAATGTGTATTTTTAAATCTCCCATTTTCAAAACTGAGCTATGATAATAATCATGTGTTTATAAGTAATAGAAATCAAAAATATAAATTTCTAAACAAATAAGTAGGAGGGAGAAAGTTATCCCCTCATATTCTAAAATATTTTCCACGAATTTAGGTGAAATAATTAATGTGAAATAATAAAATGGTGCAACGTAAATATTTCTCTTCCAAATAGAAAATCTAATCTCGTATAAGTATTGTGATAAATTTCTCATTTTAAAGTTAATGGATATCGTAATTTATAATAATTCTGATCAACAAGGACACAAAAGAAAAGAAAAACGGTTTTAAAAGAGCTAAGTCGGATATATAAAGCTAATTTTACTAATAATAAATCCATTCAATTATTGTGAGCCCGAAAATGAACAACAAATATATGGGAACAATTATTTTGTTATTCAGTATCGCATTATCCAAGACAAATATAAAATGGAAATATTATTATATTTAATCTATAATAAAATTATTTCCCTATGCGTTCTTTGTAAAATAATTTTAATAATACTTACGTTTAGTGAATATAAATAATTAAAAAAAATAGTAATTAGTGTTTAAGATGCACATTCAAATTTATTATAACAATGATTTTAATTAAATGATTTATTCTTATTATTGAACAAGCATGTGAAAATATTTAATTAGTAAACCGAATTATATGCATTAACTTTTATTTTACTTCAAAGATGTATAACTTAGAACAAAACACAAATATATCTATATATTAAATTATTATTATGTGGGAAGAGTTAAATATTATTCATTCATATGTGATATATTTTACAAATATAATATCCAATACAAAAACACAATTTAAATTGTAAATGATACATATGAGATTATTTTAAATATCATATAAAAATAAATATTAATCAAAGATTATGAAATGCTAGTTCATAATAATCCATCAATTTAATTATTTAAAATACCTAAAATATTATTGTTAAAATTGTAAAATTATTATTGAAAGTAGATAAGTAGTATATATTTATTAATTTACTGTATTATCTTTATTTTATGTATCATAATTAATATTTTGTATAATAACATTTTTATTGTTATTATTTACCATGGTGTTCTTGATCTCTAAATTTATCTGATTTTCTATTTTATTTTGTGAGTTAACGCAAAATCTATCATTGATGAATATTGCATTTGGGATTGTTACATCTATTTATCATATTATTGTTATTTTAATATCCTAATATTAAACGTCAAAGCATCCATATTTTGTACATGCACATACTACAGACATAAAGTCACTGTAATTGGAGTTATCAATGATATCCAGATGGTTGTGCAATAAATATCTAGCTTGCATGGTGGTCACCCACATCAGTAACAAATTATAAATGTTTGGAAGTTAGATTATATATTAGGCATGGCCAAGGTGGTGCCCACGGTCTAATGGTAGCCCACAAGGGCTCTGAAAGTAGACCGTGAAGCTGTCATGAACACTATCAAATTATAGTAATAAATTCAGAGCTGATTTGAAAATAAAAATAATAAAAAGTAAAAAAAATAAATGGGCTTGCATTTTCTGATTAGCGATTATTTGCTTCTACTTATGATAACATGAAAACCATAAACACTACACAGCATCCATTTTTCTTTCAGACAATGTAAGTTTCATTTCTTTATGACAAAAAATAGAGATTTTATGATGATTTTTCTAAATAGAATGCATATTCAAGCATTATTCATGATTTCTCATAATGGAGCTGACAAACTAAGCTACTCTCATAATTTTTGGTAGTGATTTCTTAAAAGTAAAAGTAATTATAATGCCTAAAAAACAGAATTAAAAAACTATCTTTGCTCATACATATAGGGATTGTCTTTACCACGTGATCTTTTTTCTGATGAATTAGACTTTTGATGATTGAATGTAATTACTAGATGTTCAGTCATTCCTAAGTATTTTTTAGTTATTATTTTGTAGAAAAATAGTTGGAAGAAATAATTTATGGTATTTCTTTTATATATTTTCTTGTCTAAATTTTAACAATAAAAAAAAAAAAACAAATATTAAAAGTAAAAGTTGCAATAAAGTTTAACCAATTGGATATAAATGTGTCGCCACAGTTATATATGTAAACATGATCATTGTGATGTAAACATTAGAGTTGTGTACCAGATACATAGAGAAGTGTAGTTGATAAATCTCTTAAGAAATTTACTATTTACGGTTAACATTTAATAATGTCATTCAAAACCAGTAAAGAGATTTCAAATGATGGTTCTGCAGCAGATAGCTATTAGGAATTAGGTTCAAATGATGTATCTGTGCAGATAGACATGTGTACCACATATTTTTGTAGATAAAAATACAACATCTGATGTCTGGTTACTCAAGTTCTACTCTTAGTAGTTTCATAATATTCCAAAAAGAAAGTACTGTGTTGCCTACCTAGAAAAAAAGCATGAAAGTTTTATTTATTGATTAGAGATCTGGATTAGACACAAACCAGTGCTCAGAGAGACTGATTTATTGTTATTAACAGAAATAAATAATGTCCTCTACAAACTTCACTTGCAACGACAAGAACGTATGGAGTGGACATTGGAAATTTTCCCTGCTCGGTTCTTTTAAGGACTCCAAGAGAAATCAAAGGGTCTCCTTTCAGTTAATAGCAAACTCCTTTCTGCAGTCTTCAGGGCTTTATAAATAGTTATTAATTATGAATAAACTTTCAACTGAGATATAAAGATAAGAAAGAACATTTTATTGTATTCAACTATAACTTGTTATAATAATTACATTTAGACAATTTTCTAAAATTTACTCTATTAATAAGTAAACAACTAACATTACTATGTGATTATTCATATACTATACAAACATGGATGGGCTACTCACCAACACACATTGGCCAACATGGTGAGCTTATTGGCTTTTTACCTCTGAGTTTAAGATCAAGAAACACCATGATCTTTCTTCTCAGTTGCCTGATAAGGCAGAATGAATGTATGTGTAAGTGATAAATATTTTCAAATAATTATACAATTATAACAGACAAAAATAAATCATGGCCCTTATTCCCAGGAGGCTGTAAAGTCACCAACCAAGGCAGCAGTTGGAAACCAAAGGTGGAGCGTGCTAAGAATCCCCTGATTGCAGACCCAGGCTGCCATTTGTTGACAACTTTTTATTTAGGTACTTACAACTTCAGATCACTTTCAAGAGAAGAAATATTGCAAGAATTAGAAAAAGAATTGTCTTATATTAAATGTGATATTATTGGACTTTGTGAAGTTAGAAGAAAAGGTGAAGAGACAATTGATTTAAAAAGTGGACATGTACTCTATTATGAAGGCACAAATATTGGAAATACAAGTTGGGTAGGATTCATTATAAATAAAAAGTGGAAGAACAACATTGTTGAGATTGATGGAGTATCGGACAGAGTGGAAAGATTAGTTATACAACTTAATAGCAGATACCAAATGCAGATAATTCAGATTTATGCATAGTGATTAGTAGAAGATTTTTATATGGATGTACAAAAGGCTTTTGATCAGAGTAAACAACATTTTAAAATTATTATGGGAGACTTTAATGCCAGAATTGGTAAACAAATGAAAGATGAAAGTGCTGTAGGTAATTTTGGTTATGGTAATAGAAATGAGAGAGGACATAGACTTGTGGAGTTTGCAGAAAAAAAAAAATTTATATTATGAATTTTTTTTTGAGAAAAATGTTAAAAGGAAATGGAAGCATCTAAATGAAGGTAGAGCAGAATTGGAGTATATTTTCACTAACAGAAAATACATATTTCAAGATTGTAATGTTCTTAATAAATTTAACACAGGAAGTGATCATCGATTAGTAAGATGTAAGATACATGTTAATGCAAAACTAGAGAGACAAAAATTATTATGAAAAACAATATGTACAGTTGATATTCCCAATCTTCAGAAACATTCTAATGAATTTAAATTAGACCTTACAAATCGGTTTCAAGCATTAGTAGATTTTGAACATGATTCAGATTTAAATGGAATTAATATGAAAATAACTGATACACTTTTGAAAACTGCAACAAAGATCAATATGTACAGTTGATATTCCCAATCTTCAGAAACATTCTAATGAATTTAAATTAGACCTTACAAATCGGTTTCAAGCATTAGTAGATTTTGAACATGATTCAGATTTAAATGGAATTAATATGAAAATAACTGATACACTTTTGAAAACTGCAACAAAGATAACTGGTAGAAAAAAACAGCAATTGACCAATAAAATTTCTACTGAGACTAGAGAATTTATGAAGAAAAGAAGGAATATGAAGATATATAAAAATGATGTATTAAAAAGGATTGAATATCTCGAATTTTCTAAAATGGTGCAGAAAAGAGTTGAAAATGATATAAGAAATATAACTGTGAAATAGCAAGGAAAGCTGTAGAAGAGAATAACAGTCTCAAGAGCGTAAAACAACATTTTGGTATTGGTAGAAAATTTATATCTGTAATAAAAAAAAGTTGGAATTATTACTAAAAAGAGAGATGACATTCTGAAATGGGCAGAAGACTTTTATCAATAATTATATAGTAATAAAGAACAAGTATATCCTATATCTATTACATCTTCCAAATTGCCCAGAATTTTAAATGAAGAAGTGAGACATGCAATTAAATGTATGAAAAAAGGACAGGGTATAGGTAATGATGGAATTATAATTGATATATTAAAAGAAGCAGGTGAAGAAATAGAAAATAATTTAGCAAGGTTATATACCAAATGTCTTAATGATAAAGATATACCAGATGATAGAAAGAATGCAGTATTAATATTAATATTGAAAAAAAAGTGATAAAGAAAATATTAGAAATTACAGACCCATCAGCCTTTTATCAGTTTTATACAAAATTTTTACCAAGATAAATACAACTTCTCTACAGAGAACATTGGATTTCCACCAACCAAGAGAAGTACCTGGATTTAAAAGTGGTTTTAGTACAGTAGTTCATATCCAGATATTGAGAGAAGTTATAAAAAGGTCAAATGAATATGAGTTGACATTATACTTTGGATTTGTAGATTATGAAAAGGCATTTGATTCTATAAGCATTTTTTCAGTGATTAAAGCATTGGATCTTCAAGGTATAGATCCAGAATATTGTCATATTTTAAAGAATATTTATAAAAATGCATCAGCAACAATTAGACTACATAGTGCTACTGGAAAGTTGACATTGAGAAGGGTGTAAGACAGGGTGACACTATATCTCCAAAACTTTTTACAGCAGTGCTACAAAAAGTATTTTGTGGATTAAAATGGGAAGCTAAAGGAATGAAAGTAAATGGAGATTATTTAAATCATTTAGATTTTGCAGATGATGTAGTTGTTTTTGCAAATAATGCATTAGAGTTGCAGGAAGTGCTGCGGGAGTTATCAGATGAAAGTAGGAAAGTAGGACTAAAGATAAATGTTAAAAAGACTGAAGTAATGTTTAATGGATTTTCTCAAAGTATGAAAATTAAGATTGATTATGATGAGTTAAAAGAAGTTAACAGTTACAAATACCTTGTTCAGATTATTAATACAGATGGAAACATAATGGATGAAATTAATCATAGAATTAAACTTAGTTGGAGTGATTTTGGTAGAAATAACTTGATTCTAAAAGGAAGTATGCCTACGTGTTTGAAAAGGTAAGTTTTTAATAAATTTGTTTTACCAGTTCTTACTTATGAATCAGAGACTTGGACACTTAATAGAAGAGCAATACAGAGACTTCAGACCACTCAAAGAAATATGGAGAGATGCATGTTGGGAGTAACAAGAAGATATCGAAAATGCAATATATGGGTAAGAGAACAAACAGGTGTTACTGACCTCAATGAAAAAATTAAAAGACTGAAGTAGAGTTGGGCTGAACATATTTCTAGAAAAGATGATAATAGATGGACAACTGAAATCTTAAACTGGATTCTAAGAGATTGTAAAAGACCCAGAATGAGACCACATGTGAGATGAATGGATGAAATAAGATAGGGTGCAGGGTTGATGTGGAGAAGAGAAGCTAAAGATCGGAGGAAATGGATTGAACTTGGAGAGACTTTCATCCTGCAGTTGATTGATAATGGTTGTTGATGATGATAAAGCCCTGAGATATCAAGTTCTATTTATTTTAAAAGTCTGATAGAGTTTTAATTTAATTAATTAGCAGCTTACATTTTTGACAGTTACAATTTGGCTAGCTCTACTCCTCTTACTTTTATGCTGATACAACTGTTTTAAATTGTTGATTGTTATTGATATTGGGAATGTCTAAGTGTTAACTGATTTTAATTATATATATATATATACATATATTAAATCACTCCACATAGACAAAAAATCCAGTTCTACTCTCTGTGAAATACAGACTCTAATATATTTATTTCACATATGGCAGTGCTGAATTTCTTAACCATGTGATGTGATTTAATATTTGGATTTTTATTTCAATTTAGCGTTAACAATGGGATTATTTTAAATATATGATAACTAATGAATAAGGATTTTTTTTCTGATGGTAGCTTTTATTTATTTATTTTTTAATTATTTAAGAATTTAATATAAAACTATTTGGCAGCATTATATTTCTATTGGTAAAAAGATACAAAAAAGAGTTAACATTAAAAAAGGTATATATTTTTATAATAAATAAAAACAAAAAAATGTAAATAACTTTTTTTTGTTAATACTTATTTGTATCTTTGTACAAACACTAACATTACATTCCCAAATGATTATAAATATATATAATTATGGATCCCTAGTTCTCAGACTCATTGGTTATTCTACATATTTTTTTAGAATACATCTGCAATGTTTTCATCTTTAGATTGTATTTTTTTATATCACGATTGTTATTATATATATAATTTATAATATAATAATTTGTAGTTGAGAATTGTCCAATGCATTTAATATCTAATTAATTACATATATTTCTAGTGCAACAGTTAATATATATATATATATATATATATATATATATATATATATATATATATATATATATATATATATATATATATATATATATAGTTAGCCCATGAAAGGCTAAATATAATAAATAGTGCTTTAAATTTGTTTAGTGAAAATAAAAATTGTCCTGTAATAAATACATTTCTTTATTGTTAGGCTATGTAAAATCTTAGCCAAGCATTCTAATTTATTAATAAAACATTTTGTTAAACATGTTTGAATATTAATTGCTCAAAAATATCAATTAACAAATTTAATATTTGCTTAAGATCTGAATTTTGTACATTAAACTTGGATAAAATTTAGTTTAAGATACCCCATATTTTGAATTAGTTGCAGTAGCTAAAGTTCCTATTTTGCTATTTGACAAAATATGATTTCTTAATCTGTGGTAAAATGTGTTTAAAATAATAATTAATAAAGTATTACTTAATGTAATGTCTATTTGAGAATAAAATTTAATGTATTAAATTTAAGGAAAGCCAGTTTGGAAAAGGTTTAACTTAAATGAGTTTTTAGTAAATAAATTTATGTTTACTGTCTTTAAAATATTGGTTATTAATATAACAGTAAATTTTCTACTTTTCTAAATCATGTGTAGTATACATGTGCATGTAAGTATTGGTCCACGATTGTTGAAAGATTGAAAAATTTTAAAAAGGGATGATTTTAAAAATACTAATTGTCTTTAAAAGTAATATATTTTAAAAAGAATATATTAAACTTGTTAATGATAATCTCTTAAAGAACCTTTAAGTGGTAAAAACATGATTAGTTTACATAAAATATGTTTGATTTAAAGTAAGTAAATAACTTTTATTTGAAATTAAATAAATTTTTATTTGGTAATTAAATAAATTAATAAAAAATAATTTTATGTGTCAATTAGCAGTCTAGACATCACATCATTAAAATCTATTCTTGGATATCTTTCTTAGTAAAAGTTCAAGGTCGTGGCTATAAATATGTGACCTTGTTAATAAGATGTTAAAATGTACATATTCCAATTACCTAAATTTTACATGGACACACTTATATAATTATCTAGTTGCATTGACTTCTTTAATTTTTTATATTAATAAATTTCTTATTAAATTATTAATCAAGATTATTATCAATTTATTATTTTTCTTGAATTTGCAGTCATCTTCTTCAATATTTACACTTATGCTATCCAAATCTTAGAGCAGTGAACAGGAGTGAATAGATAAAAGTGTAGCAAGAATTGACCTAATGATTATAGGATAATCCTTCATGCTCAAATATAGGGCCTGCTACAATAGCACAATATTTGCCAAAGTTTTAAAAAAATAAAGCCTACTTTTAGTAGTTTATTTTTTTGTCAAACTATTTACAAATATTTTTGACCTGCACTTTGAATTCAGATTATTGTAGAATAAATCTAAACAGAACAGACTGTTCAATTTGACCATCACAAATATTTTGTTACTTCACTATATTCTTATTTAAAGATCTAAAATAAATTATGACAGTGATATTATCATTTCATAGATCAAATTATGCTTTGGCTAAGGATATCATTCTTACCCAAATGTTAATAATTGAATGTTTTCCAGACTATTTTAAGATGTAAGTATGTAAGAACAGCTTTATTTGCAATAATAATTTAAAATATGATTTTGCAAAATAATATTAATAATGACAAAAATGTAAAAATAAAAAATTCTAAATAGTAATACCTTAAAAACATTATACTTTGTATATATGGATCAATGCTAAATTTTTCATCTGAAGGCTTGTGAAAATTTTAAATTTTGGAATAAGGAAGGTGCAGTGTTTTAGAAATTACCAATGTGCCCTTTTTTCACTTTCTTTACATAATTTATTCTAGCAACTCAATATTTAAACATCACAGACATTAAGTAAATTTTTACAACTTTAATATGCAAATAATTTGTAGAATAAATTTGCTTAAATTTAGATGGATTGTGACAAGGCAGAACGTTTCAAATACTTTGATATTCTAAACGCTCAGTATGTAGGCATAAAAGATCAATTATAAAAGTTTCTTACTGAGTTCATTATTATATATACATAATCCTTTTTTCTGCATAAAACAAACAGATAATATCTATTTTTATTGTTTAGTTTTTAATTTAATTTTATTAACTAAATATTGATTTTTTATTTAGATATATCATATTCATAATTGACTAATATGATGAATTAATAAAAGGGATCAATAAATGATGTATTTAATATAAGTTTGATAAATTTATTTTGATTTATATTAAAAATATAATCTTAAATATTGTGCTTTGTTCTCAATAATGTATCAAATTATCAAATTTCAAAAAATATAAATTAACAATGCAATGACTTCAGACATAAAGTAATAATAATTAAACATTGTTTTCATTAGGTAGAATTTATACGGTTTCCATTTATCTTTTTTTAAAAAAAATAAACATGATAGCTTAAGAGAAGGGGTGGAGACGTAAATGTTTCTGAAGCAATGAGTAAATAGAGATGATAAACTGAATCAAATTAAATCAATTAAATAAAATAAATTTAATAACATAAAATAAGAATAAAATTGATCGAATTTATTTTTCAATTTATATATAAAAAAAATTATATTACTAATTAAAGCAAATGAGACAAAATATAAAATAAATAGAAGATACAATGGACTTAGCATCTATACAATACATAAGCTTATAAAGATTAAATAATATTTAATTAGAGATAAAAAATGATATGCAAAGAGATGTTTCAAAAAATAATGTAAGGTTGTAGGATCAGACATTTATTTTAGTTAAATTACTATTCTCTTTGCTTATAATGAGAGTCCCAAATTCTATATATAGAAGTATAAAATGCCAATCCTTTAAAAAATAGATTGAAAATGTTCAATTTGTTTTAAAATTAAATCTCACTTCTATTGTTAGTAATAGACCAGATAGATTTTTAAATAGAAATGTGAAAACATATATTTTAGAGCACAAATTCAATCTCCTTGCATTGAAAATAGTATAAACAAAATGTAGGTAAATAATATTTTCTTTAATAGAATTAATTTCCTACATTTATTCATTATATTTTTAAGCTGTGATATAAACTTAAATTTTTATAACGTTATATAATGATCAATGAATTTTACTAGCATAGTGACAGATTGTAATTCTATTTCAAAGGTAATAATCTTTCCTCACTTTTGCCATACTATAATCAGCAATGTTAAATATGAGAAAACACTTGTTCCAGCCATGAGATAAAGACTAAAAAAATAAGAATGTTCATCTTATTTTTGAACCTAAATGCACTTATATAGGCTACTTTTAAGTGTATTGGAATAAGAGCATGAATGTGTATTAAATCATTCATCATTTTAAGACCTTTAAGATTGGCCTATATAAGTGCATTTGTATTTAAAAATAGGATGTCCATTATTATTTTCACAAAGTCTTTATCTTTAGGCTGGGCCAAGATTATGATCATATTTAACATTACTGATTATAATATTTTGCAAAGGATGAATAATTATTATCTTCAAAATAGATTTACAATCTGTCATTGCACTAGTAAAATTTTTTAATCATTACAAAATTTAACATCTAAAATTAGTATAAAGTAGATTTTAATATTGCATAAGTGTGGAATAAGATTATTAAAAGAAATGGATGTAAGGTAAATGATTTTCCCAGACACTTAAAATTATCCTATATAAGTACATTAAGTTTAAAAATAATATGGTCATTCATATTTTATCTAAGTTTTTATCTTGTGGCTGTAATGAGAACATCACATATTTGATATTATTGATTATAGTATGGTATAAATGAGAGACAACTATTAACTTTGAAATAGAATATGTTATCTAGAAATTTTGATTTATTTGGAGTTTCATTATTCATTTGTGATGAGAAAAAATATATCTTTCTCATAACATTTTGTCAATGAAGAAACACTGTTCTGACTAGAAAATAGAGAAGTCTTATTTAATAATGATTGAATAACTGCTACTCCTCAATTCAAGATTTTGATTGTTTAAAAAAATTCCTGGGAGAAATTTTTTTTTTTTTTAATGTATTATAGCATATTATTTTCTGATGTATATTTTAATCATTTTTATTAATAAATATAAGAAACTTCATCCATATTTTCTAATGTTATATTTGTATTTTGATTATTGTTTTCTCTTAAAGCTATCTTAAAGTACAGCTTTTTTTAAAAAAAAAAACGCTTTTTATAAGAAGGGCTTCTTTAAAAAAATTAGATGTAAATTACTGCAAATATCATCCACACTGAAGATGCAGCAGCAGTAACACCTTGTCAGATATACTATCCAAAAATTGCAGTTATGACAATCAGTCTCAAAATTTACTTAAGCACAATTAGTTCCAGAAATCCATGAGCTTGAATAAAAGGAATATCCAGAATTCAATTATGTGATACAACAAAGATGCCGCATACATTAAAAATTATCCAAAACTAAAACTAAAATCTGCTTGTGAACAGCATGATAATACGATCCCAAATAAAATAGTATTAGAACTAATCTATCTGACTCAGACATCAAACAAACCATTCAAAAATACAATATGACAAACATTATAAGTGCAACAAAATAAATGTGTGAGACTCAATTCATACAATAGAAATTTCATGCCGAAATCAATATCTAAATAATTATCATGGTGATAAATTTGTTATTACTGAAACAAATAATTATTTTATCAATTTTTGACACTCTAAACAAGGGTGTCCAAGACATTAACCATGGTTGACCAGTCAACTGCAAGGTCTCTGGAAGATGAGCATATAATTTCTTCTTTTTTTTTTGTAAAATTTGCATCTAATTTATTTTAATATAATTGTAAAACAATTTTTTTTTTAATTTTTTTTTTAAAATTCATGTCTAGCTTAAGAAAATAATTATTTATTGGTAATTTTAAATTGTAATGTAATAAATATTTTATAAAGTGACATGGACAAATTATAATACTAGAGGGAGCTGAGATAATTTAACCTTTTGTCTGATGAATTTTCTTATTGGCCAGACTGAGGAAAAAGTGAGTGATTTGATTTGTTAAATACAGATCTAGCCAGTTTTCTTTCTGAAATATATAAATGTACAATAATCAGAATTGTTTTAATTTAGCTTCTAAAAATTAAATTATTTTAAATTTATTTGGTTAAATGTAACAAAAAATTTTAAATATTGTTAATAACAGAAGAAAAACATATGAAAAATAGCCTGCAGTAAAACAAAGGAATTTCAAACAATCATTTCATGAAAATGCCAGATGATTTCTTGTGTCATAAAAACTACAATAGCTGATTTGTGACTTCTGTTGTGCTTTCTTTGTCTAAAATTAAATATTTTAAATAAAAATCTAAATCTTGCCACATTATTAGTCAATATAGTGTAGTAATCATAAAATCCATAAATATTTATGAAAAATAGTTGTGCTTTGTTATCTATCTTCAAATGTCATTGCTATGAAAATAGCAGTCAGTGTTATTCATTTGTCTTAAATAGCAGTGAAGCGCTATTCACTTTCCCATGATTATTTTTCTTGCAAAAATTAAAAATTTTCAAATAAAAGTTTATATGTAAGTAAATTAATGTAAAAACGTAATTATGAATGTAAAAAATTATGAGAAATATATTTATTTATGTTCAAAACCTATTACAAAAGTAATATTCATCTATGTTATTCACTTGTCTTGAATAGCGACCCAGTGCACTTTTCCTTGATTATTTTCCTAGTAAAATTTAAAAATATTCAAATCAAATTTTATATTTAGGTAAAGTAATATAAAAAACTTAATTATAAATGTAAATAATTATGAGAAATATATTTATTTACATTCAAAATCTATTACAAAAGCATAAAATATTTGGGTTGATTTCTGACTTTGACAGAAATGCCTGGAGAACAATAGCCAAAGTTGACAATCACTGCTTTATGGCACTTTAGAGAAGAAAAGAGACAGGACTATATACAATAGATCACAATGAGAAAAGATTTTTTTGCAAAAATACTGCCAATAGTGGATTTTTTGGGAATTAAAATTTAAATACCAATAAAGCTATGAATTTATGATAAAATAAGTATAAAATTGCAAAAATACTATCAAAAATGGCTGACAAATGGCACAAAATTTTTCTGATATCTGGTTCAATATCCTGAAATAAATGTAGTTGCCCTCAGATACACTTTTATCAAAAAAGTCACACCCAATGTCTAAATATTTGATCACTCCTGTTCTAAACAATAAATATATATTTGTATATAAGTTTAACATCAGACCAGCACAAGGTGTAGTGTTCTAATAAATGTGCAAAATCCATTGACAAGATTAAAAATAATATTCATTTTTGTTAATGTAATCATTCTTGATTTTTCAGTTACAGCTGTACTACCTTATAGCAATATCTTCATGATGAAAGTCAAAGCCATAGTAAATATTTTCTTCATTTTTCCCCAAAAGTAAAATCCTACATAAGCCTAATCTAATCATTATGTGTGATGATTTCAATTTCTCTTACCATGAGCTGCCATTCACTTTGAAACTATAAATCACAGTCAACTAGCCTGACTATCACTACTTTCATATTATCCTCCAAATACTATGATCAAGGATCTATTTTCATTGATTGTTTTTTATTTCTCATACTGACATTATAATCTCAATTCATTTGACTATGGTTTCATTTTCTGATTATGCTTGAGTAACTCTCACATAAAGCACTCTTCAAATTAAAGCAACTTTATTGATTTACTGTCAAGCACTGATTTTCCAGTGAATTTAAATTAATTATCAATTAAAACATTTCCAACATAGTAATTTCCAGTAATTCCTTTTACCAATTGCAGAATCACTCTTTGATTGAAATATACATGTCTAAATAATTAAGTTCTAATTCTTTAACAGATTATCATTCTAGAAAAAATTTTATGAAGATGTATTTTTTTTATAAAATAAATCTTAATAATAGCCAAATATATATTCGTATTAATATATATATATACAGGAAAAAAAGAATGTTTATGAGATATGATGCATAATTTATAAGAATATAATCATTACGATTAAATGTTTAAAGAAAATTAAAAATGATTGTTTTATGTAGATGAATGTATAATTTACATGTTTTACATCATTTTAAATTAATGTACGACTTCGAAAAATATCGTTCTGCCAAATTTTGTTCATAGTGGTTCTAGGTAAGTATTTTAGAGCATATAAATATGTATTATACTATTTTTTTATTATTTTTTTAAGAACATTGTATTTCTTATTGTCAAAATTTACAAAGCAGTGAGCAATCCACATGGTTCTATGAGTAAGAATAATTATAATGGCATTATAATAATAAAAGATTTTAATATTATTATTATTATTATTATTAGACAGGGTATGAGCACAGACTTTCACATAACCCACCACTCTCCACACTATCTCATAACACTGATACACCTGAACACACATATGTCGAAAAGATAAATAATCACCAATATAGACACAGGTATATATAAGCCTGTGTATTTCAGCTATTATTATTATTATTATTATTATTATTATTATTATTATTATTATTATTATTATTATTATTATTATTATTATTATTATTATTATTATTATTATTATTATTATTATTATTATTATTATTATTATTATTATTATTATTATTATTATTATTATTATTATTATTATTATTATTATTATTTTAATATTATTTGCAAGTAATTGCTTAAGATTAATTATTTATTTGTGAAATACTAAGTACAGTAAAGATAAACAATATAGACAGCTTTGAAACATGTGTGCCAGTTCTTATGGATAATTATTACACAAGTCATTCATGGAATCCAGATTTAATTTAAAATGGTTGATGAGGAATGTTTTAGTGAGAATTGTGCCAAGTAATAAGTTAATTAAAATTTTTAACAATGATTGAGAACATATATATATTTTGGAATCTGGTTAAAGGTTTACCCAATTTGACTATAAACGTCTGTTAGAATATATGTTTTTTTTTTTTTCAAATTCTTAAATGAAAACTAAATAAACATTTGATGTTATAATTGTTTAACAAATCTGCATGCTTGATAGCATGATCAATAAAAAAGAATGACTTACATATGGAAGTGAAGCAAGCAGGATTGATTAACTAAAATTGTGATGTATATTTTAGTTCTGATATAGAAGTCAAATAATTGAGATGACTTTTACAAACAGGAAAACAAGAGTTTGTAATTGATACATATAATGATAATCCCCAGATGTATAATTTTACTATAAATGTGGTATTTTTCCTGAAAAGATACATCCATAAATTACAGTAAGAAAATATACCACCAAAAATATCATTAACAATACAAACTTTTTCTATAGAATAAAGAAAATTTTGAGCAGAAGGCTTTTATTTTTTGTATTGAACTTGCAGATAACCATATGATTTAGATGATAACTTATTTGTATTTTAGATACCTGTGAAGAATGGTAATAGATTGCAATTTGTAGCTATCTGCCACATGGATGACTTACAAACTTGTATTGTAGATCATGTTAGTATTTCGAATTTGTTCAGAATATGAAGAATGATAGGAATGTCCTGCAGATTTCTGAAGACTATCAAGATATCAATAAAAATTACTTTAACCATGATTCCAAAAGGAAAAGGAAGAGTCTTTCTGTGAATTGCTCAATTTCTTTATAGTCTCTCTCTCTCTCTCTCTCTCTCTATATATATATATATATATATATAGATAGATATATAGAGATATATATATATATATATATATATATATTGCAAATATGAGTGATGCAAGTCGTCAGACCTGTTGAATACCTTGGCATGCTTTAAAAGGTAAAGAAAGGCACACATAACTATTGAACTTGGAGGATCTGTTGCTAAAATAATTTTATGGCAGGTACTAGATGTGTATGTCTTGCGACATATTTATGTAATGTGCTAAACAAGTATTTTTAGTTTGCCAGATCAAAACCAGCCTTAAAATCAAATTGACATGTGACAATTTATTTTCTATTGCATACACTGTTGTCTCTTGTGAGTTTTAACTGCATGATGTGATGAGGAAAGCTTATAAAAAATAAGATGATTTAATTATTTAAGAATAAGTCTTGGAAATGTTTTTGCTATAAAACAATATACGGATGACATCAATTTAATTCTTCAAGCTATTCCAGAACTCAATAATGCAAAATTTCACATCCATAAACTACAAAATAAAGTTAATGAATAAACTATGCTTTATAACCAAATTGCACAATATTTAAGCTAAGAAAAGTAATCCCTATTTTTTTAAAAAAAATTAACAAAAGCAACTGTGAATCATGAAATGTAAACTACTTCTCACACCTTTGATATTCCTATATCATTGAAAAAATATATATTTCATGTCAGATACCTATTTAAATATCAAAATTCTTAATGACTTAATAATTAGGTCTAAAAGCAGCTGATTATTAACTATCCTTTATTAACTATGATATACAACTTCTTTAATGTAACAATATCTTAAACCAACAAATTCTTGAGAAAATTGTGCATTTACATTCACACATCTTATTAGCAAATGATCTTATTCTGGTTTATATTTACAAACATCTAAATTATATCATCACTTATTACATAAGTGTTATAATCAACTTTGTTCATGTGAACATTACATATCTAATCTTTCTACTAATGTAATTTTTTTGCCATAGAAGCAAATCAAATGTCTTATATCTCTTAGTAAATGATCTGTATCTCATGTCATTAGAGTATATTGATCTAAAAATGATTGCAAGACTTATTTTTAAACAATCATATGATCTTATCTTTCCTCATCAGATTACTCAGTCAGCACATGCCATGCATCTCAATCTATTTTTTAGTATAGGAGTCAATATTGTATGCAAAAAAAATAAATTTACCAACTATATCACATGTCAAACTAGTTTTAAGATGACTTTTGATCTTGAAAATTGGGAATACTTGTTTACCTCAATAAGTAAGCTTCTTCCAAGTTGCCATAAAAATTATCTTACTAACAGATCTGTCAAGCATAAAAATTACATGCACCTTGCTTCAACTTTGATATCAAGCTGAGATATTTCACAGAGCTCACCTTATGCATTGCTACTATCTGCAGAAGTGGTAAGATAACCTCGTTTTTCTCATCTTGGAACTACTGTCAAATTGATATCTTTCGCTGATGATATCCTGATGGAGATTTTATAGGCATTTAGAACATTTCTCTCATTTTTCATATTCTGAATATATTTCAAACACTAACATGATCTACAATACAAGGTAAGAAGTCATCCATGTGACTGTTAGCTAGAGTTAAAAAGTTAACTTTATTTTTCATCATTTTTTGGAATTCTAATCAATTTATTTAAATTACAATTAAATCATTATCTAAAATAATTGGTTTCAGCAAGTTTAATACAAAAATAAAAGCCTTTTGCTTAAAATTGTTTTATCTTATAATAAAATATTGTATTGTTAGTGTGATTATGGGTGGTGGACATGCTTATTAAAGTCCAAAATGCTTTTTTTAAGGACTACTGTTGAAATCTCATGTCTCTAATAAAATTACCAATCTGTGGATCATCAATTGCAATGGCTTATTTTTCTATTTCTATAGGTTGTTTTAATCTTATATGTTCTCAATCATTTGTCTTCTACATCAAAGCTAAAATAAACAGAACAACCTTAATTAATCCAATTCTAAAAGTCACTCCTCTACCCATAATATTACTTGTTCTACCTCTATATGCTAGCTATTTCTTTTTATCTGATCATGGTACTTAGAATGTCAAATCTTTAATTGGAGTACTATTTAAAGATTGGAGAAAATTATATATCCTAATAAATATCTCATTAACTCTGTCAATTGCCAAGTCTTCAAATAATGTATTCCTCAATCACAGTTAAAATTTTTGTATAACTTATTACTTGGTTCAATTATTATCAAAACATTCCTCACTAACTGATTTAAATTGAATCTGGACTTGTGTAGTAATCATTCAGAAGATATGATACAAACTTTTCAAACCAGTCATAGTTCTTATTCTTATTATCAATGCTTTTTATATGAGTAGACTATCTCTGAATTAAAAATATAGAAGCTGAGCACACTATAATGATCAATGTACAACAACTATCTATATATATATAAAAATCACTAAAATATGGCATTTATTTGCATGTTTACATGTGAAATAGTTTGTAAAAAATAACTTTAAAAAAAATCTGTAATAATAATAATTAGTCTTATTTTTTCATGTTATTCTTTATGATTGATTGAAATTTTATAAACTTTGTCCAGGTTTATCTGTTTTTCTGACAAAATATAATACTTAATTTTGATTAAATATTTCAAATGTTTGTTATCTAGTCTATTATGTGACTTTATCATGATCATTGAACTTAAATCACATTTAGAAACGGGACTGGAAAATTGAAAAGTTCCACAAATATTAAAAAATACAGAACGTTTTTTATATTATTGGTCTTTTTTATGTAACTCAATAATTCAATTACTCCAATTTTATATTTTTCATTTACTAAAAATTTCAAATTACTATATTGTTTTAAAATTGTATGTAAGCTTAGATGACTTTTATCATTATTATTTATTTATATTTTACTAATACACATTTTAGACTATCTTTTCCATTCTATATATTTATATTAATTTTTATTGCAAAAGAATTCAAAACATTCCAGACATATCATCCTCTACTAATCTGGTATCCAAAAACAATTGAATAAATTTAAGTATTAGAGAAGTATCTATATAGTTATTGGAATCTAAAATGATCCACACTGTAGTGGATGTTATTTAGATATTGCACTATAACTTTATTAATTTTTGCCTTTACAAATTGGTGTGCTTTATTGAAGATAAATTAGACTTTTGTAAGGTTTTGTTTAATGCTAATAATTCTTCTGATATGTTTTGAAGAATTGCAATTAGTACTCAATATTGTGGGTTTTTGAAGGTTTTTGAACAATATTTATTTATTGGGTTATTAAATTCTTCAACTCGTTCTGAGCAGTAATACATTAAAATCACATAATTTCTTAACACAACATTTAATATCTAGATACTCATCTTACTTTAATTAGATGTCTGAATAATATAACATTGATTTTTTAAATGTTTGACAATTATTTTCATTTATCAATTCTTCCAGATGATAAACTATAAATTGTACCTATTGTCCTTAAAACAGTTTCAGTATCCTTAATAAATGAAATCTGTTGCCATACATCATTTATTCCCAAGATCTTCCCCATAAGCCACATAGTGCTGTTGGGTTAAATATAAAATATCATTTTGTAGACAAGCAGCCATACCATTTAATCTTCCTAATAGAGGTAACCATAATAATTTTTTTTGTAAATGAAGATTATTTTCTCTATAATTTTTTTTCTTGCACATTACAATAAAATGACTGATACAAGCAACAATATTAATAATGTGAACAAAGCGTGTCTGATAGCTGGATTCAAATTTAGATGCATATTTTATATTTATAATATTTAATGTTTTCATGGTTATATAATGTAAATAAGTGGTTTAAATAGAGCTGATGAAGCACAATGCTTCCCAGCCTTATGAAGACCAATTATTTTATCTTTTTCTTCAAATGTAATTGAAAACAATTAATGATGAAATTGAAGAAAATAAGTATTTTGTTAATTCACATATTTTGAATGCTCAACTACTTCACACTCACTCTCGTTCTTTACTTCACACTCAATCTCGTTACTATTTGAAATCTAATGGTTAACTTTTCAAAGAAAAACTAATATTGGTCCCAATTTATATTATGAGTTAATACTAGAATAGAATAATGCTAACTTTCAGTTTCTAAGTCTGACTTTATTACATTTTTCATACTCTCAAATGTATGTGTATATATATTAAAAAATTAAATAAATTTTTAGAATGATTCTTTCACTTTTATTTATTTTTTGCTTTTTTCTATTTTTGCTGTTTTTGTTTTTTGTTTTTTACTGATGCTAATTTATTTACTGTTTGAAATATAATTTCTATGAACATAAAAATAAAAGCAATAGAACTCGGAAAATCATTTTTTATAATCCCACGAGTGATATATTCAAGCTGATATAGTCCCTAGAAATAAATTTTCTTGTAACAAATATAAAATTATGATCTATTTTTTTAAGTTTAATTTATAACAAAAACAAGTTAAGAGTGTTTTACTTGGTCATATATTGTTTAAGTTTTTTTTTAAAAAAAACAACAAAACATACACATAAAGTATTATGATTCTTATGTTTGTTTTTATATATATATAATTAAGATTAATGAAACGTGAAATTTAGTTCTAATGAAAGAAAAAGAAATAAAAACATAAAAATAAATACAATAGTACTCAGAAAATCATTAGCAAAACTTTCTACCAACTCTAGGCAAATAAATTACATTAATGTTTATGAGTATTTGTATTATGTCAAAAAAAAAAAAAACAACAAACAACTGAAATAAAATCTAAAATATATCACATCTTGAAAATATTTAACCAATTACCCATGTTATTTATTAATATTAAACAATTAAATAATATAAATATTTAATTTTAAAATTGTTGAAATCAATGGATAATTATAATGAGAAATGATGGTCTGAAGTAATTTTGATAGATTTATCGATATAGTCAAATATATATAATTTTCATATTTAAATTATGTCGTCATAAATTATGCCATAATTATTACTACATATATCTGTCATATCATTGACTTAAAGTTTGAATTATGACTGAGTACATATTGAATTTTTTTTTAGGTTTTAAAAAAGTTTAGGTCTTTCTATGTAGTCAATTTTTATTATTTAATAAGGGAATATCTTGCTATTATTAATGAGAGAGCTAATGATGATTGATAATCATAAAATATCTAACATTTAAAATGTTGCAAGGTTAGTGAGCAATATATTTTTATCCATCAATCTTTTATATAAGCAAAAATGTCTGATGGTTATTTTATATATATAATTGTCTATACTTAATGTAATTAGAATAGACTTTAACTTAGACTTTCAAGCACCCTACACCTATCTACTACAACTTATACTGCCAATACACATGACCACATACATGTGAAATAGATAAATAATCTCCCAACACACGTATTTCTTGCTGAATCAGCACTCATCAATTGGTCCAGATCACCTTCTTCCACACATATATACAATCAGAGCTCAGTTTATATTAAGATTTCAAATCTTCAAACTTTAATGGACAAGCTTCAATCTTCTCCACCCTCCAACTCTTCAACTATCCACACCATTGAAACTCTGTGGATGTAACATTCAAAGCCCTTGTTGATGCCAATATTATTGTCATACTCATAAGGACTTTAAGTCATTCTGACACTTCACTTATATGATATCATGTTCATTAAAATATATAGAAAAAGGATGGACAGAATACAGGCTGAATATATAATATTTAAATCCATGTATATTGTCTATACTTAATGTAATTAGAAAAGACTTGAACTCAGACTTTCAAGTTCCCTACAAATATATATATGTATATATTGTAACTGCAGATACAGGGAGGAGAGCGAGTGAGAGAGATATATAACAGGGCACCAAATTTTAATTTTAACTCAGCTGCTGTACCGATTCGATGGAGTTATAGATTTAAAAATTATGGATTTATCAGGGAAGCAATTTATTAACTTCTAAAATAATTTTAACTTGCAAAATATCTAGATTTAATTCTCTTCTTAAATTAAATGGTTTCTTAAATCAAGCCAGCTGAATTGGAACTCACAAAAGGGAATAGACTGACTTGCCTATAATATACTTGTAATAATAGTCACATATATCAAACACAACTGTTTTATATCTCCCATACAATAAGTAAAATACAAATCTCCTATTGCTTCTGCTTAGAGTTCTACAATTGCTTTGGTAATATATGTCATAAACAACAAGAATTATGCTAATAATAAACATTCTAAAATATTATCAATAAGCTAAAAGAGGATGAGAAACCTCAACTCATTCTCATAACATTTTAATGACCTCTGTATTCCCCACATAAATCACAAACATTATAGTTACAATTAATTTATTTCCCCATTAACTTCTCTACACTCTCTTCTTCCACTAAACTTTGCTATATTTAATATCTCCACATTGTTGTATTTTCATGATCAGATATGCACAGAATAAACAGTCTTATTGATTTAATTAATTTATAATACCACCTTAATTCTGGAACAATAATTTCATGAGCTCTTATTTCAAAAGTCTAAAATTATAGTCTCAGGGTTCAAATCAGGAATGCAAAGTTTTATTGGCGATTTATGAATTTATTGTTAACTAATGAATGTTATCCCAGCAATATAACTTAAGTAGACATACACTTGATCTCTGAGCTAATATCTACTTTTCATCAACCAATAATAATAATGATAAAATCTTATAAATTACTAAATAGTTAATTAGAATAAAATATTCTACAAACTTTACATTTGAACTAGATTACTATCATATGGGAACACATTCAAATATCAAGAGTGAAAAAAGAGATTTCATAACCACTCAAGATATTAATCACAACACAATAAATTTATGAAAATAAAAATAATAATTAATTTAATAGTAAATCTTTTTCCAGATGTTTGCAGTGTAACAATAATAATTTGTAAGGCAAATTATGAATGTTTTTTAAAGCAAATTCTGGATTTCAGGAAAAAATATCAATTTAATAATCAAAGTTTTGCAATGTGTCTGTACTGGAATAAGCATTAAAACATTTATCTAAAATTTCTGGATTTCATGGGTATCAAAACATTAAGATGCAACACCAAGATTTAATTAATACATAAACATTTATTAACAACTCAATTATAAACTACAAAATTTTAATTTACATAGTATTGTGGCAATCCAGTTAACAAACAAAATATTTACAATGGATTTAAAGTCACTACGGAGAATATGATCCCTATTTTGTGCTTAGTAAGACATTTCTACATAGCATGCCTCTATCAACCATACCTTTACATGAACTTGAATAAAATAAATAAATGAAAATATATCTCAACCAATTATGTTTTGCTGGTTTAGAAACGTTTCACTGGGAGGCAAACCTAAATAACTATTTAATATAACAGCCCTTAAAATTAGAAAATTATAAAATAACTTTTAATTAATTCTATTTATCAAAAAAATATGTTTCTTGATGCTACTGACTTTGCAAACTAAATATCATAAATTGTTTCATTAAATTTGAACAGTCACACCGATCTAATTAACCATTTAGGTTTAAACTTACAACCTTTAGTTACTCTATCTGTTCATTTGATTCCTTAACTTTCAAGCTTTAAACTAGGTCACACTCATGCACTTACATACACTAAATGCTTTCTATATCTCAGTATGAATAACAAACTATTGGCTTACGTCCACACTGCTTATTTAAGCTTTCAATGTTAACCTTAAATTTCAAATGCTTATTGGTCTTATAAATGTTAGTGAGCAAAGCTCAGCCAAGGCATTATACATTAATTCTCAATTCACACATAAATTAATGTGCCCTGAAGTAGTTAATACACCTTAATATGAATTACATAATGACCGACCATTAAATTAACAAACTCTCACACAAATTATGGCTACAAATATATATCCGTAAGGAAAATAAAACTACAAAGCACTACATTTGTGATGGCATGAATCCAGGGCACTCCTACTCTGAGGGCTATAATATATATTAGGACTCAGTTGATACATATATAAATCTGGGCATGCACCAATTACTATGACTACTATAACCAAGAATATATTTCTTATGGAGCTGGTGATATACCCTCGATCTCCTACTACATTATTAAAATACTTAACACTTAAAATCATGAGAAAGCAATGCTCAACCTCAACCCTTAAGACAGTGATGACTTACCATATCTTGAACAA
This sequence comes from Epiperipatus broadwayi, assembly GCA_028023455.1. Classification (NCBI taxonomy): domain Eukaryota; kingdom Metazoa; phylum Onychophora; class Udeonychophora; order Euonychophora; family Peripatidae; genus Epiperipatus; species Epiperipatus broadwayi. The sequence continues at coordinate 2,950,190 of JAQFVV010012480.1, read as the reverse complement.
ACATGGTCATTCACAAACATCACTTAATCTTGAAATAACATGGTTTGAACTCTTACTAAATACTATATTGATGTATAAAACCAATATAATGCTGTAACAGTCAAATGCACTGGAATAATAATAAAATTATAGAACCTTAAATAATTATGAAATAAGTAATGTGCATCACTTTTCAACATAAAACAATTATATTTAAATCTCTCATCACCCAGGACATAGTAATATCAATATCTTAAGACTACCTAAACAATAAAATAAGCATAAACCATATAAATATTTACTTGTAAGCATAAAATAAGAATTTTGTATATTTTTGAACCTCTCATATAAACATCTCAAACTTTCACACAGTCAAGTTATTCATATTATTGTAGCATCAAAATTAAAGTCTAATGATATACAATGAAGAAGGCATATTTTACCCTACTATAACCTAAATTTAATACTGGATACATTCAGTAATATATTTTAAATAATAAACACTAAAATAAAATAAGCATTCACTACACATGATAAATCAATGAATAACAAAATAAAAAGAAAAATTATACTTAAAAGTCTTTAGCACAGTCCATCGATTACAATCTTCCATTTACTGCAACAATTTAGTGTGATCATCATCTTCCTTGTGATCACTTAAACTTCATCTGCACATATTCTAAATACACATATGATAGTATCTAAACACGAAAACACACAAATGATTATAATTCCTTCATACAAGATTATCCAAAATTGCACCCTTATTTGGTAGCATTTTTATATTTAGAAAGCTCATATTTTTATGAAGCAGCTGCACTATTCCTTAGGATCTTCAGTAATTTGCATATACTTTCTTTGTGAAGCATTTAATATTAAAAACAAAATCACTTAATCTACAATTAATTATTAAAATTGCTCATAAGTTTAACAGCACTTCAAAGAACTCAGTCATTCCATGGTATTGTAAGTTTGGAAATTTTACTTTAGCTATCCAACTCAGCATTTATTACTATAATAAATTTTATAATTTCGTTTATAAGGTTCACTTATTCAGTTTTCTTTTCTCAATTAAATGACAATCATTCGGGCATATTTTAAAATGTCTCTCATACAAGAAACAGTTTTTTTTTTTTTTTTTGGGGACATATTACAATAGAAGGATAGATCTTATAGTAAGTACTATTATCAATGACATTATTTTAGCTTTTTTTAAATGTTATTAATAAATTTAATACGTAAATTTTCTATATTTATTTTATCAACTTTCATAAAAGTAAATATAAAAAAAACACATATTAAATTTATTAATAACATTTTTAAAAAAGCTAAAAATAATATGATTGATAATAATACTTACTATAAGATTTATCATTCTGCTGCAATATGTCCCAAGATTTTTTTAAATTTAAAACTGCATAAAGAGAATGAACCATTACGTTCAATAGTTGTTGGGGGGGGGGGGGTACTTTTATTATGAAACATGTCGTTTAATTGAAAAAATGCTACAAGAAATTATTGATTTTGGTAAATATACAACAAATTCATCGTTTGATTTTGTTACTTAAATCTGTAATGTTATGATTGATGTTAATGACGTAATATCTACTCTAGACACCTAAGTGAAATGTATGGATCAATTGATTGAATAACGTCTATTGAAATTATTTCAAATGCTTTAAGTTAAAAAATTTAAACTGAAACATTAAGCTTTATTAACAAAAAATATGTATGCTGTTTTTAAAAAGGATTTTTATAAAATGGGTAAAGGCTGACCAATGGATTTACCTACTGTTGCTCACATATGTAATTTTGTAATTTCGACATATGAAAAAAATATTTTAAAAAAGGAATGTTATCAAAAAAAAAAAACATTAATGTATGTTATCGATATGTTGATGATGTTTTTGTATGTGGCAGGCCAAATACAACTAAAGAGTTTGTTTTTTTCATATGTCATAGCATCGGCCGGGACGCGAACCCACACCCGTCTGCAACCAACTACTTGCTTGTAAGACGGGGCGATGACCTCTCGGCTAACAACGCAAAGAATTAAATGATTTAAATGGCTTAAAATGGATAAAAAAGATGAACATTTAATGTGCGTTCAATTTCTTGATCTTAAAATAACTAGAAATCAATGTATGCTGGATTATTGTACGTCCACAAAATCAATAGTAAAAAGAGGTCATATTTCATATAAATTAAGAGTGCCAATGTCACATAAAATGGCAGGTTTGAAGTCTTTCTTATTTAGAAATAATAGTCTTTGCATATATTTATGAGATAAAGGCAAAAATATTGAAATATATTCGAATGAATTGTTAAATATTGGTTACAATTAAAATCATATATATATAATATTATTAAAGATTTTAACATGAGATATAAGAATAAAATTTTTAATAATAATATTGATCATCCTGCTAATAAAAAATATGATTAACAATACCATATATTTTGAATGATCAAGTAAATTTTATAATGAAGATTTATAAAGTTATATGTGACATTGCATTTTACATACCTCCTATATTAAACAAATTAATAAATAATTATAAAAATAAAACCTCATTTATAAATAAAAATTGTATCATGTATAAATGGATATGTAGATTGTAGTGGATAAATATGTAAATTGAGATGTATGTTCAGAAAAAAAACTAAAGAACACTTGCTGTTGTTAAATAGAGTTCAGAAATCTAATCACAATTGCAAAGTAGATAATAATGTTTCAGCATCCATTTTTCATGACCATAATAATTTATGTATTTGTGGTTTTTAACTTCAATTACAGCAATGTTAAAATATTGCAAATAATAACAAAAGAAAAATAAAAGAAACTATGCTAATATACAAATACAAACACAACTTAATTAACAGGCAGGCAGCAAACATTAAGATCATGGAATTGTGGGAAGGTTAGACCTTCAGCATGTTAGTTGACAAAGACTACAAGGATAGTTGAAAGTGCTACTAAGGGGACAAAATTTTTAAAATATATCTGATTATTGTATTTATAAATATTTAATTATATAATTACGTATATTGCTTTGAAAAAATACAGACATCGAATTATATATATATATCACAAACTTCATAACATATCACATACATATATATCTAATATATAAAAATTATAACCAATATACCTTTCTTACAGATAATTGTAGTGAGTGGCCACTTTAGGTATGAAATATGTTATAACAATAACACAAGCTAATTATATGAAATAGTACAATGAATCTAACCCCATCATATAGATAAAGTGCACAATAACCATTTAACAGTGGGTTTACCAATTTCATGCATATAATAATCACGGCAGTCAATATTTACAAATGGATTTGATCAAATTTTAAAACAAACTTCTTTTTTTAAACATTTAGACACTTTAAATATTTTACAAATATGTACAATTGTGTTTACAATGAATATTAATCATTTGATTATTTACCTGACAATTTCATATTAAAAAAAGCTTTTTAAAATTGTTAACAAATTATAACATATATATATATAGCAAAGTCAAAATGGAGTGAATTTATTTTATATGCAAATCTATTTATTTTCAGTTGCTTTAAAATATAGCTGATTATTTTTTTGGAACTTTTGCTTTCTGTTTTAATCAATTAATAATATAAAATATACTTTTTTAGAATTAAATATACACTAAACTTTAAAATAGATACTATGTTAGAAAGGTAGTCTAAAGAGTTTTTTAAACTTACAATGCAAAAGTTCAGAAGTCAGAATCCACTATAGTCTTAGACAGGAACTTTGGTGCAGGAAAGATTAATATTTCTTTCATGATTGTTTCCATTCATTAATTCCATTTATGATACGGTTGTCACAATATCCTTTAACAATCTCCAGTCTTTGAAATTGAGGTTTAAGTCTTGTTTCTCCAATTGGATTATAAATTCTTTTACAAACATCTTAGTCACCTCACATTCATGAATCAGAGATCCTGGCTAAATTTCAGCAATTGTTAGTTTTCTCTATTTTTACTTAGTCATTAAAATGAAGATCCATTGCAGATTGAATGAAGTAAGAATCCAGACTTATTAATTTCAAGAGAAACTGAGCATATATAGGTATTAACATCTTGTTTATAACATCTTGGATCTTGTTTTTAACATCTTTAATAATATTATCTACTGTGTTTTAAATTAAAATTTCTGAATGTTACAGCATTTCTCACAACTCTAAAAATTTGCTCACAATCATGAGAAAGACCACATGGATGACAGTGAAATGAATAAGACATTATTCATTTTAATACATTTAATAATATGTTCAATATTTTTCAAAAAAGTAATAAGATTTATTTTAGCAACCTCTTTCCCGATGTTTGAACAGGTGAAATTTAAGTCATAAAAATATATTAGTAGCAGTAGTAGTAGTAGTTGTTGTTGTTGAAGTTGTTGTTGTTGTTATTCTTCTTGTTGTTGATGATGTTATTATTATTATTATTATGATGATGATGATGATGATGTTTCAATGATAAGCTTTATTTGTCTTAAAGGGTTACAAATGTTTACATAGCTTGGATTGCTGTGTTTACATGGACAATCTGTAGTTGTAGGTTTACATACATAAAAGTTGATTTATTGTTTTACACAGGATTACATGAATTTTTAAATGCTGTGGATTAGTTACATGGTTTTACATAGCTTGGATTGCTGTGGTTAAATGGGTAATCTATAGATATAGGTTTACATATATAAAAGTTGATTTATTTATTTACATGAGATTACAAAAAAAATTATGTTGTGGATTAGTTACAAGGGTTTTAACTGTCTTGGATTGCTGTGGTTTCATAGGCAATCCATAGATGTAGGTTGATGTATGTAAAAATTGATTTATTTATTTAGGCTGTGGATTAGTTACAAGGGTTTTATGTAGTTTAGATTGTTGTGGTTACATGGGTAATCTGTAGTTGTAGTTTTACATATGTAAAAGTTGTTTTATTGGTTTACACAAGTTTACATAAATTGTACATGGTCGAGATTGCTGTATCTACAGATGCAGTCCAGGTTTAATTCTATATGTGGTTGTGCCACCTTGGTAACATAAGTAAGGAGTAGAAATTTCCAAGGTAGTGTGGCAATTATCTGTGAAGTCTGGCCTGGTGTGAGATCATTGTCAGTATTTTTATTTTTTAGGGTATCTTCTTTGAATGACCAGGCTTTCTCTTGGTTTCATTGAAAATGTGGGTTGGAGAGGGTATTGGTGTGGGTGGCAGACCTGGTGGGATTGTCATGCCTATTTTCTGGTGCATTTTAATAGATAAATGTTGCAGAGGAGTGGTGGGACAGTTATGTTAGAATTCATTGTAATTGTTAAGTTGAGCTTTCTGGTAAACTGGTTAGACTCTAGGTTTAGCTGTGTGCTAGAGGTGGGAGCTGAGTAAGGCTTTGATGAAGTTTAAGAATGAGAACCATGCATAGAGTGTCCTGATATCCAGAGAGGTCTGGTGGTACAGCTATGTTCGAACTGGTTGCAATTGTTGAGTTGGAATTTGCGATCACTTGGTCATACTCTGGGTTTGGTATGTTAAAGGTGGTGTCTAAATGAGGTGTTTCATATGATTTAAGTGTGACGTGCATGGCTAGTGTCCAGACAAAATCTAGGTAGATAGTTAAATTCAACATTGCTACATGAAGTGACATTTTTTGAAATTATCTAGTAACTTAATGATAGTTGAAAATTTGAATGAAAAATTTAACACAAAATTGGAAATCAGTTATCAACTGATTGGAAATTGAAAAAACTATATAAAGTTCTTGTTGTTTTTGCTACCCTGAAATTTTGACTACTTTATAAGCATAAACAGCCAGAGCTTGTTAACTCAGTTGTGAGCAAATGAACTAATTGCTGGGAACTTGAAATCGAATTTTTATTACTAAACAAAGATCAGGGATTGCTACAATAACGTTAAAAGTAAGCGTATGCCTGACTGACTAAATGTGGATTTTGAAACACTATGCTGGTTTTACTGGGGCAAACACTAGTTATGCAATGCCTTTTTTTTTTAATTATCGTTAGGTAACTTGATTTCAATTGGAAGTTTGAATAAAAAATGAAATCCAAAGTTGGAATTTAAGTAATCAACTGATTAAAGGTATCTTGCGTTAGACTAAGATTTTGAATTCTTTTTAAGTATAAAAAAAAGCTAGTTAACTTGTTTATTTAGTAAGTGAAATTTGTAACTGAACTTTTTTTCCCAAACAAAAATCGGACATTGCAATAATAAAATTTAAATTGGCTTACGTTTGAATGAACTTTGGAATTTGAAACTCTGTGCTGGTAAGGTTGGCGGTAAGCATCTGGTCATGTGATTACATTGCCACCATATGGTTTTCCAAAATTATCATTGATTAACTTGATTTTAATTGAATTTTTGAATGAAACATATAATATAAAAGTACTAAACAATTATCAACTCATTGGAAATTGAAAAACGTATATCAGAATAAGGTTTTTATTGCCAGGTTTAAACTTTGAGTACCTTTGGAGCATGAAAAACTAAAGCATGCTGACTTGGTTGTGAACAAATGGACCTTTGCTGTTGTTGTTGTTGTTATTATTATTATTATTATTACTATTATTATTATTGCTGCTGCTACTGCTACTACTAAATGCTACTACTACTACTACTACTACTATTATTATTATTATTATTATTATTATTATTATTATTATTATTATTATTATTATTATTATTATCATTATTATTATTATTATTATTATGTTTCAATAAAGGCTTTATTGATCTCAATGGTTTACATAAGTTTACATCTAGAAAAAATTTCAAATTTAACATACAATGAATGATATTAGGGTAAACACATATAAATGAATTTAAAGGTTACACTTTGTGGTTAATGGACTATAACAATATAAAAAATAAAAAGCAAAAATAATCAGAGTTCTAAAGTTTGAGCAGCTTATTTAGTTTTGTCTGCATGTCACTTTGAATGTTAGTTGTATGATAGTTTTCTTTGCAGCATTCACAGCATTGATGGTTGTTTTAACAATGACCATGTTGCTGCATATAAGTGGGGGTTGGTTATTATTTTATCTCTATTTTGAATGTGTAGCAGTTTGTTGCTAAATGTAGCTGGGTGTCGTCTGGTGTTATTGCCAATTAAGAAAGTACATCGGGTGCACCAGTATGCATATAGAACAAATGTGGCTGCCCTAATGCTAGGTATTGATCTTCCCTGAAAAGCAGCTATTATGTGATTAATGATTGTACCCGGTTTTCTGTAGGTGTTACACATCATCTGTCATGTTTGGTTAAGTGCTACACATTGATAAATAAAGTGATCCAGTGTCTCTTCTGCTCGATGGCAGAGTCCACAGAAGGGGTCAATAGATATATACATTCTTTTATGATAAAGAAAGTGGGTTGTTGGCAAGGCAATGAGATTGATTTTTATGATAAAATCAAAGTATTTGGGCTCTAGAGCCCATTTTTTATATTCCTTGAGTAGTCTCTTGTTGTTAATTCCTAGCATAGGTTGTATAACATTAGTATCTGCTTCTCTGTTTATTAAACCATAAATATCCCAGTATGAATACTTATGCAAATACTGTTCTGGAATCTTGTCTGTGGTTTTGCATTGGTATATAATGTTAGTGAAAAAAGAACCTTTTGGAGGTGGTCTATCTGTTGGAGTAACTTCTATCAAGTGGTTAATTTTTGGGTATTTGGCAAGTATTGTGATTATTGAGTTTCTTAACTTCTCTATATGAAAAACATTGATGTTGTGCAAGCCAAGTCCATTTTTTATTAGAGGTTGGCTAAGTTCTTTTGTGGAAATAACTACTGTTTTTCTGGCCCAAAGTAATTTATTATATATGGTTTTAATTTTTGAAATGAACCCCTTTGAGAATGAAATAACTGGTACATAGTATGTTATTTTGGTTGTGATAAGTTGGTTAATTAACTGTACTTTGGAATATAGTGAAAGATATGCCTTGGACAAGACGTTCATAATTTTTGTTGCTTCTTCTTTAAGTTTATTTTGGATATGGCATCTCATTCCTGTAATTTCCATATGAAATGGGAATCCAAGGAAAGAGTTTGGTTTTGATTTGTAAATTGATGTACATGGTTTACCAGTGTATAGTGACCAGGCTGTGGTTTTTGCTGGATTAAATGTTAATTCATATTTTTGTGAATATTCTTGCAATATCTTTTGGAGTTGCGGTATTTGTTTTTTTGATGTTAGGAATATTGTAACATTATCCATATAGGCAATGCATGTAGTGTGCTGTGTTGTGTCTGGTATCTCAATCCCAGTAAATGCATTTTGTATGCTTTTAATAAGGGGATTGATGTAAAATATAAACAATAGTGAACTAAGAGGGGATCCTTGGGATATAGATTTGGTGGGTGTGAAAGATGGTGAGTTTCTTCCATTTAAAGTTATATGGATCTCTCTGTTCAGAATCAGGTTAGCAATTATATATAGGTGTGTTCTAGGAATTTCTGTGTCTTTTAGCATTTTCAGAAGTGTGTATATATTGACTGGGTCAAATGCAGCTTCTATGTCAAGCTGCACGACAATGGGTCTATATTTTTTCTGATATTTTACTGTGGCTAGAATTGCTTTGAAGAATAAGGCTGCTTCTGTTGTTGAAGAGTTTTTCTTTGCATATTGTGCTTTGGAGATAAGTGGCATTATATATGGTTCAATTTCATCTTTAATAATTTTCTCCATAATTTTGATCGGCAAAGGCCCCATAGATATTGGCCAGAGGTCTGTAATAGGTGGGATAATTGCTTTCTTTTTATTATAGAGTACTATGGCTATTGGATAGACACTCCATGGGTTGAATTTGTTGTGCTAGATGGTTTGCTAACTAACACAAATATTCTGTTGTGAATTTACTTAGATTCTTTAATACAAACAATGGGACTCCAGGACTACCTGGATGGCAAGTGTTTCGAATAGTATTCAGTTTTGTTGTGAATAGATCTTTTGTGAATGGGGTTTTTGTCTCTGGTGGGCCAAACAGATTATGTGGTATTTTATATGGTTGTTTTTCTTGTAATTTCTCCTTAAAATATTCAAAAATTGGCATAATCATATTGTGTCCTGCATATGTTCCTCTATTTGTATATAATGCCATTGGCACTTTTACATCTGGTTGGTTTCCCAGTGCCCATCTTATATAATCTCTTGTCCAAGTGTGTGGCCTGGTTAGGCATACCTTGCTTTTCTTTATCTTCAGATAGCTTTTGAGTTCATCACATGCTTTATTGTATGCATGTCTAAGCTTGAATATATACTGCTGGGTGCAGTGTGATGGGTTAATCAAGATTATTCTCTGGTGCAATTGATCTGCCAGAGACAAAGGTCTTGATAGTGGAGGTTGTTTTTTTTGTAATATGGTTGATGTTAAAGGACAACATTTCCATAAATGCTAGATATTTTTGGACCGGGTTCAAAGTCATATCTTTGATTTTGTTTAGCATTATGTAGGTCTCAGAGAACAGAAATTCAAAGGTTGTTTCTGGGAGTAAAACTTATTATTCTTGTAAGTGGAAAGGGTGATATTTGAATTTGGGCACAGTCAATTGTGACTATTTGAGCTGAGTGATCAGAAAAAATTGAGGGAGTTAGTTTTATTTCAATAAGGTGGTGAAGCATTGGAGAATAAAAACACAGATCAATAAGTGAAGAGAAGCAATTAGTGTGGAAAGAGATGGCATCATCTGGCAAAAAACCTTGGCTACTTATTAGTGGTATGTTTATTCTGTGAAGCCAACATTGGGAAAATTCCTGATATTTTAAATTAAAATCTCCAATTAAGATGGTTGGGTTTGAAGTTGTAGCTAACCTTGAATTAATGTTTGCAATTATGGTATCTATTTTTTATCCTTAAAGTCATATATACAAAAAACAGATTTATTGTTATGCTTTTTTGGTTGAAGGTTGGAATTAATAAGTTCATGTCAATGTGAATTATTTTGAAGATTGTGAATGGGCAATTTCTAGCAATTACGAGTCCAGTGCCAGCTGAGGGAGAGGAAGAGTATCTGGAGCATGCACAGAAACCTTCCATATTTAAATGTTTGGTTGGGTCAGTTTGTGATCCAGCATAAATTTTTGTCTCAAGTATACCAAGCAAGTGTGGTTGTATATCCTTGATCCAATGTTTTAACTTATTAATTTTTGATGTTGAGTTCAAACCTCTGACATTGATTGCCACAATTTTTATTTTCATTATATGTTGTTTTTTGGTTGAGATTTAAATATTAGGGTTGATCTGGTGTTTCTTCCCATTCATTCTTATATTCCATTTCCAGATTTCATCTGTTTCCACTGTAGTTGTATTGTTGTGATCAGCAAAGCTAAGGTTGGATTCTGTTTTGACTTTTTTGGGCCCTCTATTTTTCTTTGGTGGGCAGTCTGTTTTTCTTCTTTGTTCTGTGTCAGCTTTGGTGATTTGAGGCATATTTGGGGTGATAGCTTCCATAATTTCCATTGTTGTATTATTTTTAATATTGGGTGTTTGGTGTTATATATATATATATATATATATATATATATATATATATATATATATAGCATATATATATATATATATATATAATCAAAACTACCCCAAATCTAAAATTAAACCAGACCAGAATAAAAATAATATTAAAACACAACCTAAGGTTTCACTGCTACAAGCAGACTTCTCAAGTGTAAAGAAATAATAATAAAAAAAAAAAAAACCCAACTTATATATACTATTAAAAACTACCCACAAATCCATTCACTTCCCATCCACCCTTAATATTAAAAGAACTCTTAAATAAGTTAATTGCTTCAGAATCATAAATTTTCAATAATAAAGACTCTTTAATTCTTCTTTTGATTTCATTTCTCTCAAAGAAGACAACCTTAGCTTCATCAAAATCAATAGTGTGGCCTGTATCTTTTTCATGGACATACCATGAAAAAGATACAGGCCACACTATTGATTTTGATGAAGCTAAGGTTGTCTTCTTTGAGAGAAATGAAATCAAAAGAAGAATTAAAGAGTCTTTATTATTGAAAATTTATGATTCTGAAGCAATTAACTTATTTAAGAGTTCTTTTAATATTAAGGGTGGATGGGAAGTGAATGGATTTGTGGGTAGTTTTTAATAGTATATATAAGTTGGGTTTTTTTTTTTATTATTTCTTTACACTTGAGAAGTCTGCTTGTAGCAGTGAAACCTTAGGTTGTGTTTTAATATTATTTTTATTCTGGTCTGGTTTAATTTTAGATTTGGGGTAGTTTTGATTTTATATTGACTAGTTTAGCTTTATGCTTGTAATGTTTATATATATATATATATATTGTACCCTCATATATATATATATATATACATATATATATATATATATTCTTGATCACTATTACTGTGTGAGTTTATTTGTTCTTTTATTATCTCTTTTCCATCAGAATCTTTGGTAGGCTGACTTAGATTGTGCACTGTTTTTTTCCATTGCAGCCTCTTGAGGCTGTTGACTTTCTGTTTTTTTTTTTATCAGTGGGGGTTTGAATTCTATTGGTTGATTTTGTTGATAAATCCAGAATTTCAGGTGCTGGCAATGTGTGTGCAGTTTTTTTATTATTAAATTGCTGTTGATCTGTGGATTTTTTATTAATTTTTTCTTGTTTATTAGTTGTTTTCATTATCTGTTTTGTACTGTTTGATTCCGGTTGATGAGCTTCTCTTGGTTGATCTTCAGAGCTCAGTTTGTTTTTCTGGTTGATTTTGGTGTTGCAATTGATTGCTAAGTGTCCAGTTTCACTGCATGCAAAACATCTTGGCCTTAATCCTTTTATGTGAATGGTCAGTATTGCATTCTGGCCAATTATTTGTGTTGGAATATCCTCCGGATTTACACTGTCATTCAGCTTTATTTTGAAATGAAAGTTGTTGCTGAAAACTGGGATGGGGGTGTCGGATAAGTAGATTTGTTTTATATAAATAGCTTTGCCAAATGACTGTATTAATTTTTGAAAATCCTGAATGGTATATCCGAAGTAAGTGTTTTTAATTATTCCGTTACAATAGTTTTGCATGTTTGATTGACTATTATTAGCATGTAGCTTCCCAAAGTTTTTACTTTAGTTTGAAATCTTGCACGCTGATGTTCATCGAAAAACTGAATTGCAATGTATCACTAGTTTGGATGGTCTCCAATACTAGCGACTGTATCCCACATTGCTGTTGCTGTCAGCTCTTCGTAAAGAAGCTCTCTGGGGAATTTATAAAGTGTTAAATTCCTATCGGTGACATCTAACACTAATGATCTCGGTGAAAAAAAATTTTGGAAAGTTACGAATTATTTTTTTGGATGATGCTGTTGAAATTAACGTTTATTTCTTTCAGTTCATCTTGATTTCATATCGTTGGGGAGGGCTCTTCATTATTGTTTTCTATGAGGTTTAAATTATTTATGTCGGCTTGATTTACCTTTCTAAATCTGTCTGTGGTAATGCTGGACTTTTTTCGATGCTGTGAGGCTGCTGGTTTATTTTTGTTATGTTCGTGTATGTTTTTGCGTTAGTCGCAGTTTTCATTTTATCGCTGTTTGTTTGAGTGCAATTTACGTCATTCACTTCTTGACATGATGACATGCTTGTTTATGACATTAGAATTTATTTTTGGTTATGAACAACCGTATTACTTACTTTTTTCTAGAAAACAACTGTTAAGTAATCAGCCATCGCTGTCTTTGTCTATCACAGTTATATATCACAGTTTTTGAATGTGAAAATGATTAGAATATGCGGAAAAAAAGATTATTAATAAGACCTTCATTCTTGATGACTTAGGCATACATGCTGCTATTATTATTATTATTATTATTATTATTATTATTATTATTATTATTATTATTGGCACATTTGTTTTCTACAAATGCATTTACATTTGGTGTGTAATTATATGTGTGCATGAATAATATTTATTTAATTTAGTAGTTTAAATTTTATATTTTAGATAGTAATCATATTTATTAATTTGAAATTAATATATGTTTTAATGATTCATAAGATATATTTTAATTTGTAAATGTTATGAATGGAATGGTGATTTGTGGCATTTACATTAGTGTTGTTTATTCAGAAGTGTAGCATTGTTAGGCTAATATTATCTTATTGTATTTATATAGTAGTGTATAAAGTATATTTAAGTTTTTGAACCACTTATAAATAATGGATTATAGCAAAGAATTGCTACCATCATATGAAGTTTCTGAAGATGTAGTATAGTTATTGAATTCATAGTTTAATTTTGTTTATTTAGTTTATGAATTGCATGCTTAGATACTTAGAGAAATAAAGACTGATATATAATTATTTTAATAAATCTGAAAAGCGTACTTCAACAAATATATTATAATTGAATTATAAGTTTAAGCCATTGTGTGCTTATAATACAGTAAAGGCAATCTTCTTTATAAAATTTTTAAAGTGAATCCATGTTATTGTTATACACCATATTGTTGCATGCAATTACATACACAAGAAATAGATACTTTATTTATGGCAACTTATTGTATTAGGAACATGAAAGTGCGGGAATTTTATTTAATTAAACAACTTTATTAATTATAAATAGACAATAAAATAATTTATTTGTTTTTTATATAACTGTAAATAAACTTATTTTATATTTTTATTCATTAAACATGCACAGATATTAAAAATTATTTACAAGAGATATAAGAGGTATATTAAGATTTACATGGCTAAATCTGAATTCAGTCATTGCAAACATAAATAAATATTTATTTATTTAAATGTAGTTTGTATGCAAATATTCCTACCTTTGCCTCCACATTGCATCGATGTCTGTATTCATGGAGTACATACACAGTCAATCCACTGCATTATACTGTCATCACACTTGTAGTATATATAGTTACAATATATACATATATTGTAACAGTAGCTGGGTTTAAACCCTGCTACAAAAGAATTTAATAATATCCACCAACTGCTCCAGATATGAGTGTGTGCTCAATATAGGCCCAGCTTGCATAAGTGTTGCTTTAATTTATTTGATTACCATATATGATGAGTGATATATAAATATAAAGAAATAGATTTTAAAACTTTTTTTTGTGATGAGTATAAATATCTGTTTTTTTTTTATAAATATTTTGGTATTTATTGTTATAACAAAAAAAAAAAGAGAAAGAAAGAGGGGAGGGAAAAAAGTTTAAGAGAAACGGTTATATGTTAATGTTTTTTTTTTTTTGTTTAAATAAATGTACATTTCTTTGATTTTATAATGAAATATCTTGTTTTATTGAGAGAAACAAAAGACTTTCTGTCAAAAATTTCCTGAGATGATTCTTTGTTATTTATGATGGCTATTTGGCCTTCCAAATTCCAAGAAAAGTTGTCATTTAATGTACTTAGAACAAAGAAAGTGGATCTAGTCAGGATAAAATGTAAAATATTAGATCAATAAGCAAATGAGATGGTTAAAACATTCCTACCTAATTGACCAAAGATATGAAGGCTGATAGAATAAAAATTTGAGAACTGTAATTAATGAAATGGAAATATAAAAGAATAAAAAAAAGAGATGAGTTATAAGATAGTTAAGTTGAATTCATGTAGGAGAAGACATTTTTTTGTGCTTCAATCTTACAATTTTTGATTGAACAGTCTAAGTTTGTGGATTAGCCAAATTGCTGAAGACAATGCTTTTAGAATCAAACTTACTAAAAATGTTTAAAACCTTAACTATGGGTAAAATCCATCTGCATGTAAAACTACTATCTCATGCTCTTAACCTTTTAACCGCTAATTATATTATTGGTTGTATGAGGTAAAAATCAAATCTTTTAATTGGCCAACTCACAAACTGAAGACAAAGCCTATTGTTAAAACATATTTGCCTATAATATTAAATTTAACTCAGATACGTTTATAAAAAGTATATTACTAATTTTTCAGGTTATGAAGAGAATGAAAGTTCTTTCAAAAATAAATTGCTATTTATTTATTCTAAAATATTCAATTTCGGCAACATAAAAGCTATAATATAAACAAAAAGGTTGATTTTTACGTTATAGAAAAGTAAATATTTCTTTTTATTAAATCTTTAATATTTTTACTAAAATCTTCAATATTTTTTGAAAATAATTTTGTTTTTTTAGTATTCTCTCTGAAAATCATTTGTAATTACTGAATATATACTTAATATTCTTTAAAATTATATTTGAAATGAAAATCTCAGCATTTTTCTTTATTTTCTTTGATCAGGCAGTTTCTTTGTTCTTTCCAGCCAATCAGAATGTCTTTTTTGGCTGAGAGCTCACTAACAACCAATTACAACCGATGTTCTTTCTTTGTTTAGGTTTAAATGCGTTTTTTTTTATTTTTTACTTGTAAAATAATTCGGAAGAGGGCACCATCTTACAGAACTTTTAAAAACCTATTCAAAACCTATCAAACGAATTTTTTAGCATAAGAACTGGCAGAGTTAGAGTGACATCAGATGTCTACGAGGAGCTTCGTAAGAGGTGGGAAAAGGGTTAATGCCTAACCATTCCTGTTGCTGTTGCCTATTTGTCTATACAATAATCTCTGCAGATCCCATGGATTACACCCTGGATAATGCGAAGAAGAAAGAATAAACAGTTGATCTCAGGTGCTTACTAAATTCCAAACAAAGTCTTTATCACTGACACCAGAAGGAACATATTTTTGATTTTGTGTGCTTATTAGATTTCAAACCAGAACTCCACCACTGACCAATGCCATTAGTATTCATTCCTATACTAAAACTTTGAAAAAAACCATTCATTTTAGACTTTTGATAAGAACATGTATTTATATTACTTCAACTATGGAAGAATATCTCTCCTAGAACAAACACCTTGGGAAATGTAAGCTTATGTGTAAGAAATCAAAACATCTGTAAATCTCAGGTAAAATGTAAATGTAACTTTTATAATTGAATTTATAATAATGTATAGTTCCCCTCAGAATTTGCTTAATCATTATTAAGATTAAAAAAAATGTGTATCATATAACTGCATTTTTTGTTGCTTTTTTTTTTATTTAATCTATTTTATGTATTTTTTATCTATGATTGTTGATATATAAATTTTAATAAATTCCCCCATTGATAATAAATGTAATATAAAAACTGTGTTCTTACTTATGAACACTAATTATTTGCCATAATATTGATTAATTGATTTACCCTTGCATTTTTTAATTATATCTCGCAAAGTTAGTTCTGTCCATTTCCATAATCTAATATGTGTATTGAATGTCTTTAAAATTTTTTTCTTTTATTTAAATATCCCAAATACATTCAACTGTTAGTAATATCACAGTAAACAGGTTAGTATATGTACAACATTTTGAAAGATATTATGTTGTTGGCCTAACCAGTGACAGTACTAGCATGGAATTTGAACCTGGGTTCTTACATTTTTAAGCATTGAATTTTAAAGTAATGTTCTAACCAACTGAAACATTCTGCCAAAGGCAACAGTCTGTAGTAATTTCATATATGTATCTATGAGGTTCCTCCTGATTTCTCCACTTTTTCCTAAGAGCAAAATTGATTAGTGGTTTCCATACATTATGTATTGTCACACTAGGTTGGCTTATGGGATTTTTTGCCATTGTCATGTAAGCAGCTTTTTAAATTTTCTTCTTTGCACCTTTTCTTTTCTATCCAATATTTTGTATTTTCCCAATTGATCATATATTCATTGACACATACATATTCTGCTATCTTTGGCACATCTGTTTTTCTTTTTTAATCATCAGTTTGGGTTCTTGCAACTGCTTTTCAATAGGATGACTGGTTTCACCAATATATGTTTTTCCGCATTCACATGGTATTTCATAGATGCAGTTTTTTCTTTTTAGTATTTCAAGTTTAGGCATTGGAGATGTTAAAATTTCTCATAGTGTGGTATGGCTCGGAAAGCTGTTCTAATGTTATATTGATTGAAGATTTTCCTTAATTTGTGTGCTATTTTTGGAATGTATGGGCATACTACAGTATCAATAATTGTTTTTTTTTCTTGGTGGTTCTGGTTGTTTTCTATTTAACATTTTCTTAATAACAGCAGATGGATAACCATTTTTTCTTAAGAGTTTGCTCTATATAGATTTTTTTCTTTTTCCAAATCACTGATTCCTGAACAAACTTCTTTTGCTCTGTTCCATAGTGATGGTACAACTCCATGTTTTGTGTTACTGGTGTGATTGAATGTATAGGCTAGGTATTTTCCTGTATATGTAGGTTTTCAGTAAACTGTAGTTTTGATTTTGCCATGAGGACCTGTCTTGTCACAAGAACATCTAACAATGCCAATATTTGTTCATGTTCTGATTTTGTTGTAAATTTAATTGAAGGGGATATATTGTTGATGTGTTTCTAAAAAGTCTGTAGTAGTCCTGCATCATGTAGCCATACAACAAATGTATCATCCACATAGCGAATCCAAACTTTAGGTAGATTGGAGTAGTTTTTATGACTAAGATAAAAGATTCACCTTGCCAAAATTTGGTAAGATTTCTTCTCAAAGTTTCAAGTCCTTTGGCATAAAAGACCCAGTCCTTTTTGAAGGATTCTAGACACTTTGTAGAATTAATCAAGAACATGAAAATTGAAAGAATTGACTTACTGGTAAGCTTTGATGTGGAAAGTTTATTCTTAAATGTACCATGTAAATAAGCATTGTCTATTGTAAGGAAAAGATTAAATGGTGATAATAGTTTTACAAACCAAAACTCTTCCTGTTGATAGTATAATGGAACTATTAACATTCTGCCTAAAAACAACTTACTTTCAATATAATACAGAATTCTTCCAACCAAATCAAAAAATGTCTGTGGGATCATCATTGTCTTTCCTGATTAGCAATATTTACATGATAAAACTTGAAACTTTAGCCATAAAAACTACTCCATATCTACCTAAAGTTTGGATTTGCTATGTGGATGATACATTTGTTGTATGGCCTCATGGTGTAGTACTACTACAAACTTTCTGAAAACACATCAACAATATATCCCTTTTCAATTAAATTCAGAATTGAATCAGAATACGAATAAAAATTGGCATTCTTAGATGTTTTATGACAAGACTCCCTCATGGCAAAATCAAAATTACAGTTTACTGAAAACCTACACATACAGGAAAATACCTAGCCTATACATCCAATCTCACCAGAAACACAAAACATGGAGTTATACTATCACTATGGGATAGAGCAAAAGAAGATTATTCAGGGACCAGCAATTTGGAAAAAGAAAAGATCTACATAGAACAATCTCTTATGAAAAATGGCTATACAGTGACTGCTATTAAGAAAATGTTAAATAGACATAAAAACAACCATCAAGAAAAAAGACAATTATTGGTACTGTAATGTACCCATACATTCCAAAAATAGCAGACAAATTAAGGAAAATCTGCAATCTGTATAACATCAGAACAGCTTTCCAGAGCCAAACCATGCTACAAGGAATTCTAACATCTATAAAGCCTAAACTTGAAATAATGAAAAGGAAAAACTACATCTATAAAATACTGTATAAATATGAAAGAACATATATGGGTAATGACTAGTCATCCTATTGATAAGTACTTGCAAGAACAGAAACTGTTGATTAGAAGAGAGAAAACGGATATGTCTAAGGTAGCAGAACATGTATGTGCCAATAAACATATGTTTAATTGGGAAAATACAAAAATATTGGAGAAGAAAAGGTGCAAACAAGAAAATTTAAAGAATTTGCTTACATGATAATGGCAAAAAATCCAGATTTGCTTACATGATAATGGCAAAAAATCCCATATGACAACCTAATGTGACTATACATAATGTATTTAAAACCACTAATCAACTTTGCTCTTAGGAAAAAGTGGAGAAATCAGGAGGTGCCTCATAGATAAATATATGGAATTACTTCAGATTGTTTCCTTTGGCAGGATGGCTCAGTTGGTTAGAGCATTAACCTAAAATTCAATATTCAAAAATCTAAAAACGCAGGTTCAAATTCCATGCTAGTACTCTCACTGGTCAGGCCAGCAACACCTGTAGAAGAAGGAAGAATAATACATCTCAAAACATTGTGCACATACTACCCTGTTTGATGTGCTATTACTAACAGTTGAATGTATTTGGAATATTTAAACAAAGTTAATTTTTTCTAAAGACATTCAATACACTTATTAGATTATGGAAATAGTCCAATATAAAAATACAACTAGAACACCATCACCACAAATCTTCAGGAAAACATTAGTTCTGCACAATCTATACAAGTACTTTAAATCCTAACCTTAAATCCAGAAAATAAATTATAGTATATAGTATTTTTGAGTAACAATTTGGGTAGTTAAGGCAGTTAATAAAAAAAAAATATTTGCAAACTATTCTTAAAACAGAGGTGGGTTTGAAAGAAGCCATATAATGAAGCAAAGTTACCATACATTCTCAAACATCCTGATCATCTGTTAAGGTTTCCCTCTCAACCTTGAGATTGAGCTAGATAGGGTTAGGCACCTGATTAATTATAGATTACAATCCAGTAGTAATATGGTAAAGTATAATTCTTACTGCAAAGTATAATTCTTACTGCAATAGTGGGATTGGTGCTTGAGTTTAGCTTCCACCTGTTACTCATAAATATGCTTTTACCACAAGAACCTTTCATCAATAAGATAATGATCAATGTAGGAGATACATAACATTGTGTAGTATATGTATATGTAATGTACAGGGTAATCTCATAAAATTTCCAAATAGTATCAGTTCATACCATTTTTCAGTAAGGTAGATAATACTTAGGCTTTATTTACAGGTGTTGTGGTGACTAAACAGCTGTAGTTATATTTTATATTCTCAGTGTAATATACACCTCTATTAATTTATATATATATACATCATTTTTCAAAATACCAAAACGATATACAGGTAAGACTTTAGAATATATATATATTGTGCTAGTTAAATTTGATACAGCTTTAAAAGATTCGTTATTTTTTTAAAAAAATATTTGTATCATCACTTATTTAATAACAAAATGCCTTAACACTTAATTATGAAAATTATTAATATCACAATGTTACCATATTTATTATTAAAAGCAATCTAATATAGCACTTTGTACTTATTTGCATATTGGTTTATTTAAAGTTCATATTTTTGTTTTACATTCAAATATTTTTACATGAGCAGGTAAAATACAATAATAAAGTTAATAATACAATAGATTAAAATTTAGTAATGTGTAATATTAATAGTCATTTATTTATAATAATAGTAAAAGGGTGTGTGTTTGGGAATATTTAAATTAATGGAGAAATGTTTATTATTTTTTTATATAATTTATTTAAGATAAAGTATTTTATTTTTTATTAAGCGTAAAGGTTTTGTGTTCTAATTTTGACATGCATTTAAAAGTAATTCCATGTTCAAAAATCTTAACATTAGGTTATGTGTGTCTCTTCATTTACGTGATAAGTGAAGATCAAATTGTATTAAAAAAAATAGCTAAGAAATGCTTATGTCAATTGATGCTGATAAATTCATGCAAAACTGTTTGAAAACATTGATTGGCACTTACTACTATTTACTAACTGCTATTGCTTACTTCTACTGATATTTTATAAACATTCATTATGTATAAGCAGTTAAGAAATTTGATCTGCTAAAACATGAATTTCTTTCCAGGTTCCCTAACCTTTCTAATGCGCTGCCAATTTTCCATCTGACATGATATGTAAGATATGTAAAATAATCCACCATGTGGTCTGAGAAGGAATACTTAAAACAAACTTCTTTAGAATTTGGTTAACAATTCCAGAAATTCCTAATTGATGTTACCTGATTGCTACAATTACTTCTAAACAACTGCTATAAACAATTTCTTAAGGAACTTTTCAATGTCACCAGGAAGTGCTAATGGATCCTTTTCTACAATATTCACCATTATTAGAAGAGTGCTGGTTCAGCATGAAATACATATACTGAAGATCATTTATCTTTTTCATATGTATGTAGTCATGTGTATTGGTTGTATAGGATAGATTAGATAAATGTAGGGAGCTTTAAAGTCTGAGTTCAACTTTTTTATAATTACATAAAATAATAATTGTGAATATATGTATATAATAATTATTTTTCTGATTGCACTTTCAGACTTACTATAAGTTTTTAAAAAATTACTTCAAAAAATGTTTTGCATTCATTGACTTTGGCAAAGATGTGCATGACAAATATCAGTTTTGCCTTTAAATTTTCAAGCAATTATTTCCTAACCATGATTAAACCTAAAAATTCATTTGCAGAATTACAAAAAAAATATGCCATTAATATCTGTGAAAAAAAAACATTTTAAATAGTGATCAAAATAAAATGTTTGGAACAGAATTTGTTTAGAAATATTTACAATATTGTTTCTGATTCAAAATTAATAAATGAATATACTTAAAAAATAGTGATTTGATTTTATAATTTTCTTTAAATTTTGGCACACATTCAAGTTATAGGAAAAGTATTGTAGGGGGATATTCATGTGAAAAGATGACAAGTATGTACAAATAATAACAAATACGTAAATAACAATCCATATTCAAAATTAAATATAAAAATTTTGCAAAGATATATATTGTTATTTTAGTAGCATACATTTGTTTCTTTTACCACCTTTACACAACTTCAAGTTTTATATGAATTCCAAATGATAGTATATAATAAATCATCATCCTGTACTATCCTATACAATATTTCTAGACTAGTCTCAAACTCCATGATCCAAAGCGCTTAACTGATAAAAGTCATAAACTTGAAACTGGCTTGATAATATTGTTTAGGACAGCCTAGGATAGGATTGTTGTGGACTCTCAACTTGCATCATACTAAAGCTTGTGGCATAGAAGTGATAAAAGATAAAAATTCATGCTGCTAAAACAGCAACATGTGAAAGGTGGAGTAGTGTGATTTGTTATTGCTGCATGGAAGTCAAAGATAGATGTATATTAAAATTAATAAAAAAGAAACATAAAAATTAAATTTTTGATAGAAAAATAAGAATAAAATATTTTCTCTCCTGTTTCTCATCATTTTTTTATATGTGTGTTTGTTTCTTTACTTTTTCTTTTTTCTTTCCTCCGTCTCTTTTCTTTTTATCAGTGCATCTCTATTTTTCAAAATATACAGTTATTTAATTCTCATTAGAAGATGTCTTATAAATAGCATTCTATATATATACATTTCTTAATATAATATTTAGACGTGGTTTATAAATAGTTTAATACATATAAATAATTGTATGATATAATTGTAGATTGCTTTAAAGAAATAAATTAATATAAAATTGTTGTTGCTGCTGCATTTCATTTTTCTTTTATGTAATAAATATTTCATTAGCAAAATCAGTCACTGTTAAAATAATAATTCAGTTATCATATTTCTTGTATAATTTCCTGTTAATGTATAATTGATTTTATAAATAGCATTCTTACTTTCAAAATTAAGCTTTACGTTTTACATGATAAATATGAAAGTAATTCTTGTAAGATTGATTAATCTCAGCTAGCACAAAGATTTGTAAGATTTATTCGCAGAAGATATAAAAATGAAAAAGTGAGGTATATTCAAAGCTTTGTAGATTAACAAATCATACTACCATAAGAAGTCTGACATCATAGTATCTCTTGAGACTTTAGTTGTGGCAGTTTTTTTATAAATAGAAAAGATTGATTACCAAATCAAACTTAATGATGTGTTTGATTAAGTGTTATTTTTAAGACATCAACATATATATTATCATAATATTTATATAATACGATGCATTATATCTTCAAAAGTCAATAATATAAAATCATAATTCAATAGATACTTTATATAACTATGAATAAAAAAAGAATTTTAAATTAAAATTTTAAATAAATATAATTTGAAACACTTTTAAAAAACTTTTTGTTGGTTTAAAAAACAACAGTTGTCAGCAGATATAATGCATTAAATAATTAAGTAAGCAATAATCTCTTATATATACATCTTTCATGTAAATTATTTATAAACTACACTAATTATTATTTAAATAGCAGAATATTTTTTGTATGATTATATTAATAATTGATTAATAAATGTACTTATTAATTATATCATAAAGCATTATAGTTATTCACTGAATATTTAAATACAAGCAAACACAGTACGAAGAAATAACTAACAGTGTGCCGTCTCGCTAAAACCTGTCATATTTTTTTTAAAATTTAATAGCAAATATGTGTTGTGTTTAATCTGGAATATATATAAACACAAACGCACATAAATACGTTTTATACATGATTTTGAACTGTGCTGCCTCATGAGTAGGTCAGGTGTCCCTTCTGGTTGTACTTGACAGGTTCGGTCATGTCACCATTTGGTTCTTGCAGCTTCCAGTTCTTAACACGGTATTTCCTCACTGCATTAACCAATTAGCTTAACTGTTATTGCCCAGAGAATGATGATTATGTCTTTTAACTCTGTGACAGTAGTTCTCTGACACTATCTTCAAAAGCTTTGACTATTTATTGCCAGATCTCCATCCATAATGAAAACATTGGAATTCAGTAAGCATCATCACATATTAAAGCATTCGCCATGTTATCTATCTGTATGAGCATAGGTTCACAGTGATCAATGTCCAATTTGATCTAGAAAAGATGAAATCTGGACTAGTCCATTATTTGAAGACATTAGTGAGATATGACAGACACTCCCCTGGCTAAAATTAGCCCTGGAAAATGTAGTCATGCAAGCATGTTAGTAGCACATTCTTTGCTTTGTGACTTCATCAGGCTTGGTGTTTTCATCAGCAAGTCCAGCATCATCATTTATAGTTATTGACACTGTAGGTATATCAATAATGGCTTGATGACACATCATTGGTAGATTGTGATTTTTCTTTGTCATCTAATGAGAATCCACTGATGGTTGGTGATGTGTAGTTTAACCCTAATTGATTCTGATATCTATGATGTTGCTGGCTTTCAGTTGTGTCAACCACAACTTTTTATAGATCTTTAATTTCAATCATTACTGCTGGAACCAATTTAATGGTTCTACTATACATGGGTGCATATCTGCATATTAGTATTTCTACTTTCATTTCTTTTTTTCATAGAATTTGCCAGAGAATTGTTAGATTGGTTCACATGTAACTGGTGACATTTCTAATATTGTGCTTGTTATAGAGTGTTGTGCTAACAGCTTTCTGGCAATTCAGTTGCTTCAACTTCCTGTGGCAATTTTTGTTAGCATCCTTTTTGTCTTTTTAACCAGTCTTTTAATCTGGCCATTATTCTCAGGGTGGTATGGTGGGCAGAACACTAGTTCAAAGCTATTATTGGCACAAAATTTTCTCAGGCAGTTTGATGTAAAAGTTGTATCATTGTCTGAAGCTAAAGCTTCAAGCAAGCCATATGTAGCAAATAGCCACCTAAGTGTTTCAATAGTTGCTGTGGATTTATTATACATCAATTACCTTTAGACAGTTACAATAAGAGTCAACCATGACCAACATGAATTCCAGTACAGATCCCTTCAAATTCAAACCACAGAATTGTTTTGTTCTTTGCTGGAATGTTTTGATTTATTTTGCAAGGTCAGCAATGATAATTCTTAGACTCATTTCAACATGGGACATCATACATATGATCTAGTTATTATTTGCATTCTGACAATCCTTTTAATACCACAGTGTAACATGTTGTGCACATAGAACCATCCAGCTAGAAGAAACACTACTCTTTATCCCCAGATAATGCAGCTATTTTTAATTGAGAACTTTTAGCCTTTAAGTCTAGCATTTTAGACATAATTCATTAGATTTTTTATTTGGCCAAATATGGTCAATCCTTTCAATAACCTTCAGAATCTAATGTCACTAGTGATCCATCAAGTTGTATTAATCACAGAAGTATTTAATATGGACATAGGTAACTTGTAAAAGCAATTAATTGAACTTCAAAATGACATTAGACCGAAATTGCATGGTCAATTTGGTATATGGAAGTATATTACCATTGAAAATTATTCACTATTGAAACATCCATATCTTAGACTTTATTCATGTTTTGCATCAACTTATCTATGTGAATCATCATTTTGTCATATGAACTATATAAAATCATATGAACTATATAAAATCGAAATATCACATACATATTACTGAAGATCATCTTAATGACTGTTTATACTTGGCTTTTTCTAATTATGAACCAAATTACTCAAAAATAGCTATATTTGTTTATTTTATTTATGAATTGATTCACCCCCCCCCCCCATTTAATCGATAGCGATTTATATGGAAAATAAAAAGTATCTCTTAGGTTCTAAAATATTGGGCATACCTGTTCTAAGTAATGAGTTGAGGAATGTTAAATGATGATTTATTTCTTCAATAAGTTTTTACAGATGTTATTATTCTTATTTAATCAACACTTTTCATTCACACTTTTGGTTAAATGATAGATAAACTATATTCCTTCATAACGTCAAAAAATATTTTCTTTTGTGAATTATATTTTGTTCTATCTGATTATATAAGAAAAGGAATAAATACGGCATGAGAGTTTAAGAATTGCAGAATATTGTAAATACATTTTATCTGTTTATTCATGGAAATACCTACTTATTTTTTCAAATGGTATAAAGAGTATTGATACTATATATTTTTTTAAATGATAAGTTTGTTAGTGGCTTCTTTTATGAAAGAACTTTTATTTAAAGAAAGCCACCACAATTTCTAAATAATTAAACTCCTCTCTTTATTGAGAAAAAAGACTTATTATTAATACTTTATTTAATGTATTTATCAATATTAGCCAGGTATTAACCAGTTTGTTCAGAACCGTTTTATTTATTTTTTCTCATGTGTCATAGCATCAGCCGGGAAGTGAACTTTCTAACCCGGGACAACTGCTTGTAAAGCAGTTGTCGCTGACCTCTTGACCACCAATGCTTGACCGTTTTATATTTTTTATGATAAATGTAGAAAAAGAATATAATTATCAATGGCTACAAAATGAGCCTTATGGTTTAAACATGCTAAAAATATATATAAATTTATATGGTATTATAATCAAACTATCTTTAAATATTATGTTAATTTTTTTAACGCTTTCCATTTTAATATCAATTTTACTATGGAAATAAAGCCAAAAAATAAATTACTTTTTAAAGATTTATTAATTATAAAAAGTTGTATACAGAAAAACAACAAACAAAACAACATTAAAATCCCCTTCTCTTTATCATCCAGCTCACTTATTTTCTGTAACTAGAATGCTGTTAGATAGAACAAAAAGCGCTCTGTTTACAGACAAATTCACCAAAACATCTCTCTTTTACTAAAAAATACTGATTTTTTTTATATATATAAAATATAAATTTTTTATTCAGAAATTTGGTTACAACACATGATAACAGTTAAACATAGAATATATTACATGATAATTAGGGGGATGAAAGTTCAATATTGATATCTTGCTTGACACCAGCTAAAAGGACTAATATGAAGCATATCAGCAAGGAACGAGTTTGGAATAGTATTTTGTTGATAGGTGACCACCCTTGCATGTCTCATGCAGTTCAATGATAGATCTAATCCTTTGTCCATAATTTGTATGATCAAATTGGCCCTTCAGATTGGAGGTTACTTCCATAAAACTCAGAGTCTGGGTAATAATTATATAGAGCAAGGTGAGTCATCACAAATGGATGTGGGCCATTCAGCCTCAAGTCATTCACCAGGGTAGAAGCTTTCTATTCAGGAATAAAAGGGATCAGATTTTGGGGGCAATATCAATAATCTCCATGTAGAATTGTAGATGTAAGAGGGAGTTAAATTCTGGTCCCTTTTCCAAATTTTTTCCATTTTGTTTATATAGAACTCGAGCAGACATTCCAGTGCATCACTAAAAGTGAGCCAGCACCACATGAACCATAGTGAAAACAGTAAAAATGTTGTTAATTGTATCTCCAGGATTGATCCACATAGTATATTGTCAATGAGAGTTGACAGAGCAGGCATATTATTATTTATCATGGAGGCTATAAGCACTCTATAGGAGTGAAGGGAAACACAGTGGCAGAGGAGGTGAAGAGAAATTTCATCCTCTCTTAGGCACAGTGAGCAAGTGGACTCTATGTTTGAGAATCCTCGGTGATGCACCAGTAAATGTTTAGTAGGCAAGGCATTAATGTTTATCTTCATCAGGAAATCAAAATATTTGGGTTCAAGGTACCATCGCTTAAATTTCTTGATTAGCAGATGGTTGTTAAGCCTAAGGAGAGTTGATCCTGCAGAAAGATCAGGATTAAGGATGTAGTATTCATCCCAAAATTTAATTTTCATTGAGGACAATTTGTTAGGAAGCATAGTATGTTTGGAGAAAAGGCATGCGAAGGTTGCCAGCCAATCAGTCCCGATAGAGGTAGGCTTATCTGTGGGAATGACCTCTCTGGAGGGTGAGTAGTTGGAATACTGCAGACACATTCTGTAGAAAGAATTGTAGGAACATTGAAATATAAAAGTATCTATGGAATGTAGGGATAATCCATTGAGTTTTGTGTGTTTCTGTAGATTTCTCAAGCTTATGGTTGCACTTTTGTGCTCTCTAATCAGATCAGTGCACATTTTGTGTATTTTCCTGCTGAAGATTTTGGTAAAAGTGACTACTGGGTTGAAATAGAATATTCTAGGGAATATTAGTATATTGATAAGGGAGCATTTGGCGAACATGGACATGTAAACTTTGGATAGAGAGGATGTGATTCTCTGTGTGGATTGAAGTAGCTTTCCTTGGATAGATATCCTCATGGCAGAAGCAGATTCAAATATAGGGAAGCCCAAGAAGTTCTGAGGCTTCACTTCAAATGGACTAAAAAATACTGCTTGCAGTAATTTTGTCCACAATATTATTAACAAAGTCTTCTATATAATAAACAAAAAGGACTTTTATAGTTTGGTATTAAGAATACTTTTTTTTAAAATAAAGATATCATTGACAAAATTTGGTAATACTTTATTTCAAAAATAATATCAACACTATATTTTGTCAACCTACTTTAAAAGGATTAAAATAAAAATGTTAAGGTCATGTTAGCTAGACAACAATAAATAACTTTGGGCACTGGATAAAATAAACATCATCTGAAAAATTATATTGGTATATAGTATACTTTTATTTTTCTTAATTTTTACATATTGGTTTCTGGAACGAGAAAAAAATATAATATAAACATCAATAAATCAAATACAAACTTTAGAATTTATCTATTTTTTTTTCTAAATGATAACTCTGTAATCATTTTCCAACATTGTAACATGACAATAATAGAGTTGAAATAATTATTAATAAATGTATTGAAAAAGTGAAATGCAATAATAAAAAATAGATAGTAAGTGTTAGCAGTAATGTTAAAAATAAATAAGAAATAAGATTTGAAGAAAAGGAAATTTAATGATATTTTAAAATAAAAAACAGGAAGTTACATTAAAAAAATAAATGTAAACAAAATATAAATATTTAATGGCATCCAGCCTAGATGATGGCAGGATCTAAAGAAAAAATGGATCAATAAGTGAAAATATACTAGAGTCACAGTCTGCAGAAGGGATAGATATTCAAAAATAAAAAAAAGTAGAAATAAAAATTCAAAACCAACTCATGAAATAAAGAGATCACAGAAGAAAAGTCCATCTTTGAAATGCTCTAGAATTTATGACATAACTTATAAAATGAATTAATGAAAATATTAACACAAAATATGTTATTAGATAAGTGTCAGATAAAAATAATACTGACATATAAGATCTACATTTAAAAACAAAAAGTTAAATGTAATAACAAAAACATAAAAAAGAAATTAAATACATATATTCCTAGATATGAATCAAACTATGAAAGTGATCAAAAATCAATGAATAAAAGTAATAAAATTATCAAGAAGACATGAATAAAAATAGTCATAAGATAGAAAAAATTATCAAAATAATAAATGATGAAAAGTTAAACAGATGGAAAACATTAAACATGTGTAAAGAGAATAGATATAACCATACATTGAAAATACCATACAAGAAGCTTTAAACTGCAATACAAATTAAAATAAAGTGAGAAGAGATTAATGAAATAAAATATAACTAGAAAAGTATAAAAAGAATTCATTGATATAAATCAAAGGTTAAAAAAAATCATTTATCTTTTTTTATTTGTTGTGTTATATTGAAACAGTTAGATCGGAGAATCTATCTTAGTTCATGATTTTCCAAAATTTGGTATGGCAAATGTTGTACTAACCATAATTCCTGTGCAATGAGGCTTTGTTCATCCAAGCCATGTAAAGTTAAATTGGTTGTTTCATGTTTTGTATAAATAATTGAATAAAATTTCTTCTATAAATATTGTAAATAGTAAGATATATATCATTTGTGTGTGCGTGGTTTGTATGTCAATACAAGATTATTTTTAAAAAAAGGGAGAGAAAGTTTCATTGCGCAAATAATTCTTTATTTTAAAGAGTTAAATATGTACAAATTCATAGAAAAATACTTGTACAAATTTATTTAAAAACCCTGATCAAAGGTTGCATTCCATTAAGCATTGATTTGACTATATTGTACAAAAGGAATGTATTAATTAATTGTTTTGCGAACAGAGTAAAATTGTTTGACCATCTTATTAATTAAATCAATTGTTAGATTATTCGTAAAGCCATTTCTTAATTGGAAATGGTTAGGAAATGGCTTTCAGATAAATTGTTGAATCTTGTTATCTACAAAATATTTGTATAAGTTGAAATGTGAGTGGTATAATAGAGGGAAATTATCTTAAAACATTCTAATGAACAGATTGGATAGCTGAAAGTGAATATTGCTGGAGGCCAGAAAATCAAAGGAGGCAGAGTCCAAAATGAAGTAATAAATAATCGAGAGAATTGTGGGGACTTTCTACCATTTTGGACATTACATTTTTTGCTTCTCTTTGCCAGCCTGCAAAAAAGAGTGCTGAAAAGTGAAATTAGAGAGTGCCCTATTAAGAAGATACCATGCAAACTTCAATAATGACGGGCTAAGTCCAGGAAGCTGATCTCTGTCCTGCCGATTAAACCTTCCTAGCCTGCCGAAATATCATGTGCCTGTGGTTTCAGTTTTTTAACCTTCATGTGCCTGTGGTTCCAGTTTTCTAATCTTCAATTTTGAAATTTATTATGTCATTATAAAGAATCAAAATGCGCACCTACGTTTTGAACAATCACCATCACGAAGAAAGAGTCTGGACGAAGAAAGAATGGTAAATTTACTTTACATGAACTTTTCACTTTCTTTTAACTTTGGTCCCTTATTTAATTATGGTTATGTTTTAATCTTGCACTAAATATGTTAAATATTTGTTTTTTTTTGTTTTGCTAAAATGTCTACAGTAAACCTGTCAGTAAATTTCTCCCTCTCCCTTTTATATTTCTTTTACTCTAGTCTTTAAATAGCAATTTGTTAAGCCTTTATATTTTATGATGACATAAATAAATATTTTATTTATTATTATATACATTTCGGTTTAAATTAATGGCAATTGATATTTTTCAACTCGATTAAAGATATTTCAGTTTGCACTTAGATAATGATTATTATATTGAATATAAATTTTGTATGGAATAAATAATTGATTCCTTGTGTTTTGAGTTGGGGAATATCGATGTATGTATTAAATTTTTAATCGGGTAGTTAATATTTAGAGTTGATTTTATTTATTTGATTGCATATTTTCTTAGATGAGGGAAAGGGGAAATAATTTAAAAGGTAGCCATTATTGTACTTACTATCTTCCGAACAGTCAGGAGGAGTATGAGATTCAGAGTGTAATTGATTAATAGTTAAGCATATGATATTTTGGCCTTATCATTTGGTTTTAAATTACTTTGTCAGACGATTATGTGGGAAAAGTTATGGAGGAATAAATAAAGTCTTATATATATATTTATAAACTTACTTTGATTATTCATTACACAATGTTACTGGTTTAGTGCTACTTTCGCTTCCCGTAGCTTGATTCAGTGCCTTGTCTGTGACTTCAAACAAAGAAGAAAGAAATTCTTCCCTAGATTTACCTGAGGGTGTAAAGACTTGCTAAAGTGTAAGCTACCCAGTCTTCCGTTAACACACCGCAAACTATTGCCTTTGATTTATTATATTCATCTCTAATAGCAACCAGTCACATCACTTCTATATTTTAAAATATAAGCTTATTGCCCATCCCTGTAATACATGATGGTTTGATTTTTTTTTGGAACCAACGAAGTTACTTTAGTTTACTAAGAATAATTTAGTCTAATAAAGATGAAACATTTGAAGTTTTATTTTACTCTGACTCTCATATATCTCATATATAATTAAACATGTAAATCAATCAATTGTTTTAAGTTATGCTAGTGTTGTATTTAGAAAAAAAAATCATTTGTGATATTGTCTACACTGGGCATGGAATACAATGGTTATGAAGTCAACCCAGAAATATCAATGCAATGTTGTTCGTCAATTATAATATTTTCCATTAAGGACTAGAAGTAAACTAATTGATATTGTATATAACAAATTAGCTGTACTATATGTGAATATTATTTAATAGCAATAGTAATTATTAAATATTTGTATAATTTATTCTCACCTCTCTATTCAGTAAAACAGTTATTTTACCACCATTTGACAACCCAAGAATATATATTATATTCATCGTTTACAGCATTGAGAGTACACCACGCATCTATATATAAATTAGTCAGGGTTATATTGTTTATGTTTTCCATTGAGCTAGTTTAGGCAATACCATGTACCATGGATTCTGTTATACATTGGTCATTTTTACGTGGGGTTCAAGTTTGAATTCAGTTTGTTTTCTAATTTAGTTCTGGAATTGGGCTGGGTTCGAAGTCAGTTTCTGTGTATAATTGATGGGTTGCGGTTGACCAGTACAGTAGGTTAAATTTTGGATGCCGTCCATGGTGCTCTGATGAAGAAATCTCCCACACCCTGTAGAATAGAATTAATATTGAGTTATAGGGATATATTTTTTGTTCATACTTTTGAGATATAGTTTGCATTATTAAATGAGCAGTTTTATAGCGAGGTTTTGAAGTAAGTCAAATAGACTAATATTTTCCTTTGTCAAGTAGTTTTATTTACATATACTATCCACTAATTTTATTAAGAGAATATAGTGATACATTTTATTTTATTTTTTTTAATAACTGCACTTAAAAGATATTTATGAAGTTGTAAGATTTGGCATTGCAAAAATATTTTGTAAAGTGCTTTATTATAGTCATATATTATTATTTAAGTAAGAACAAATTTAGCTATATATTTTAATTAAATGCATATATATTTTCATATTTGGAATGAAATAAATGATTAAAGACTTTCTTTGATAAATTTCAAGCAAGTATAATAAGTACATTATTTATTTTTATTGGTACATTATTTATTTACATTATTTATTTTTATTGAACTAAATGAACCTTTAAATTAATTGTTTTTTATCATAATATTAATAATAATGATATAAAATGGTTTATTGCTTAGAAGATCATGTGACTTAGCTCTCAAGTCAATCACTCTATTATTGAGCTAAACTGCACAGGGCAAAATAATGTGATAGCTTATGATTTTGCTACAAATATGTGATAGTAGAAAAAAATTGCAGTAAAATATTGATGATAAATGTTTGCCAATAACCAGTTGTGATTTTTTAAATATTATTGGCAACTGAAAAAAATATCAGTGATAGTCAGAGACTCTAGAAGCAAGTTTAGCATAAAAATCATTACCAATTGACATTGAGATTTTAGATATATTTTACATTAGTTAAGTGAAAATGAATTAGGAGCTTTTAGTTTTAAGTGCTTTAGAGTGAGTAGTTTGGTTTAAAATAATCCCTTTTTTAGAACATCCTTCACAAAATAACGCCTATTTTAAGGATTACCACTTGTCTTAGTTTTTCAATGAGAGGAGCTGCGTGATATTTTTTCACTCAATCTTCTACTGTTAATTGTAATTGATACTTGTCAGGTTATAAATATTTAAACATGTGTGTACACATACATGTTTAGTATAGAAACCTTCTCAAAGAAATTGCGTAATAAATGTCAGTCGAGTAAAGTTTATTAACCGGAATATATGTTATCTGTTTTAGGTAAAGTAACAGTAGGTTAAGTTTTGTTTTATATCACCAAACAGCCAGATGCAGTTGGCGAAGTGTTTTAATGGTGTATACACTTACGTTCTAGAAAATCAAAATTTTAATTGATAGCACCGCAGAAGTTAGTGTTAATATTAATCAATGTTTTATTAAAACATGTTTTGAATCAAATAACTGAATTTAAGTTATGTAATCAATATATATATATTTGGGTGAGCAGTGGATTAAACAATCTATTGTCCACATTTTGCTGGCTGGCACTTTTCAAATAAATTTTTCAGCAAAAATGTTGTCCATGCAGCAGTAGTGAATGTTTTGTTTAAAAAAAAAGGGGAGAATTGGTGATGGTATTATAAAATATTATGTATATATATACTAATTATTAGTATGGTTTTTTTTTGTATATATGACTGAAGAGAACAGTTTGAATTGGGTGAAATCAATTTTTGTCCCATTTTATTAATAGTTTAGATACGTTATCATTTATAGAGAAAAAAAGGAGAAAAGGGGGTTGCTTATATAACAGAAATTAATTGGAGCATAGGCGAAAGAAAGTGAGGCATACAAACTGGATGAGAAAGGAGGGAACACAGTATCTTGGCAGCTGGGGAAGATTTGGCACATAGTCAGGGATCAGTATCTCTTATGAATCTATAAACAAATATTTTCACAAAGACCAAATTGACGCACTAAAGACATGTATAGTTTAAAAGAAAATACAAAAGGAAGACATTGTTTACTGGTTGGAACAGATCAGAATGGACAAATCATTTGATCCTCAACACTCCTTGTTCAGAGTGATAGACTTTTATGGGGAATGCTGGGAAAACCCCCACAAACATATTGACAGTTTGGTGGATGCTTTCAGGATAAAAACCTTAGATAATGAACAACAAATGGCCACCATTCATCATCATTTGAAATTGGTTGCCAAAGACTGGTGGGCCATACTGAGAAAAAAACCTAGAAATTTTAAGGAGTATTATGACAGGCTGCTAAAGACATTCTGGGGTGAGGAGAGGCAAGAGATAGCATTGCACAGCCTTATCAAAGAATGCTTTCTGGCAGGAAACCTAATTACCCTAACCAACTTTTTTTTGCAGCAGGTGACCAAGTTTTGTTCATTACACATGTTCAACTGGTCAGAGTTCCAAGTTATTCAAATGATAGCATATAACATGCTACAAGAAGTCAGGGGGCATATGATCAGTAGCCAAATACACACTATTTAGGAGATGGCAAAGTTCTTGGAGATGGTAGATCAACAATTCAAATCTCTAGGCCCAGATAACAGTAAAAGTCAGTCCATTACAACCATTCACCAGATGATGAACCTAATTGTGGAGGAGGGAAACAAGGGTCGAGCGAATTGCTTGTGCCCAGTTATAGAAGTAAAGATAGAAGATAACAAGGTTATGGTTTTGATCGACTCAGAAAGCCAAGCTTCAATCGTGTCTGTAGCTTGGATTGACAACCTAAAAAGAACCCATGAGATTATGCAGTTGCCAACTGAACCTATCCAACTCACATTAGCTAATGGAAAAAAATGCTAAGTGAGAACCGTCAGGTGTGGTTGGAAGTTAAGATAAATCAAAGGCTGGTGAGGCATACATTTCTTGTGATGACAGGACTTATATATGACATGGTATTGGGCTCTGATTTTTTAATCCAAAACAACGGGGTCATCGATTATGAAAGGGGAAAATGTTTTTTTGGAAGTGAAACGGTTAATTTCAAAATGTTGCCCAACCAAAAGTCCGACTACAAAAGTTGTTTGGTCCAGTCAGTCGACCCATCGGTAATCAATACAAAGATGCAAGAGACTATTTTCACAGAACCTAGGGACATGGACCAGATCGGAAAATCCTAAAGAAATAAATACCAGGCAGTTTTTCTCCTACTCTGGGTGAAATTAGAGGGTATACACATTGGATCTGAGTAAAGGAGGAGACGTACATCCCGTCCAAAACTTACCCCATACCTTTCCAGTACAGAGGGAAAGTAGAAGCTCAGATTCATCAAATGATCAAGTGGGGTATTATCAAGGGTGGCCCATTACCTTATAACAACCCATTGGTGGTGGTTAAAAAGAAAAATGGGAGCTTGCAGTTGTGTTTGGATGCCTACAAATTGAACAGTGTTACCATTTCAGAAAGAGATGCCCCCCCCCCTTGAGGTACTGATGCAGCTGGCAGGTAAAACCATATTTTCAACTTTGGATTTGACCACAAACTACTGGCAGCTAAATCTGGACCCAAGGGATTGGAAATACATGACTTTTTGATATAATGGGTATACTCGTGTAATTAAAAGAGTTCCTTTTGGACTCATAAACAGTGGAGCAGGCTTAATGCACTGTTTGCAGCAGGTCCTTTCTGAAGAAATACAGGGGCATATGGTATGTTATATGGATGACCTGGTAATCACATCAGAAGATCTGAAAGAACATTTACAACATTTGGAAAGGTTCCTCATAGAATGTAAAGAAAACAATAATACCGTAAATTTGGAGAAGAGCTGTTTTGCCATTGGTGAGATAACTTTTCTGGGTCATGTCATCAATCAACATGGAATCAAGGTCCACCCAAATAAAATTGCTGCTATAGAAAATTTTTCTACCCCAACAAATCCGAAGCAGGTTTGATCATTTCTGGGCCTTTGCAACTTCTACCATAAATTCTATCCGGATTTCGCCCAGAAAACTAGTAACCTCATGGACCTCATAAAAAAAACTGCAAGTGGGAATGGACACCCTGTCATGACAAAGAACTCTTTCATGTAAAAAAAATTTTTTTACATGCTGTAATGCTGCACCATCTGAATTTCCATTGTCCCTTTTATGTACAAATGGACAGCAGCAAACAGGGACTAGGAGCTATTCTGTTCCAAATAAGTGACACTGAAGCCCATCAAGTTATATATTTTTGCAGCCGTGCTTTGAAGGGCACCGAAGTTTATTACACTACAACGGAATAAGAAACTCATGCCATTGTGTGGGCATGCCAGAAATTCCAGCAGTTCCTGTTGGGGTCTGAAGTGATCATTATAACGGATGACCATTGCCTGGAGTTTCTTAACAAGAGTTTTCTTACTAATGACCATCTAATCAAGTGGAGTCTGACTCTCCAAAATTCCAGTACCACATCCACTACTGCTGTGGATTGGAAAATATTGTGATGGACATATTGAGCCACCATCCAATACTGATGAAAATACAAAACCCTGAAATCAGGAATCAAACCTTGGAAATTATGACTACTGCTATATCGAGCCTGTAGAAGCTGAATTATGGAATTTGAGTTATTGGCAGAATATACAGTACCACCATATCATCCAAGATCTGTCTAATCCATTGGATAAAAATCAGAAGTCACAAAGCAGATATCCCCATTTCCAGATTGAGGAAGGCATATTACAAACCTGGACCAAAGATTACAGTGCCCCTTAATTGTGGTACCTAATCGACTTAGGGCCCCTATAATTAAACATGTACACCAATCTCGAGGACATTATGGATCCAGGAAGATAGAAGAAGTAGTATGGCACCAATTCTTCTGGCCGAGAATGTATCACCAGATCATGTCCATTATGAAAAAGTATTACTAAATCCCCCAACAAGTCCTACACGGAACAAATAAAACCTGTGATAGCCACTAGACCAAACAAGATTTTTGCAATAGACCACTATGGCCTCTTGCCCAAGTTTAAAGCATTTCAATATTTTGTTGGTCTTGTATGATATTTTTTCCAAAATACATTGTTTTACCCAGTTTGGTCTGCAAACCACCGAATGCAACTTGGGCTCTTCAGGAAAAACAATTTCAAGAGGTAGGTAAACCTGAAACCATACTTTCCAACCATGGTTCTGCATTCACCTTAAAAGAGTGGAAAAACTGGATAAAGAAGCAGAACATAAATCATCATTAACATCAATAAGAAACCCACAGTCAAACCCGTGTAAAAAAGTCATGAGAGAAATCGGTCGACTTTTCCGTGTGTGTGTATCAACAGATCATCGGAAATGGGTTGATAAAATTTAATACATCATGGATTGCATCAATTATACTGTGAATGAATCCATGGGTTTTCCCCCTATGCATCTTCACTTTGGTATACCATGACCACCTATTTTCCATATGCTATCGCAAAAAGAGGGAGTACATATCAATCACAGCATGGACCAAGACAGGGCCCAGAAACAGCTAGAATGCATGGCACAAAATAGAATTAAAAGAGGAGGAAAGCAACATCACAATTTTAAAAGGGGGGATCAAGTCTGGCTAAGATCCCCAAGAGCCAGTAATGCACCCAGGAAGGAATTCAAAAAGTTCTTATGAGAAAGTAGAAGAATGCCACGAGAATCCATTTTTACTAAAAGGAAAGGGTCTGCAAGGGAATTACAATGCTAGACAATTAAAACCATATATACCTCCTGACCCAGGGAGATCATAGTGGGCACATGTAGTTCAGGGTACCTGGGTAAATGACCATGATGTTTTAAATATATATCCATGAGTAACAAATAATGGATATTAATAAACTGACGTTTGCTAAAATGTATCGTTTTACACCCATGTTCAGATTCAAATTCTCATCCAGACTGTTCTCTGAAGTCAAATGACTTTGTAAGTTGATAATATATGTGTAAACATTTTTTTTTAAGTGGGAAGAAATGAAACAGTTAGATCGGAGAATCGATCTTAGTTTCATGATTTTCCAAAATTTGGTATGGCAAATTTAGTCCTAACCATTATTCCAGTGCAAAGAGGCTTTTTCCATCCAAGCCACATAAAGTAAAATTGGTTGTTTCATGTTTTGTACAAATAATTGAATAAAATTTCTTGTATAAATATTGTAAATAGTAAGATATATATATTGTTTGTGTGTGCGTGGTTTGTATATCAATACAAGATTATTTTTAAAAAAGGGAGAGAAAGTTTTATTGTGTGAATAATTCTTTATTTTAAACAGTTAAATATGTACAAATTCATAGAAAAACACTTGTACAAATTTATTTAAAAACCCTGATCAAAGGTTGCATTCCATTAAGCATTTATTTGACTATATTGTACAAAAGGAATGTATTAATTAATTGTTTTGCGAACAGAGTAAAATTGTTTGACCATCTTATTAATTAAATCAATTGTTAGATTATCGTAAAGCCATTTCCTAATTGGAAATGGGTTTCAGATAAATTGTTGAATCTTGTTATCTACAAAATATTTGCATAAGTTGAAATGTAAGTGGCATAATAGAGGAAAATTATCTTAAAACATTCCAATGTACAGAGTGGGTAGCTGAAAGTGAATATTGCTGAAGGTCAGAAAATCAAAGGAGGTGGAGTCTGAAATGAAGTAATAAATAATCGAGAGAATTGTGGGGACTTTCTACCATTTTGGACATTACATTTTTTGCTTCTCTTCACCACCCTGCAAAAAAGATTGCTGGAGAGCGAAATTAGAAAATGCCCTATTAAGAAGTTACCATGCAAACTTCAATAATGACAGGCTAAGTCCAGAAAGCTGATCTCTGCCCTGCCAATTAAACCTTTCTAGCCTGCTGAAATATCATGTGCCTGTGGTTCCAGTTTTCTAATCTTCAATTTTGAAATCCATTATGTCATTATAAAGAATCAAAATGCACGCCTACGTTCTGAGCAATCACCATCGTGAAGAAAGAGTCCAGATGAAGAAAGAATGGTAAATTTTACTTTACATGAACTTTTCACTTTCTTTTAACTTTGGTCCCTTATTTAATTATGGTTATGTTTTAATCTTGCACTAAATATGTTAAATATTTGTTTTTTTGTTTTGCTAAATGTCTACAGTAAACCTGTCAGTAAATTTCTCCCTCCCCCTTTTATATTTCTTTTACTCTAGTCTTTAAATAGCAATTTGTTAAGCCTTTATATTTTATGATGACTTTAATAAATATTTTATTTATTATTATATACATTTCGGTTTAAATTAATGGCAATTGATATTTTTCAACTTGATTAAAGATATTTCAGTTTGCACTTAGATAATGATTATTATATTGAATATAAATTTCGTATGGAATAAATAATTGATTCCTTGTGTTTTGAGTTGGGGTATATCGATGTATGTATTACGTTTTTAATTAATGATGTTTTATTCTATGCCACAGGGTAGTTAATATTTAGAATCGATTTTATTTATTTGATTGCATATTTTTTTAGATGAGGGAAAGGGGAAATAATTTAAAAGGTAGCCATTATTGTACTTACTCCCTTCCGAACAGTCAGGAGGAGTATGAGATTCAGAGTGTAATTGATTAATAATTAAGCATATGATCTTTTGGCCTTACCGTTTGGTTTTAATTTACTTTGACAGACGATTACGTGGGAAAAGTTATGGAGGAAAAAATGAAGTCTTATATATATATTTATAAACTTACTTTGATTATTCATTACACAATGTTACTGGTTTAGTGCTACTTTTGCTTCCCATATCTTGATTCGGTGCCTCATCTGTGACTTCAAACAAGGGAAAAAAAAATTCTTCCCTAGATTTACCTGAGGGTGTAAAGACTTGTTAAAGTGCAAGCTACCCAGTCTTCCGTTAATGCACCGCAAACTATTGCCTTTGATTTATTATATTCATCTCTAATAGCAACCAGTCACATCACTTCTATATTTTAAAATATAAGCTTATTTCCCATCCCTGTAATACATGATGGTTTGATTTTTTTTTTTTAAACCAACGAAGTTACTTTAGTTTACTAAGAATAATTTAGTCTAATAAAGATGAAACATTTGAAGTTTTATTTTACTCTGACTCTCATATATCTCGTATATAATTAAACACATAAATCAATCAATGGTTTTAAGTTATGCTAGTGTTGTATTTAGAGAAAAAATCATTTGTGATATTGTCTACACTGGACATGGAATACAATGGTTATGAAGTCAACCCAGAAATATCAATGAAATGTTGTTCATCAATTATAATATTTTCCAATAAAGACTAGAAGTAAACTAATTGATATTGTATATAACAAATTAGCTGTACTGTATGTGAATATTATTTAATAGCAATAGTAATTATGAAATATTTGTATAATCTATTCTCGCCTCTCTATTCATTAAAATAGTTATTTTACCACCATTTGATTACTGTCTGTGTCGACAACCCAAGAATATATATTATATTGATCGTTTACAACATTGAGAGTACACCACACATCTATATATAAGTTAGTCAGGGTTATATTGTTTTTGTTTTCCACAGAGCTAGTTTAGGCAATACCGTGTACCCTGGTTTCTGTTATACATCGGTCATTTGTATGCGGGGTTCGGGTTTGAATTCAGTTTGGGTTCGGATTTAGTTCTGGAATCGGGCTGGGTTCGAAGTCAGTTTCTGTGTATAATTGATGGATTGCAGTTGACCGGTACAATATGTAATTATATTATTTGCTTAAACATAATATCTCATCCAGGATCTTTTAAATGATTAAATAAAGATCTGAAATTTATTATGCTTAATAGGTATTCTTGAAGTTGAAAACAGATTTTGTTGAAATTCAATATTTTTGGTATATAGAATAAGATATGCCCCACTAAATATAAAGATTGTTTTGCCTTTACCAGAAATTTCACTAATAAATTTTATATTAAATCATGGTGAAAACATAACGAATGTGAATACCATACCATATTTTAAATATGTGCTTTTCCTAATACAGTGCACTCAATTTCATAAGGAATATTCATCAAAATTAAGAAGTCATAATGACATGATGTTAGATAATAAAATCATTTAGAATTAAAAAAATGTGTTATTCAGTAATATTTAGTCTTACAAATACAAAGCAGATAGTATTTGAGATTAGTTTGCAGTCAAAATAACAATCTAAAAATTATATAAAAATTTTTAAATCTTAATAAAAAAAGCTATAAATACAATTTATCCAACCTGCTTCAAACACTTTTTAGCTAACTCTTTATTTGTACATATATATACACCTATGTTTCAACTGACCTGCAGTCTTCTTCAGAGCAATCTTCTAAATAAAACAAAATTTATTTAGAAGATTGCTCTGAAGAAGACTGCAGGTCAGTCGAAACGTAGGTGTATATATATGTATAAATAAAGAGTTTGCTAAAAAGTGTTTGAAGCAGGTTGGATAAATTGTATTTATGGGATATTAAGGCAAAAATAAGAAAAAGTGTGATTTTGGTAATAAAAAAAGCTAAATAGTAAAACCTACAAAAAAAAAAAACATTTTTTTGGAAACAAATTATATAATGAAGATATAACTAATGTAGACATATGCAAATAAATTGCCACAGTTTTTTATAAAAATAGTAATCACAGTTATCATGAGTAGTCACTGACCATTATCAATAAAAATAAGAATTTAAAAAAGTATTTCAACAGACCAATTAATAGAAAGTTCAACTTTTCTAATAAACAATAAAAAAGTGGTAAATTGACTTAAGAATATTTAACACACAGCAAAAAGAAAATACAAGGAATGTATGAATATACTAAAAATAACTTCAGCTATCGTAATATTGTGTTATAACATAAGATCTTAAAGTAATTCGAAAATTG
Source organism: Epiperipatus broadwayi (assembly GCA_028023455.1). NCBI lineage: Eukaryota > Metazoa > Onychophora > Udeonychophora > Euonychophora > Peripatidae > Epiperipatus > Epiperipatus broadwayi. Next base: position 2,908,382 of record JAQFVV010012480.1, on the reverse strand, counting down.
TATACAAACCTTTAGATGTCTATCTGAGATGTAATTTACTCAAATAAATATGAAGCTAATAATTCTAACATTTATATGATCTAAAATTTTTATATATTTTAGGAAAAATTACTTAAGTAATGTTTTGAAATGTTTTCTTCTTATATTAAAATATTGTAACTCTTTGGTGATTTATTGAAGCATTAGAAAACATGCTAAGAAGTCCACCATATTCTGAAAAGTACAAATAATTAATCCATATTACATAATCAGCTAATATTTTAATCTAAGATAAAATATTAGTTACAGTATATAATTTATAATACCTATTAGCTAAAAAAATTGATTACATTTTTATTAAAATATCTTATGGCCTAGTAGTTACTATAACCTGCAATTTGTGTATTAAATAGAAAATGCTGGATTTTTTTTCAGATTGCAAATTGGTATAATTTTTTTTTCACATCATGGTATAACAAAACTTAGTAGCCATCAAGTTAATGGACAATAAAGTTTTCTAAACTATTCTGATTTAGTAGATTTGCAACTTCCAGTTAGTAGCTAATTGTCAATTGTCAAACTTATTACATAATCCATTTTCTTCATTGTTTCTTTTTGGAAATATATTAAGAATATCAGGCTATTCAAATGATATTTACCATATATATATATATATATATATATATATATGGTAAATATCATATATATATATGATATATATATATATATATATATATATATATATAAAAGTTCCAACCAGTAACCACCTAAACATTCACAGTAAGTGGTAAATAATTTTTTGGGCAAAACCGTGTATTATTTTCTATTATATACCAATATTTTGACGAACTAGCATCTGCCATTGTCAAGGTATTTTCTTTCAAGAGTTTACCTTGACAATGGTGGCTGCTAGTTCATCAAAATATTAGTATATAATAGAAAATAATACACAGTTTTACCCAAAAAATTATTTATCTACATCATACAACCATGAAAGCATTATATATATATATATATATATATATATATATATATATATATATATATATATATATATAACTTGAACTCAGACTTTCAAACCAATCCATCTTATACAACTGATACAAATGACCACATACATGTGAAAAAAGATAAATGATCTCCAATATACATATTTCATGCTGAACCAGCTCATCAATTGGTTCTGATCACCATCTCCAAGATATATATATATAATCACTGCTCAATTTATATAAAAATACAACTATTCAAACTTTTTTGGGCAAGCTACAATATGCTTCATTCTCTAAGTCCGCAGTGATCCATATTATTGAGTATCCAAGGATGAAATGCTCAAAACTCTTGATAATACCAATATTATTGTAATACCCATGTTGACCTTAAGTCAATCTGACCCCTTGCACTTTGCATCCCTCTTTTGTATAATTAAATGGATATATTAAAGTCCTGTGTGTAAGGGGTCAGACAGACTTAAGGTCAACATGGATATGACAATAATATTGGCATCATCAATGGCTTTGAGCACTCCATCTTCAGATTGTTAATGATATAAATGGCTGAAGGGTTGGAGAGGAGAGATAATTGAAACTTGTCCATTAAAGTTGAAAGTTTTGCTATCTTAATATAAACTGAGCAGTGATTGTTGGAAATGGTGCTCTAAACCAACTGATGGGTGCTGATTTAGTACCAAATGTTTATATAGAGATCATTTATATTTTCCAAATATATGTGGTCATTTATATCAGTTGTAATCGATGGATTGGATAGCTATGAGGAGTTCAAAAATTTGAGTTCAAGTCCCTTATACTTACATTAGATTTAGTATGGACAATGTACATATATATATATATTAAAATGAATAATCTATTATTCATTATAATTTCCAAAAAATAGTATTTTTTTCTCCTTTCTAAGCAAAGTGATAAGCAAATTTGTTTTTTTGTTTTTTAAAAACCAAAATCTGGAAATAGGTTTCAAAAAGAAACTACATTTTGTTATAACAATCAGTTTTTCTTTTCTTTTGACCAGATTGGAATACTACATTCAAATCCTAGTAATTCGCTATGCCTTGTGAGTAAAAAAGAGGGCACTACTAATGGTTTTTGTGAAGGTTAGTGATTATAGTATTTTAGTTGTATTTATATGTTGGACTATTTATATCATTTAATATGAGTATTGAATGTCTTTAGAAAAATGTAATTTTATTTAAATATTCCAAATACATTCAACTGTTAGTAATAGCATGCAGGTTAGTATATGCACAATGTTTCAAGAGTAATTATTCTCTCCTCTTCTTAAGGCATTGCTGGTCTGATCAGTGACAGTACTAACAAAGAAAGAATAGCTCAGTTGATTAGAGTGTTACCTTAAAATTCGATACTCAAGAATATAAGGGTCCAGGTATGATTTCCATGCTAGTACTGTCACTGGTCAAACCAGCAATGCCTGAAGAAGTAATCAGAATACTACCTCTCAAAACGTTGTTAATATGCTAATCTGTGTGCTATTACTAACAGTTGAATGCACTTGGTATATTTAAATAAAGTTAACTTTTTCTAAAGACATTCATTTAGATCTAATCTGAAACACTTTTGAATAATACTTTGAATAACTCCATCTGATATGAAGAAATAGGCTTATTTAAAAGATAGCTAAAAGTTACAAGAATATATTATCACCATAAATGGAGTTTTAATATTAGTCAGAAAACAAGTAAATGACAATGATTTTGTTTTGGTGAGTATGTGTAAAGCCTGATTTGGTCTTTATAATAACTAATCTGAATTTGTAAATAACACTTGTTGTCTGGATATTATTTTGAAGAAACTATTAGTTTAAAAAAAGAAAGAAAAAGAAATTTGTAATAACTTATCTTTACTTGTTAAACTTATATTTTAAAAGAAAAAAAAATCTTATTATACATCACATATGTATGTTAAGCTTATGAATTTTATATAAGTTATTAATAAAAGGAAAAGGCAAAGAAATAATGATAATTATGTAAATGCAATACAGACATATAAATTGCCAAATCTTAAATAATCATAGTTAATGATGAAATTATTTTCAATAGACTCATTTGTTTATATTTGATTACTGAAAATTGAATTTTAAGTAGATGAATTTATATTTGCACAGTTGTTTCTTCATTGTTTAATAATTTACATATATTCACATAGTCAATAATATGTTTAAAAATACATATATACAAGCAACAAAGATTACAAATTATATAATTATCATAGAAAAGCATTTTTCAGCAAATTATGTTTTTTTCCCTTTTCAATATGTCTCCAGAATACCACAATTTAAAGTACCTACAGCGACATCTATATCAATACATGAGAGAAGACAGATAAGCAAATGGATATCTGACACAATCTATTACATGATTTTTTTTTCAATCCTACTACAAAATTACCCTGTTATATATATTGAATGGATATATATATCTACATATATTAATTAATTAACTATCCATTCTTTATCCATTAATTATTTATTCAACTTAATGGATGTTTTGTATATATTCATACAGTTGTTTTTATTATACATGGCATAGTTTGTTTCATATATTTTACGTCTATTAACATTTTTAATATAATCTAGAATACTTATGTTATCAATACAATTTATTTTATGTCCATACTGCAAATAATGAACATATAATGCAGATCTATCATCTTTCCTAATAATAGCAACATTGTGTTCTTTAGCTCTTTCTCCCAATTGCTTTGCCATCTGGCCATAGTAAACCATATTACAAAACTACATCTAATTTTATAAACCATTTCTCTCTTATATTTTATATCATCTTTCATCTTACAATTAGTTATCAATTTATCTAAATTTTTGCTATTAGCTCATCCCACATTAATGTTTTTATCTATATAATTTTTACTTTTTTTATTTAATATACTATATACACTAGGCAAATATGAATTTTTTATCCATTTCTTTCGTTTATTAGTCCCACATCTATTATTATTTGTGCTATTTACCCCATATTATGAAAATATATTGTCAATACTATGCACTGCATATCCATATCCCATATATGTTTGTTTAAGTTTATCTTTCTGTAACATAGCAATATTTCTATCTGAATTAAATCTATCGTTCTTATATTTAAAATTCTATATTACACTCATCTTTTGTATCCATGGTTGTTTTGACTCAATTGATATAATTTTCCTTAATTTATAATCTTTAATAAAATGCTTAATTATAATATCATTATTTTGATTTAAAATAATTTTCATATCTAAATGCCTTATTTCATTATCAATTTCTTTCATAGTAAACCTAATATTATCAACATTATTATTAAATTGTTTATATAATTTATATATTGCCCTCTTATTACCAATTATCAAACTATCATCTACATATCTAAAATAATGTAGTACTTCTTTTTTTAATTATACTGCCTTTTGATTTTCATGTCATTAATGAATATAGATTGCCATAAGCCCACTAATCGTGCATCCCATTACCCATCCCTTATTTATACTCCAATATTCAGTATTATATTTAAAATATAAATTATTATTTATTAGGTTCAATGCTTCATTTATATTACTAATTATGCTATCATCATTGATAAATAGAGATAAAGCCTTTATGATGATACAATATTTTTAATTCTAGGGATACTAGAGTACATCGATTCTATGTCCATCACAAAGATACTATGGTTTTTATTTATATTCATCATATTTAATTTATCAATAATAGCCTCTGTATTTTTTATACAATATTAATCATAAACAATTATATCAGCTATCCATGTGTTTAAATATTTACAAAATTTATGTAAAATGAATTTTTTTTAATTAAATAATATTAAAGGGTTATCTTTCTTATGTATTTTTACCTTACAAAATATATATGGGTTCTCATATGAATTAGGATATAGAGAATAATATTGATTATCACTTGTAATGTTATTAATCTTCATATTTTTTTAACAATTTTATATATTTATTTTTTGTATATGCATTAAATGAATTATGCCCTGTAAATGAGGGGTCAGATTGATCTTAGGTCAACATGGGTGTGACAAGAATCTCAGCCTCAGGGTGGCCTTTGAACATTCCATCAACAGATTTTCAATTGGATGGATGGTTGAAGAGTTGGAGTGTGAAGTAGATTGAAGCCTGTCCATTAAAGTATGAGGACTGGTTTATATTAAGATATATCTGAGCACTTATAGCATATATGTGTAGTATTGGTAATCTGGACCAACTGATAATTGCTGGTTTAGCTTGAAATACATATATTGGTGATTATTTATCTTTTTGACATATATGTGTTCAAGTGTATTGGTGTTATGAGACAAAGTGAAGTGTGGTGGGTCATGTGAAAGTCTGTACTCATATACCTTATGCCTGTGTGTTTCAGTTAATACTTTTTATAATATATTATTGTGAATATATGTTTATTTGCATTGATATATATCAAATTCAATGTTAATTCACACTTAACATGCAAGTAAATAGCAGATAAGCTTTAAACCTGAAGAAACAAAAAAGATTTGTTTGTTTGAATTAAATTAATTGCATAATATAACTAACCCTTTTAGAGACAAAAATTACCAAGGAAATTTTTTTTTTTTTCAATCATAAATTTTACCAGATTAATGGATACATAAAAGAATAAGTAAATAAATATAAAAAAAAAAATGTTTACAAATTTTTCCCACATAAACTATCTGATTTTCTGAGATGATTATTTAGTCTATATAGATATGGAAACCAAATTTTATTATTTTATAAAATCATGTAGTTTGTATGGAAAAAAATGTTACAAAATGTTTTCATATTCTTATTCTTTCATATATCCTTAAATTTGTACAAATTTAGAATTGAAAAAAATATTTACGGAAATTTAATTTTAAAATAATAAAATAATATATCATATTGATTTTCCACAAAAGAATCAAAAATATTCTCTAATAAAAGCAATTGGGTTTTATTTCAATTGTAGTTATCAAAATTAAACTTCTAAATGATTATTTTTTTATTAATAATTTCTCTGTGAGATCCTGAAGAATATATTATTTTACATCCCATAATTTTGAGCATAAATTTCACCATAAATCTTGGACATATTTGTTACAAATGAGAATAACAACTATTATTTAGCATGATAATCTGATGTGAGACAAAAACTTCCTTTATTCATTGTTTTTACTAAATATTATTTGCATCATCATACTAATATATTTTTTTCTTTTGCTGAAAAGTGAGACAAAAGTTTCTTTTGAAGTATAAAAGATCCCTAATTACATGAATTAATTTTGACCCCAGTTTGACAATTTGGCTTTGATCAAGAGTAAACTTTCTGAACAACAAACCATATAATAATGTTTAATATTTTAACATGTATATAAAGATTAATACATATATGCTAATAGTAGAATTGTTTTAAAGTATATTATTTTTTATGAATATTCAACATAAAAGTTCTGAACTTCTCTAAATTTATACTAGCCTATAGAACTAGTTACTCAGTTATTATTTAGATATTAATCATATTGTGCAGCTTCCTATCAAAAGTTCTTGAACTATTTATACTTTATTATAATATTTTTTGGTATTTTTAACCTTTTAAGCACTCTATCATTTAAATATTATGTGACATTATGTGAACCTTAATGGAAATAAAGAATATTTTAAATTTTTCATTTTTTATTTGTGCAGTAGTTATGGCCCAACTTACACCAGTCTGGGTTACACTCTCATCTTGATCAGACTTAGCATTTAGTGCTATTAACTAATGAATGTATGTATAGATAAAATATAACCAATGACAAAAACAGACTAAAAGGTAATGATGCACTCAGTGAAGAAAAAAGACCTGATGATAAATTGGTTGTCCATTTGAAGGTGGATTTACACACCAACAAGTGCAATGAGACACTTTCATGGTTGAATCAGAAACTGGAAATTTTAAATCTGATACTAAGCAAGATTCTAGGATACAGCTGGAAGTGTCACAATTCTTGAACATGAAGAAAGCAAATAATATAGTTGTGAGTGTTAGACACATTTAGGAAAGCACCTAAGGTCTTTTGCTTTAGTAGGTGTACAACTGCATATTATATCTAGGCAATAGTATCAGAAAAATGGTATAACAGAAGTACATATTGTATATATGTTAATAAAATATGTAACCATATTGAGCATTATTACAATCACTCATATAAACACAATAAAGATTGCACAGTCAATAGGCCCTCAGGAACTGAAGAAAATTGATATAGTTAATTAGTTCAATAAGAAATGATTTTTCTCCTATGGTGAAAAAAATCTAATATAGCTAAAATTGATTCATTGGATAAATTCATCCAAGTTCTTCAAAAAATTTGCTAATTTACATAGATTGAGTTGTCTTCCACCAATCAAAAATCAGATTAAAAAATCTGAATTAAAGTTAGTGACATTCATAATGATTAATAATGTCAAACATATAATATCTTGCATTAACAATTGGTATTTCTGCTTCCAAAAGGGTTTGATTAAGATAAAGCACTATTCTACTGTTGGTTGTTTCTTGTCCAAAACCTATAATTATAATGCAGAAATACCACTTAAATTTCTAAACCTATGATGAATGGAAGAAAGTAAGAGATTTTGCTGCTAATCTAAAGAAGCTGGTGTTTAGCTATAAGTTCGGATTTACCTGAGAGTTTGTTACATTTGTGGAATATGGAATTATCAGTTCAGGGATCAAATTGTTAATGGAGACAAATATCTTTGTTTCTGCAGTCTTACAATTCTGGATGAAATTGCATGATTCAGGCCACCCTAGTTAAGAAAAGTATTCCCATGAATAAAGCTGTGGATTGAAAGTGAGACAGTTGAGTCTTTCCTTATCAGAATAAGCATAAAGCATCAATTAGAATTAAGAATGTTGTGAAAGCTGTTAACACTTGTTATAAATTTGGATATTCACATACCACATATATTAGAAATAATGTTTTCAAATTTTGTAAATGTATTAATCAGTCCATTCGAAAGGACCAAAAAGGCAAAGTAAAGTCAATGCAGGTTAAAAATAATGTGAGAGGCATTGATTCAGTCTTCACACATAGAATTATAATTAAGGTTACACCAATAGCAATGGAACTAGATTCTGGATCTGCAGTTACCATTATGCTGAAACATACATGAGTAATTAACAATAAAAAAAATAAAATTATCAGCTGCTACCTAGCAGTAAAACAATTACTAATTACCAAAACAAGGTCTTTCTAACAAAAAAATTTGTTTATCTTCCTCTGGCCGGTTTTGTATGTAAACATAGTAATCTCTTAAACTATAACTGATTACTTAAGATACATGATATCTAAAGTGAACCAGATCATAAACTTAGTAAAATTAAAAAGTGACTTTCCCTGAAATGTTTGAAGATACATTGGATCTATATTTATGATACCTTGTCCTCTTACAATTAAATAAAAATGAAAAACTGATAAATTGTTGTTGTTCATCATTGCCATTGGGTTTGAGAACTGAAGGTGAAACTGAGTTTGATATTTGGCAGATCACAGCACATAACCTTTTCCTATTGAGCTATCCCAATTGTACTGATTACTAAACAGAATAGTAATGAGTATATTCATGGTGATTTTATATGAACAATGAACAGAGCATTAGTAGATAGCAAATATCATCATCATCTTCCAAATAGATTTTGTCCACATTCTTAAGAGAGTGTTTGCAAAACAATATGTAGTATGATTACTTACAACTATCATTTGATGAGAAGTCTACAACAGAATAACCAACAATCATCCACAAAAATATATTTAACATGAATGAATTACTGTCTTGATATTGCTTGCCCAGCAATAATTCAGTGAGTTGGTAATCAACTTTCAGATAGAATACCTTGAGAAAGTCCATAGTTTGATGATTTTTATTGGGAATTAAAACATCAAATATATTTTTAGTTTCCATTAGGAAAGTCTAAAAGTCCTCAGGCTTTAAGAAATTTATAAAATTGAATGTTTGAGACTAAAGATCAAATTCCTCAAATGTAGAATAGATGCTTCTAGCATTCATCCAACAGTGAAAATATTAAAATAATTAAAGAAGCATAAGCTCCTGGGACCAAAAATGAGCTCATTCTTTTCTGGACTTCAACAAATATTATGACAGTTTCCTACTTCATAAAACTTAGGCTACTAAATTTCTACACAGTCTGAAAAAATCGCAATATGGAAGTGGGATAGGAAGCTTTATAGAACTTTAAAAAAAATTGAAAAATATAATATAAATTCAATAATATTAGCAAGTTATGACCCAGAAAGTGTGCTGGTATTAAATTGTGATACATTGCTGGAGAGGACAGGTATTGTTTTATTCCATGTTCTATAGGAATAAAAATAGACACAGCTCCCCATTGCATTCACATCAAATTGTTTCTCAAAGACAAAAAATACATTCAGATTGACAGGAAGGCTTTAGCTTTGATCACTGGCATTAAAAAAATTTTATAAATTTTTATGACTGATTATTCATAATACAAATTGATCATAGACCATTGTCAGAAATTTTCACATATGGCAAACGAATCTCTCAGTCTACCTCATCATGAATGCTGAATTCATTTTTTTATGAAACTGTGACTTTAAACTAGAATACATAGAAGAAAAACAAATTGGTCATGAAAATCTGGGTAGTTGATTTCCTGCAGAGGTTGCAAATAAAGTAAAACTCATGAAGCTGACCAATTAATATAATAGATTTGGAATTAAATATACCTATCAACAGCAAATTGGTTGCTCAATAGCACAGATGAACTGGATTACAAAGATTACTGAAATTAATTTTGCAACAGCAAAATTCATCAGGGATAGCCAAGCAGTAAACCTAATGAGCTGCATTGGGCCTACTGTTCTCAAAGAAAAGATGCTCAATTGAGAATAACTGTATTGTCTGAAAGAAGTGATTATATTTGCTGCCCAATTCCAACTGCTTACACTTTTACTTAATATGCACCTAGGTATTGTAAAAATTAAATGTTAGCTAGATTTTTCATGTAGTAACCTACTTTGGACTCTGAAATCTTGTCTCAGGTTTATTATTTCTGGCACTGCAAGATAAATAAAATATACCAGATAAGAAAAGAACTGAACAATGGTTCAAACTTGAAGGTTACTGAACTGGAATCCATATTAACAACAGTAGCTTGTGGTAAGGCAAACTTCAAATGGTTGGAAGTGTTGAAAGTATATATTCCAATACACAGCAAAAATTGAGGTTCTTAGGAGGCTTTTTATTATCCATGACCTGATGTCAGACTTTAATTCTGGTCTATTCAGACAATTCCAACATTCAACCCTCCATTCTGTCATTAAAGCAATGACTAAGAGGAGAAATTAATTGAAGAGACAAAAGTAATGACTAATAAGACTACCACAAATAGATGGAATAGCTAGCTGTATTACATAATGCTGTTAGTACAGCATTCTACATACACCATAATTATAGGCAAAATGCCAGATAAACTACTACTTATCAGGTCCCTGAAGAGTAAACTGTCAGTTTAGGCATACTCAACATACTGAAGTGTAAACAGGAGTCATCTTATGCCATATGTATGGTAAAATCATCAAATGGATTCCAACAGATATAATTAAAAGAAATGCATGGCAGTTTGATCAAATAGAAGACAGCAATATAGCAATCACAGAAACCTGTTAAAGCTAAACTACAACTGACCAATCAAAAGTAAAGAACCTATGAGATTCAAAGACACCAGACTGGCTAATAAAGGTAGCAGACCTACCCGTGAATATATCACGGTGACTAAAGACACCAAATCTGATAATAAGGGAACCAAATCTGAGGACACTAGAAAGCAACAAAGGTATTCATTTATGTGTCTTAGTGAATATATCCTCTAAGTGTAGGGAGTGTTAAGGCCTAACTTACCTTCAAGTAATGTACATGTCCAGATTTCAAATCTAATCTGAATATATGTATAAATAAAAATATTCAATAGCAAAAACAGGCCAAAAGATGAAGAAGTTCAATAAACATAATTGCTCCCATAAATATAGGAGCTTTATTACAAATTAAAAGTAAAATCAGGCAACAATGTTTTATACTCCTCATACTGGAAGCTGCTAGACACTAAATCTGGCATAAGGGAAGCCCACATGGTATAGCTAGAAGTATCACTATATTTGAACATGAAGCAAGCTCCTATGGCTCAGTTGACAGTGTAAGGCACATTTAAAAGAAAACCTAGAATCCCATTTTTCAATTGTTATATAGTAAATAGACATTATACCTAACTACCGATACCTCGTTAATGGTATATAGCCTTAATATGTATTACTTAAGTAATGAGTATGCGCTTTATACATTATTAATTAACCATATTGTGTGGGTCTGTATTTATTATGATCACATATAAATCCAACATCAGGTGTTATCTTTTATTGCAAAAATTATACAGCAATCCAAAAAAAAAATTCATTTATAATTTATCTATTTATTGTAACAAAAAATATAAAATAAATTTAACAAATTATTTCCACCAATGAATTGCTATTAGATTTCATTCAATGAATAATAAAACAATTACACAAATAATTTTAAATATTCTTTCAAATAATTAAAAATCGAATTATTAACAAAATAACAAGTATCATTTCAATAAAATATTTAAACATACAAATTGTTGTTAAAATTTGTATAGCATATATATAATGTCCATATGATAAAAATTAAAGTTACATTTATCTAATGCTCTCTTAGTATAAGAGAATAAAGTAGGCCTTAAATGTCCCACTGCAGATTAAAGGTATTTTCAATGTCCTAAAAAAAAGAAAGAAAGAAACAGTGAGAAAGAATCATAACTTAAATAGTCAAAATAAGTCATAGATCACATGACCCTATCTCTTAAACTTGTAAGTTATAAACAATGAGGATTGCCAATTCCTCTACAAGCTTTGTGATAAATGCTTAGCCAGAGCCAGTACTTAAAATATCTCTGTCAGGAACCCCCCCCCAAGCCTGACGATGGTTTCATGTTTTGGCACTCCTCAGAGAGGTGTCAGGGTAGATCTACTGTCTGAACCTATCCTGACACCTCTCTGAGAAGTGCCAAAGCATGAAACCATGGTCAGGGGTTTGGGGGAGGGGGGTTCTGACAGAGATATTTTAAGTGCTGGCTTTAGTTAAGCATTTATCACAAAGCTTTTAGAGGAATTGGCAATCCTCATTGTTTAATCATAACTTATTTTTGAGAATATCAAATGACAGATATAACCATCAAAATGAGCTTCCTTAGTTTGGCATATAGATCTACTTTACTCTAAGACTCTTGGCATTCAGAATAATTAAATAATACCATTTGAAAATAGAATATTGGATGGGTTGACTTTAGAAAAATAACTACTACAGAGTGTGTGTGTGTGTGTTCATTGAAGTCTGATTGAAGTAATGTCTACAGAAACTAATAGAAAATATACTGTTTATAGATCTTATATCTTGATTTATTTCTAATTTTTTTTATCAGCATATACGCAAATTTAATAACTGATAAAAATATTGTATATTAACAAAAGCAATATTTTTCAATACTAAACAACAAAAAAAAGTAACGCTAATTTTTTTTAAAAAAAGTAATCAAGTAAAGATACTTATACTGAACTTTTTATTTTTATTTTTTAAATTGTTAATCTTTTATTACTCATCAATTTCATTATTTCACCTTAAACACCGTTATCTGTTATTTTGAAACTTCTATTTATATCTAAAATAAGGTTTTATTTCAAATATGCAAATGTGCCTAAAGGTATCCAATTCATTTCAATTATATACATGTTACAAAGTATTACAATTGAAAAATTTCATTTAATCATTATAAAAACTTTTTATGTTTCGAAGTTCAAAATTGAATTTAGCTTATCACTGTAATTCAAGCTTTATCTGAGAAATAACTTTTCTCTCTAAATAAAGCTTATTTACAACAGAAGTCAATTATTTTTAAAACAGCTGCTGCATAACTCAGTAATAGAATATTTCTTTACCTTAGAAAAAGCTTTGCTAAAAAAAAAAAAATAATTATGTTTTTCAAACAAAAATGAAACGCAGATAATTATTTTGTTACCTAAATAAAGGGAGAAGAAAACGATGAAACAAATATTCAGAATAAATATTAAACAAATAAAACAATATATATACGGAATAACGTGTAAATGTTAAATGTTGCTCTAGAAATCAAATTTAGTGACCATAAATATTATCTAAACAAAGGGAATTAGATCAAACAATAATGAACGATTGATTTTTGTTAGTGGCATTTCACTACTGATTAACTTCGAAATCCTTTAACGCACTCATATATATATATTATTAAAAATTTAGGCGCAATATTCTGATTTGATATCCGTATTGATTTTGTTTTTATCAGGAGATTAATTCTTAAGGATAAGCATATCTATGATTCTTTTTTCAGTCTCATAATCCATTCTGCATTAATAATTTAAAAGCATTCATTCATGTTTGCTTTCTTTAAAGTAATTAATTTTGATGCTAAGAAATGTTTAGCTCGGGCTTTTGGCCTGATTTTCATGGTGTTAGAAGGATAAGTGATTCATTTCTATTATTTAATGAGACTTTTGTTCTCTCAATTGGGAAGTAAATTCGAAAATACAATTTCATGCATTTATAATGTCAATCATCTCCCAACCCAATTCTTATTCGTGCCGTTGAATTCAGACTTTATTCACCAGGTAGCGTCGCTTAAAAAAATATAGCGTTAAGGGAGAATGACTGACATTTTATATTTGAATTTTCAGCCAGCGATATGCATTGATCTATTTCTTATTTATGTAGATAATTCTAACTCTTTTTTTTTTTTCTTTTTAAACCTTTTTTCTTGGTGTTTCTATTTTTGCCCTTTTTCTTCTGGAATAAAAATGGATACACTTGTGAACAAATGACTGGTTGTTGTTGTTGATGATGATGAGTGTATTATATAATCACTTAAAATAGCATATACAATTATGCATATAGGACTTTGAAGTTAACACTATAAATCAAAGTAAAAGGTTAAAACTTGAAGCACAAATAAAGATTTGCAAGATTTAGTCTTCAACAAAAAAAATTGCTTTATTGGCATTTGATTAAGTTCTAATATCAAAACCTGTATTAATGTGAATCTTATCATTATTGTATATTTAATCAGCTAGTTGATAGGTTAATGATGAGTATTAGATTCAAAAAATTGCATAATTTATTACAGACTATAAAAAGGAAGGCTGCTTATTCCTCTTTAAAAAATGAACTATCTAATTCACGTGGATACATTTACATAAATTTACATCCTAATATACCCACTACCTTCCTATGCCCTATTCATTTCTATGAATATGATATAACCAAGATAACAAAAGGCTTAGTTCAAGTTTTAAGATATGTCTACATGGAAGCTTTTTTTATTTAGCATTCCTAGTGCATAGAATTTAATTGCAATTCGTTTTAGAAAAGTTTATCAATTTATATAATTAAAATATGAGATCATCATTTTATGATATAATTTTTTTGACATGATTTTACAACATTGGTCTCAAAAAGGTATTCACTTAGTAAAAATGATTTTTTGATTCATCTCAATGTGTTAATGTTTTTTTCAAAATTATATTCCTTAAAAAGATAAGTAAAACAAAAAAGTAATATGATAATTTATTTTTAAAAAAATTGCTAAACAAAACTTTTGATGCAAAGTATTTTTATCAAGGAAAGGCTTCAATTTTTTTTAGCAAACGTAGTATATATATATTATTAAAAGCACAAATATCCACAATGATTCCAGAAACCCTTTTGGCTCTTATTGAACTCTATGATTCTGTCTGGTCTATCAACATCAAAACAGAGCACAATTAGTGCTAAGAGAACACAATTTATCATAGATATGTTATGGTGAATTAATGACAACTTGCATGCCAGATTCAGAGATGAAATATTCACCAGGACTACAAACTGGTCTATGGGTATATCTGTTAACAAGGTTATATGTAGTCAATATGTAGTTTAGCCATAACCATCAAAATTAGTATTATTCAACCTCTTTTGAAAATCCATAGAAACATTATTTACTCAAGATATATCAATGATCTATCAAATACCTTCATCTGAAATTGATCAAACAGGCCTACACTATTGACTATTCAATGATTATCAAGTCTCTCAGCATTAGGGATTACTAGCACATGCAATCGAAAAGATATATCAATGATCTATCAAATATCTTCATCTGAAATTGATCAAAAAGGCCTACAATATTGACTATTCAATGATTATCAAGTCTCTCAGCATTAGGGATTACTAGCACATGCAATCTAAAGTCCCACTCCATTATAAAATAGCCAGCTTCAAAAGCTTTTTACTTAGAAACTCTAGACTCTGTAAATTTATAGTTGACACTAAAAATAATTTCGAGTCTTATAAGAAGGACTTGATCAAAATTGGCTATTCCATCATTATGCTGGATAACCAAAGAAATTCAACAATAGATATAAATACGATAGACTCCCTAATCCTAAATATTGGATTCATCATCATCATCATCAACCATTATCAATCCACTGCAGGATGAAGGTCTCTCCAAGTTTAATCCATCTTTTCCGATCTTTAGCTTCTCTTCTCCACAACACCCCTGCACATTTTCTTATTTCATCCATCCATCTCACATGTGGTCTCTTTCTGGGTCTTTTACAATCTCTTGGAATCCAGTTTAAAATTTCAATTGTCCATCTATTATCATCTCTTCTAGGAATATGTCCAGCCCAACTCCATTTCAATCTTTTAATTTTTTCAATAAGGTCAGTAACACCTGTTTGTTGTCTTACCCATACATTGCGTTTTTTGATCTCTTCTTGTTACTCCCAACATACATCTCTCCATACTCCTGTGAGTGGTCTAAAGTCTCTGTATTGCTCTTCTATTAAGCATCCAAGTCTCAGATCCATAAATAAGAACTGGTAAAACACATTTGTTAAAAACCATCCTTTTCAAACACATAGGCATATTTCTTTTTAGTATCAAGTTATTTCTACCAAAAGCTCTCCAACCAAGTTTAATTCTATGATTAATTTCCTCCATTATGTTTCCATCTGTATTAATAATCTGACCAAGGTATTTGTAACTATTAACTTCTTCTAATTCTTCATAATCAATCTTTATTTTCATATTTTGAGCAAATCGATTAAACATTACTTTAGTCTTTTTAACATTTATCTTTAGTCCTACTTTTCTACTTTCATCTGATAACTCCTGCAACATTTCCTGCAGCTCTGAAGCATTATTTCCAAAAACAAGTACATCATCTGCGAAATCTAAATGACTTAAATACTCTCCATTTACTTTCACTCCTTTAGTTTCCCATTTTAATCCACAAAATACTTCTTGCAGCACTGCTGTAAAAAGTTTTGGAGATATGGAGTCACCTTGTCTTACACCTTTCTCAATGTTGATTTTTCCAGTATCATTATGTAATCTAATTGTTGCTGTTGCATTTTTATAAATATTCTTTAAAATATGACAATATCCTGGATCTATACCTTGATGATCCAATGCTTTAATCACTGAAGAAATGTGTATAGAATCGAATGCCTTTTCATAATCTACAAATCCAAAACATAATGACAACTCATATTCATTTGTCCTTTCTATGACTTTTCTCAATACCTGGATATGATCTATTGTACTAAAACCACTTTTAAATCCAGCTTGTTCTCTTGGTTGGTGGAAATCCAAAGTTCTCTGTAGATGAGTTGTAATTATCTTGGTAAAAATTTTATATAAAACTGATAAAAGGCTGATAGGTCTGTAATTTCTAATATCTTCTTTATCACCTTTTTTAAATATTAATATTATTACTGCATTCTTCCAATCTTCCGGTACATCTTTATCATTTAGACATTTGGTATATAACTTTGCTAAAATTGTTTCTATTTCTTCACCTGCTTCTTTTAATATATCAATTATAATTCCATCATTTCCTGGAGCCTTTCCTTTCTTCATACACTTAATTGCATGTCTCACTTCTTCATTTAAAATTCTGGGCAATTTGGAAGATGTAATAGATATAGGAGGTACTTGTTTTTTATTACTATATAATTCTTGATAAAAATCTTCTACCAATTTCATGATGTCATCTCTCTTTTTAGTAATAATTCCATCTTTTTTTCTTATTGCAGATATAAATTTTCTACCAATACCAAAATGTTGTTTAACATTTTTGAGACTTTTATTTTCTTCTACAGCTTTCCTTGCTATTTCACAGTTATACTTTCTTATATCATTTTCAACTCTTTTCCGTACCATTTTACAAAATTCGAAATATTCAATTCTTTTTAATACATCATTTTTGTATATCTTCATATTCCTTCTTTTCTTCATAAATTCTCTAGTCTCAGCAGAAATTTTATTAGTTAATTGCTGCTTTTTTCTACCAGCTATGTTTGTTGCAGTTTTTAAAAGTTATCAGTTATTTTCATATTAATTTCATTCAAATCTGAATCATGTTCAAAATCTCCTAACACTTGAAACCTATTTGTAAGTTCTAATTTAAATTCATTAGAATGTTTCTGAAGATTAGGAATATCAACTGTAAATATTGTTTTTCCTAATAATTTTTGTCTTTCTAGTTTTACATTAACACGTAACTTACACCTTACTAATCGATGATCACTTCCTGTGTTAAATTTATTAAGAACATTACAATCTTGAAATATGTATTTTCTGTTAGTCAAAATATAATCCAATTCTGCTGTACCTTCATTTGGATGCTTCCATGTCCATTTCCTTTTAACATTTTTCTCAAAAAATGAATTCATAATATAAAGTTTTTCTTTTTCTGCAAACTCCACAAGTCTATGTCCTCTCTCATTTCTATTACCATAACCAAAATTACCTACAGCAATTTCATATTTCATTTGTCTACCAATTCTAGCATTAAAGTCTCCCATAACAATTTTAAAATGTTGTTTACTCTGATCAAAAGCCTTTTGTACATCCATATAAAAATCTTCTACTACTTCATCACTATGAGAACTTGTTGGGGCATAAACCTGAATTATCTGCATTTGGTATCTGCTATTAAGTTGTATAACTAATCTTGCCACTCTGTCCGATACACCATCAATCTCAACAATATTGTTCTTCCACTTTTTATTTATAATGAATTCTACTCCACTTGTATTTCCAATATGTGTGCCTTTATAATAGAGTATATGTCCACTTTTTAAATCAATTGTTTCTTCTCCTTTTCTTCTAACTTCACAAAGTCCAATAATGTCCCCATTTAATATAAGACAGTTCTTCTTCTAATTCTTGCAATCTTCCTTCACTTGAAAGTGATCTGCAGTTGTAAGTACCTAAATAAAAAGTCGTCATCAAATGGCAGCCTTGGTCCGCAATTAGGGGATTCTTAGTACCCTCCACCTTTGGCCACCAACCGCTGCCTTGGTTGGTGACTTTACAGCCTCCTGGAAATAAGGGCCATGCTTTATTTTTGTCTGTCATAATTGTATATATGTATGGGAAAAATCTTTATCATTTACACAAACATTCATTCTACCTTATCAGGCACTGAGAAGAAAGACCATGGTGTTTCTTGATCTTAAACTCAGAGGTAAAAAGCCAATAAACTCACCATGCTGGCTAATGCATGTTGGTGAGCAGCCCATCCATGTTCGTATACTATATGAATAATCACATTGTAATAACAGCTGCAACGACAAGAACATATGGACATTAGGAATTTGCCCTGCTCGGTTCCTTTAAGGCCTCCAAGAGCAATCAAAGGGTCTCCTTTCAGTTAATAGCAAACTCCTTTCTGCAGCCAAAAAAAAAAAAATTGGAATAATATGCTATATATTCTTAACATATATTCAAAATTAAGGTCATTTTATTCTAAAGACTTTAACATCAGCTTTAGATGTTCTCTATCCCTCAACAGAATTATTAACAATTCTAAAGATAAGATCAGTAATGATGACAAGGCACAGCTAATTGCCTTAGAATTCCAACCATGCAATGGCAGATATTATGGCAAAACAAATGCTAATTTGAAATCTAGAATATCTCATCATGTATACCTTCATAATAGAGCCAAATGTAACATTTTGTATAGCTCAGAGTACAATGATCATAAAAAAGATTGCTGGCCAAATCTTTTAACTACTCTTTTAAACCTGCTATCATTAAGATGGTTTGCCTTAAAAGCAATCACAAGAAACAGAATGACAAGGAAGCTTGGCACATAATCAACTCTGTCAATATGATATACATTAGAGAAAATAGTGTTCTCCTTAACAAACACTGGTCATTCAATCTTGACAACATAGTTGGACTGTTGTTGCTTTGCACTTACAATTATCACATATGCAAACATGCAAATTTATTACAATGTATGCCCAGTGTAATTTATTCTTATATGCTGGCAGAAACATTGATACATTTTGCAACTCTCTCTCTCTCTTTCAGTCATGCTTTGATAAAGATACTCTGTATCAAAAGCCTGGATTAGTATATTAATAAATTTATTTTATGCTTATTTTACCTTCCCATAATTATTATTTATATATTACATATATGTCAATATAAATTTAAATATCAGTTAGTGATAAAAGCAATACTATTAATTCTTATCCTTAGCAGTTTTTTTTTTTGTTTAATTAATTGTAGAATATGTTTAAAATCTAAAATATTTCAGCATATTCCCCTTTTCTTTTTAAGCACTGAATATTTACTTTGTTAAATATCAAAGTAAATAAATATCACAATAAACTAATTTTCTTTACTTAATGAAAAGAGCAAAAGCCCATTTAACGAAAGGAAATAGAATTAAATACTTTAAAGAAATCATTTAAATATATATGTACTAATAATAGACCAATGATCAATGTAATGTTGTCACAAATTGAGATAGAGACTAAGTAAGCATAGTGATGACCCAATGTCAAGCTAATCACTAAGCAGCCATGTGTGGAAAATAAAATTTGAATTCTATTATGTAATTCTTTAAATTAACTACTATCAAGTAATTTACACAACAATAGGTAACTGTAGAAATATCAAAGGAAGTGGAAGATTTAGTATACCAAACACTGGATATTAAGCTCACTATAAAAGCAAACCCAGTTCATTTTGGTTTTCTGTTCTTTTTTTTAAATAATGCATTAGCCACAGAAATTCAACATTGTAAGATTAAATTTTCAAATGTGAAGGACAATGGATGCCTCATTTGAATATTCTGGCTTATTCATATAAGTTTATTAGTATAAAACCATAAGAAATTAAAATCAACATTTGAATTAAGAGTGGTTTGATAAATTCATGCAAGTTAATAAAATAAGTAAATTATTTTCAAACTGATATCAGAGAAACAACTATTTTATTTGAACACAAATAGAAAAGAAATAAAGCATCACCAGCAGTTAAACAAAACGATGAAGTAGTTTCTCTTGCGTATAAAGCCATTAAATGCTA
Organism: Epiperipatus broadwayi; assembly: GCA_028023455.1. Classification (NCBI taxonomy): domain Eukaryota; kingdom Metazoa; phylum Onychophora; class Udeonychophora; order Euonychophora; family Peripatidae; genus Epiperipatus; species Epiperipatus broadwayi. The sequence continues at coordinate 2,887,881 of JAQFVV010012480.1, read as the reverse complement.
AACTGCAAAGAGAGAAAATTTAATCACTGTATGATGTATTTTGGCTAAATTACTAGTGCTACAGAACTGAGTGCCATTATTATGACCCTGGAAGCACAATGAGTTTGTTTGCTTACTCATGCAATACCTAAAGGAACACCAATTGTCCTATGCCAAATGTCTACATGGATTGAGAGAAAGAGCAACTGGAGAGAATTGATGCAATATTACTTCAAGCATGTTATATAAGAATTCTAATGAGTGATGAATATTTTACCTAAGGAGAGTGATCTGAAAAAAGATAGGCTATACCCATAAAGGACATTGTTTCTGAACTCATGAACATTAACCAAGATGATTTGATGAAAGCTTTAATTTTGTTATGTCTTCTTACCATATATATATAATTCTTTTTCTAATTTTATTTCCATGCTTGGAAGCTAAATGTTTAAAACTTTGAAAAGTCCATTACAAGTGGAAGCAATAAAAAGAGGGGGGAATGATTAAGTTAGATAAGTTTTTTTTTTGCTTATGTTTTAAATAAAGTTTAGATCAGTTTCCCTTAATAACAACTTGATATTGATCATCATAATATGGTATAAAGTAAGATCTTTAAGATTATTTCATATTAAGTGCATGCACTTATTATAGGACAGAGTTTATGTTATTTGTTTGTTGTAAACTAATTATCATTATATGTTTATTTTTTTAGTATAAATGACTAATCTTTTATGAAGGTGCTCTTTTTGATCAACAGTAGAGAAATATATATATATAGGGATCCCCAATAAGATAAAACACTGTTAATCTGAATTGGATGATGATGCTACTGCAAATGTACCAGAATATCTTAAATTAGCTAGTTAGCTTTGTGGTCATTATAATAATAATGAATTTTTTTTGACTTTGTAAATAATTCATACAATGTCATGCATTTCTATCATGAGTCAAGGTTTAGAATCATAAATATATTCTACGTTGATATTGTGAAAATCCATCTTTGATGCATATAATTATACTGTTTTATCTTGTTAAAAAGTTTTTTTTTTTTACTTCGTTTTGTTATCTAATAAATGTAGAATTTATTCATATCAAACTGGTCTCTAGTTTATTAAAATCATCTTGCATTCACTAAATCAACTAGTAATCTACGATATGCATACACATATTCCTCACTCTTATATAATAATACTGAATATACTTGGAGGGATATTTAAATCAATTGTAACATATAGAGGTGCAGCAGTTGTTAACTTGTATAAATTTATTCCCTGAATTTGAATACTGAAGCATAATAAAGCCAAAAAGAGGGGATGAGATGTGCATTAAATAGCCTGAATTGTATTTAGGTTTAATGACTAAATGCAGAGCTAGTCCATTGGAGATAGATACGATCATAGGTTATGTATTTCATCACACTAGTGACAGCATCCTTCCAGAGTATCCTACATCTGACCATAGTGAGATGCACCCCCCCTCTCTTGTGGAAATGCCTGGTCTGTTACAACATTTTAAATTAGTTATCATACTATTATCAATTATTTCAAACCATGAATAACTCTTAAATGCAGTTTAGAAACAGTCTTATTTTTTTCAATGATAAATAATAAGCTGTACATAATGAATGATAAGTTTTGTAGATTTTATGATAAATGAACATACTTTTTTATGTTTAACAGATGAATGTTATATGCTTCATTTCTTAAACAAAAAAGGAATGATTACCTGCAGTCACAGATTATCGATGTTGTCAGTTTTATATGGGTTTTTTATGGTACTTATTTCCTTTATATCAACATAAATTATTTTATGCTAACTCACTGAGTATATATAATAATAACAATAAAAGATGTTTATTTTACTAATTATAAATGAATCCATTTCAAATTAACATTCTCACTACAAAGTACTTGGACTTATATCTTTATGCAGAACAAAAAATATTTTTAAACATTAGTTACAAAATAAGATGATAAAAAAGATATTGACAAAATAATACTAGTGATATTTTTAAGATATAAGGAAAATTTTAATTTACTAATACTCTTTAATTGCTGTCCTATATGAAATGTCATTTTTATGAAAACCACAATGGGAACAACTGGTAGACATGGGTCTGGAAATATGACCAAATTTTATTTGATGAAGTCGATTTGCTCCAATTATAATGCAAGCAATTTCTAGAATTTATCATTTAAACTTATTTTTGATAAGAAAAGATTGTGTCAAAAAATTCCAGTAATAGAAAACATTTTGTTTCAGAAAATATTTATTAATTCAACTATCAATAATAAAAATTCAAGGCTTTATGGCTTTATGTTTAGTGCATTAGTCTACCATGTTATAACTTGAATAAAAAATGGAAACTTTAAAGGCTACAATTTATAAACAAGCTCATAATTGTTTGTTTTACTTTAAGAACTATCACACATTCAATCTATAACTATTCAATATTTGGTGGTAATAGTATCAAAATTCTATTTCCTAAAAAATAAATACTCCAGACCAGTATAGTTAATTTAATGAGTGTAAGTGAAAATCCTGTAAATCGGAAAAAATTAACATTAATTTGAAAAAATATTTGGTCAATAGAAAGTCAAAAATAATATTAATCGTATTTAACATTAAAACAATGTAGTTACAAACTTTCAATTAATAAATAATTGTGCTCAACCACACTTTATATTGTTAATTTCTTGCAAAAGCACAAAATAATAATTTTGAAAATAAATTCAATCATTAAAATTGCTATTAAGTCGTTAAAAAAGGCATTATTCTAACTAAGATATTATTCATTATTGTTTACTTTCCAATAAAGAATTCGATTTTGATAACTTATAAATTTTCTCAATCAGTAGTAGTTGATTAAACATTTTCTACTTTACCGTCACTATTAGCAATAGGGTTGAATTGTGGTTAGTTATTTGTGTGTATTTATATGATCATATTGTTTGTAGTTTTTATTTGAGAATATCTATTTGTATGATTCTAATGAAAATTGTGGAATATTTTTAAATATTGCTAGAATTTTTATTACTATATTTTTATTCTATTTTGATTATAATTATTAGTATATTTTAAGTATTCTCTCTCTCACACTCACCTCTTTCTCTCTCTCTCTCTCTCTCTCTCTCTATATATATATATATATATATATATAAGGAACTTAAACTCAGACTTTCAAGCTCCCTACATCTATCCTCTCTATCTTATACCATCTATACACATATCCTCATGTATGTGGTTATGTACATATGTTGTATAAGATGGATTGGATAGATGTAGGGAAATTGAAAGTCTGAATTCAAGTCCCTTATAATTACATTAAGTCTAGTATAGACAATATATATATATATATATATAGACATCATTATATAGACAATATATATATATATATATATAGACATCATTAAAAAGGAATCAGCACTTAGACAATCCCATTATCAATAACAATCAATTTCAAACTATTATTACAGTTATATATGTGTGTGTTAATTGGCCAGTACACTTTATCTTGATGATTGAATGATACATTCATAGCCTAAGTGGTTTAGATTGAAGTTCAACATGTTATTCTAGAGTTCAAATGTTATGTGATCTTGTAAGTTGATAAACTATTTTGTTTATTCTAATTTTTTTTTTTTTTTTACTTTTTTATATGAACATTTTTATATATAATTCTTCATATTTTTTTTACATATGCATGCTCTTGCAAATAAGTATGGCTATTCTAATTTTAGTGGAAAAACAAGCAAAACAAAAAGATGATGCTAATAATAATAATAATGCACCAGAGATGATTTTGCAATAATTATGAATAGTAATTAGCTTCATTTATAGAACATGCTACTTTATTATTATGATTATTTGAGAATTTGTAGTGATGAGTTTAATAACTTTTTTGTATCAATATTTGTTTTTTTTTAAATGTTTATTATCTTCTATCATCAATCACATTTTGTCAATGAAAATTATATATTCACATGTCCAGTTCACTGAATATGAGTTTTTATAATGATAGATTCTACAATAGCATACCCAAAATAGTGAATAACATATTGACTGATCTTATAGTCATGCCATTGTATTAGTAGAATTTTGTGAAGGTCTTTAAGAAATATTTTTTAATGTCTTTGTAGTCCATGTTTTACTTCCATACAATAAATTAGGTAAAATAAATAACACTATACTCATCTAAATTATTTGCTGTGGTTAAATTGTTAAAATCTGCTGCAATACATTAGAGTTAGTGGTTTTATATATTGGACTATTTTCATCATCTAATATTAAGTATTAAATGTAATTAGAAAAAAAATAGCTTTATTTAAATTTTCCAATTACATTCAACTATTATTAATAGATTGCTTGTTAGTATATGCACAAGGTTTTTAGGGGTATTATTCTTTCTTCTTATTCAGGTGATGCTGGCATGATGAACGACAGTACTAGCATAGAAATTCAATCTGTATCCTTAGATTATTGAATATTGAATTTTAAGGTAACACTCTAACCAACTGAACCATCCTGCCAATATATTGTACCGGTATAAATTCACCACGCTTACTCATACACAGTACCCGAGTTCAAACCCAGTCCACGTTTAAGAATAAATTCCCAAAACGCCAACTGAATTCAAACCCAAACCCCGGCATGACCAACCGATGATGACTTTACACCAGCACAGGGTTATCCCTTTTCTAGCTCAGCTTAGAACATGGACTAAATTCTTACAGTTAATGATATATAGGTTTATTAGACTATAGATATTGGAACGGTCATTTATGTAACGTATATATTTAAGTTGCCAATACAGACAGTAAGTGGCTAAAATAGACTTAGAGAGTAATAAGGTGGAGGACACAAAAATTTAGATTAAATAAAGTGTTTAATGAACAAAATATGAAGCATATAAATATAGTGTTAAATAAGACAAATAGAAAGCACATGAACATAGTGTTATATAATAGAAATATACAGCATATAAATATAGTATTATACAGTACGGTAAGACTTCATAAATCCCCTTGTATTTGGCTACTAGTCTTTAGTGAACGTTTTATTTAATAAACAAACTTATGCCAATAGCTGGGTAGTTAAATGATTGACGGGTGGTTACGAGAATCAGAGTATTTGATCACTGGAAAAATATTTATCTAAAGATTTTTATTAACTTATTTTATTAGAATAGGCTCGAGCCGTTACGTAGACGAACAGTGGAGGTGGTTTTATATAAATACGACATAAAGGATAGATGTGCTGGTGGTTTTATATAAATACGACGTGGAAAATATATGAACTGGTGGTTTTATATAAATACGACATGGAAGATAGATGAACTGGTGGTTGCCTATATTCAAGAGCCCTACAGTAATCAATTGCGGTGCATTAACGGAATACCGGGCGGCTTGTACTTTGACAAGGCTTAATGCCCCCAAGTAGCTCCGGGACACGACAACCAGCCGGGGTCATTTCGAACCCCGGTGATCCAAGAGATTACCGGGAAAGAAAAACTGCTTTCATTCCCCAATGGTAGAATGGCGAGACGCTAACTTCAGCGAAGGGACGGCATTGCCACAGACGTGAAGGACTAATACTGGAAGCGGATTTTTAAAAGAAATTATATAAAACCTGGAAACTATTTGTCTGTTTCTACGCCACAGGCTGAGATCCTTACCCCAATAAAACGTAGCGGACTTAAACTGACGGTGACAACAATAATTAGTTAAATTTACTCTGAAACTCTAACCCTTCGGGTTGACAATCGGTAGCGATAGTATCAAATTATGCAATGAATTATTTCTCATATTATACATAACATTAATGAACACTTTGAAACGATTATATATATATTTAAGATTGAAACTTAGATTGTAATTTTATAACAACTGAACATAGAATAATAAAGTGATTTAACATTTACTAACTCGGAATGTGAAAGAATATTTAATTCAGAACATGAAATTACTTTTAAATTAAATCGATCATTATTACACACTAGTTTACACAGATTTGGAAATATTACTATTGGCAATGTTTGTTTATGAAATAAGCAACATAAGAAAATATAAATGCATTCAGTTGAAATATTATTACTATTAATTACAATTTTATAAATGATTTCTAAAGACTAGAGCAGAGGGTTAAAAAAAAAAAGAAAAGAAAATTTACTGACAGGTTAAATAATAGCATTATAAATGATATAAAGACTTACATATGATTCACTTGATTAATAATATTAAGCACGGAAGAAAATTAAAGTTCATGTAACAAAGTTCTCTTTTTCTTCATCCAGCTTGGCTTGTAACGTAGGCGCGCATTTTTGAAAGTTATTTGTAAGGCATAGTAAATTTTGAGATTGGAAGTTGGAAATTCTGAAGTATATGAAACATGATCAAACAGCGGCACGAGGATCCATATTGGCAGGCAGAGACCAGCTCCTGGCAATTAGCCCATGAACATGGCGATTCACTGGTAAACTTTTTAATAAGATATTTGAATTATTATTAACTGCTGTGTTGTCTCGAGACTACCTCTCTCAAACACGACCAAAGTTAGAATGCAAGTTTTTTCTAGAATTTGCCACTGCTGACCTTTCCGACTTGTTTTTGTTTTAGGCTCCGCCTCCTTTTCAGCTTGACCAACAATCAATTATCTGTTTTTAGCAATCTTTTAATTTAATATGCCATTTTTAAATCGATACATTAATTACATATAAAAATTCCTTACTAATTTTGAATACAACTTAATTGCTCTGAACATTCGTGCAATTAGATTTTAATTAAAAACACTGATCAAAGGAATGTGGTTTTTGATCAGTATTTTTAGACGACTTTATACAATTTTAAAACTAAAATTTAAAACAAATACGCCCGCACTGAAACTTTAAATTAAATGATATAAACTCGCAAACCACGCACACACAAATATTATTTCATGGTTTGTGACATTTATATACGGAAACTTTACATATTTATTTATAAACTATAGAATATATAACTAAATTTTATTATAAATTAAAATAGACAAAATCTCACTGCGGGCGAACAGTGGTTTGAATTACCGTACATAAAAACACCTGAAACGAAGATCGGTTCTCCGATCTGTCTGTTTCAATATAAATACAACTACAATACTATCATCACAAACCTGCAGAAAAACAATTACAGTTAGTGTTTTATCTCATTATCTAAGTCCACTTTTCTATATAAAAAATACCAAGGTAGTTAGTTTGAAATACATTCTCAAAGTTTTTTTACTATCTTAACTAAAATCTTAGGATTATGTCTTCTTTCATTATTTACTGATAAATGAATTGAGTTTTTGAAACACCAAAATATTTAAGTGTTAAATTCAAAATATTAAATACATTCTGTAGATCATCTTTTGAATTTATAGTGACAACACAACTATTACTAATATCAGAAAGTTAGAATATGTGATTTTTCTTTTAATTATCAAATTAAAAGTGAAACCAAGCTTGTATAACATTGTGATATCTGTATGAAGAAGCTGCCTAGAAATAATTTAAAAAAACCCATATTTTAGTATCTATCTTAGAAATTGAATTCAAAGTTGGACTCTTGTTCATATTTTTGCTTACCACAGATTTCATTTTAAATTTCTCATATTTACAACTTTAATTATAATTATAAATTTTATTAAACGCTCACTATTATTTCAGTAATAGTTTTAACAAGGCTGTAAACCTTAGCAATGAGCGTCTGAAAAAATCGTCACTAGGGACCTACTATAGATTAATTCAATTAGTAAAATCAAAGGTATTACACAATTTAATAAAAGTGATATATGAGACTCAAATTGAAAATGTAATATTTTTGATCCAAGCTCATCAGCTTATACAGTCATATAGGTCTGAACCCAGTTCAGTACCCATACATTTTGGTGTCCTTGATTCTTTAATAACTATAGCCACCACTATCCTATTAGGCAGAAATGGTTTTAAGCCAATAAACATCACACAATCACTATTTTTTTATGCTTGCTCTTAACTGTTATTAAAACAGGTAAAACTCTCTATATGTATTGCCACTCAATACACAAGCCAGAAATTAGTCTGGGGATATTAGATGAGTAGGCATTAAATGGGGATTTTATGCACAAGCCTTCTGGTATCGATTGATTACTCTGGCTTGCACTGAGTGGCAATACATATAGAGAGTTTTGCTGTTTTAATAACAGTTAAGAGCAAGCATAAGAAATAGTGATCATGTGATGTTTATTGACTTAAAACCAGTCTTTCCGAATAGGATAGTGGTGGATATGGTTATTAAAGACCTAAAGACATCAAAATGTATGGGTACTGAACTGAGTTCAAACCTATATGATTATATAAGCTGATGAGCTTGGATTAAAAAATATTATAATGTTTTCAATTTGAGTCTCATAGTTTTGTAGTTATGTAGAGATAAAAGGTGGCTGCTGGAGGGTTGCATTAGATCCTAAGATCTAGGTGAAATGCTCTCAGATCCAAGGCTTCTCACTGATGAAGGTCACAAGCCAGAAACTAGTCTGGGGATATTGGATGAGTAAGCACTAGATGGGGATTTTATGCACAAGCCTTCTGGAATCCATTGATTACTCTGGCTTGCACTGAGTGGCAATATGTATAGAGAGTTTTGCCTGTTTTAATAACAGTTAAGAGCAAGCATAAGAAATAGTGAACATGTGATGTAATAATAAATTACATTACCATTTCCCCCTTTTTTTAAATAAATTAGATAAATATACATCCTTAAAAATATTATTATTCTCCAGATATCTTATCAAGTTTGAATTACATACATGTATCTAATTGCTCAATTAAAAATTAGAAATCATGCACAAAAATATAATATAAATATACACTTTATTCTAAAGCAAACATACATAATATTTAGAGTATATGGGTTAGTATAAATAAAAAATTGATAAAAATTAATTGTTAACCAACTCACTATGAAAAAAAAAAGTAGGTTTATCTAATAATGAAAATACTTATTATTACTTTAGTTTTATTCATCTTTTGCCAACAAAAAGTAGTTGTATAAAAATAAAACAGACACTTGATCATCTCACTGTAGCAATCTTTAAGATTATTTTAATTTTCCATTTGTCAACAAAGTTTTGTAGATGTTAGTCCAGTTATTAATATTTTACACTTTTTGACTGGATTTCAGATGAACAATTTTATTCATGTGATTCTTTAGCAGTTGTTGAGTTGTTTACAGGGTAACAAAATGGACCACACAAACTCTATTTTGTACAAATAGTTTGTGTTGTTTCAATAGTCAGTCCTGCAATTGATTCATGAATTTGTCCTACTTTAGGTGGGTCATTATCAAGCATCAGTAGATTTTTTTCTTTTTTGGGGGGATAAGTGTGAATTAGAATGGAGCAATTAAATTAGAATGGAGCAATTAAATTATGTTTTTATGCTAGTTCATTTTTCAATTAAAGGTTGAACAACATTATATTGTCCACCATGGGCACCATGTAGTCAAGAGATAAACAACTAAAGCTTTTAGCAATTAATTCTAATAAAATTTAAACAATGTGTATTTAACTAATAATGCCCATTTTTATAATATTTCAATTTTTGGTTTATATAGAAGCTATCTGATGACACCATTCACTTTATAAATTTTCAAGTCCACACTCTCTGCCAACACAAAACATATTCTATTCTAAATTTATAATTACAACTTTTTTATATGTCATCAAGTGTTTTTGAACAATAACTTAATTGATTTTATCTCAACCTCATCTCAATATTGTTTATCAAAAAACAGTTTAATTACCCCTGCCCCATTACAAATGTTTTTAATGTCTGATTTTCAAAGTCACTGGAAATAAAGCAGATGATGATGAATTATACTTGGAAAGAAAAAATAAAACAAAGAAAATAATTAAAATATTATTCTTTTTAGTAATGCAAATTCATTTTAAAACAATGGGCATTATATATATGAAATTTTGTTAAAAATTTTATTGCAGAGTTGATATTTTTTATTAACTGTTTTACTGAAAACTTTTATTGTTTATTGCAGATTTGATGCTTGTAGCAGATTAGATATTGCTACAGTATTATATAATATTGAAGTTTATACACTAATATAATAAGTATAAGGATCTCAAGCTTTTCTTTTATATCTAGGACAATAAATATCAAAACTAACACATTATAATCTCTTTTTCTTTATTTATTTTATCTTCCAAAAGTCTTGTAGTTGTCTAACTATTCTATTAAACCATCTTCCTGGAAAAATAAGTGTTATTAACAGCTTCTATATTAATTTTAAATTTTAATAGATCCGTATATACAAGTTTGTATTCCAAGATTCTAATTTTGAAGAATTGTATCAATCAGAGTTGAAACATTTCATATATTTGTATTTAAAAGAGTAAAAATTCCTCTTTATCACTTACACTAACTTCTGATTTATCCCCATTAATCATACTGATTTTACAATTATTGTTACCATGTTTATCCAACAAACATGATATCCTAAGTCTGTGCAAAACAGGCCATTTTTACCACCTTTTTAGGTTCTTTACACTTCTCCAACATACAAGAGAATCTCTAAATAACTTACAATATTTGTGAACATATTCCAAATATGGTACCCACATAATGTATTACTGATTGTATTGCTTTTGGAAAAAAAAATATAACTAAGACCTTTTGTATTTTGAACAAGTCTCTATCATTGCTTTTTTAGAACCTGTTAATCTGTATTAAAATGGAAAAGGGAATTAATATCACAATTATCAGTAGTGTTGTTAAATAATAGAAATGTGATGTTACAAAATAACATAATTCAGTATAGTGAAATGATTAATGACATGAGAAACTCATAACAATCAGGTGCAATGTTAACATTAGTGATTGAATATAGTCATGAAAATGAGTAGTAAAAATCACTTTTATAGAGAGATAGATTTATTTAGCTTTTGCAATCAATATTATGAATACTTTTATGTGTTGGAAATACATTTATTTTATGTTAATTATTAAAATACACCTCATTATGAATAAAATTAGAGAGGAAAAGATCACAGTTCTGTTTATATTAACCTGACTGAAAATGTTTTGAATATTTATTAGAATTAATAACAACAAAACTTAATAGCAAAAAACCTGTAGTTTATTAACTAAATTATAAGAACACCAATTAAAACAAAGTTACTACATGCTTTTTTTAATGGTACATTGTCAAAAAGCCTAGCTAACAGACAACTAAATACCTGAATCAATAACAAAAATTATAAGAAATATATTTTTATATACAAGTAAATTATTTAGAAATGAATAATTCATTTGTAACATACATACATTTTTGCACACATATACATTTTTAAAAGCAAAATAAAATATGAATATAAAATCTAATTTAGCTGTCCTGTGTGATTTGGTGTAGTAACAGGGTGACAGATTCCACAACTCAAATCTCTCACTATGGGTGTGAAATTTCTTATGAACTCCTGAATAATAAACTAATTGATTTTTTTACTGATTCAGCTAAGTTTTAACTTAAAATATAGAATTGTAGAAAACTAATTGGTGCAGTAGACAAATTAATACAGACATAAAATAATAATTTTGATAGTAATGATAATACTGAACATAATTATAATGAATCATATTATTAATTTTATGGGAAGCTGTGCCTGATTTGGACACCAAATTAATAGTTTAACAATATGGTTTAATCCAATTACCAACATTTGTTCACTTTAATTAACTGAGAATAAGTCCAGGATTTTTGATTCTTAGATCAATAAATCAACTGTTACATCTATCAACACATTATTAATAGCCAATTAAAATGGCAAAGTTTTAATAGGTTTGAGATTAAATACTTTTCTTTCTATAACCAATAAGATCACAAATTTTAGTTATCATGTTAGTTCATCATTCCTCTATATCTCATATATTTTACACCTCAGTGCTTAATTGAAATAACTCACCTCCTTCTGGATCATTGCATTCCAAATCATCTCATTTCTGAATTAAGAAATCATAGCAAAATTTTTACTCAATATGTAGTTCTGATTTTTGCCCCCTTTTTTCAACATAATTTTTATGACATCTATTACTTTTTTCTTTCTTTCTTTCATGTCAATAAATCAATCTCTTCACAATCTTTATTGTTATGAATATGCTGTCAAAAATGGTTTTTATTAACCTAATGTTGACAATCTATATCTAATAATACATATTTTATAATTGTATTCTACATGTTCCTTTTAATATATTTAAAGTTTTTTATATTTTTTATTTCTCTGTTTAGTCACCCTTTTTCTAGTTCTTATTGTCTTAAACCATATGCTGGTTTTCCATTCATTGTCATATATATTTTATTTTATTTTTCTTTCATATAATCATGACATATTCTTAAAATTTACATTTTCTTCTTTATTTTTAAATTTTGATTGACTTTTATTACAATATTTTTCATCACAATTTTAGAAAGATTTTTTCAGATTATCTTTTCATTCACATTTTATAAACACACATATATAAAAAAATCATTATTAAATAATTAAATAAATGTTATCACCATTTTAATACATCTTTACTTTTTTAAATTATCCAATTATAATAATCCTATTTTTACTCATATGAGTTAATCATCCAATAAATAAATAAAAAAAATTATTTGTCTTTCTTATAAAAATTTCAATTAACTCTCCATCAATAGACTGTGCCACAATTCACATATTTTTCCCATTTCCCATTTCTCTTTTTTAAATAATGTTAGTCATCTGCATGGAGATAATAAGGTCAGAATATTCCAGAAAAAATGCTGTTGTATAATTTTAAAATAGTGTTCATACACATATCTATCGAGATATTTCTCTAGTTTTTTAATTAGTATATTCATATTTTTTAAATATATTGATGTTTTAATTTTAAAAAAAATCAAAATTCCACTGAATTAAATAGTAATAGAATAAAAAAGGTTTGAATTCTGCCTTCTTTTCTTTTATTGATGTTTCTTTTTTATGCATAATCATGTATATTTATGAGATTATTTAAAAAATGTCTTTTCAATAACTAAAAATATTATTTATTTGTGAAATTTATTGAGATTCATGATTATTTTCAAACAGTATTTGTTAATAATTATTAAAAATCAAAAGTACACATTATTGCACTGCACTGTTATTTCATACATATATATATATATTTTATTTCTAAAAATAAAAATAAATAACTTCTACCATAATGTTAACAATGAAAATGACAACATTCTGATCAGCATATGTTATGGAAAGAATGGTTAATATGCTATGTCTCTTATTGTCTTAAAATTATTTGATTCATTTTAAAAATTAGAAACAATTTTGATATTTTAACTTGATAGATTTATCAGACTTTAATATTTTTTATTTGCATTTAAAAATGAATTTCACTTAAAGAGGATTGCCTTCATTTCATGTGTGTCAATGCTTTCCATTTTTAATGATGAAATCATTTATTGTTGTTACCATCTTATTTTTCAATATTTTCAAAGTACAAATATAAAATTTTCGAATTTTTTATTTGAAAAAATATATTATTACCAAATGAAGTTAAATTTATTAAATTTTGAAATAGAATACTAAAATCAAAAATTGAAAGCTATAAAGTCTCATCAGCATAAAAATTAAACCTGGTGATGTGTAGAAGAGTGAAATTTTTTACAAAGATAAAACTTGCTGGGGCCTAGTGCCACAATGCTTAGCTAATTTTGAGAGAAAAAAATAAATAAAATATACACATTAATTTTTAAATTCTACGATTTATACAATATACATTATAGCTTTTGTTTGTTTGAATATATTTAATGATATACATGATGTTTAACATAAATTTAATAAAATTAATTGTATGTTTAAAAAGACTTGTTTACTTATAAAGTTTATTACAGTTGTTGCTAACATAAGGTAATTATAAAGAAATAATTGTTCAAATAAAATAACTTTTGATAAAATTATAAATAAAGTGAAAAAAAAATTGTAAAGATATACAATATATATTTATCACTACATTGTTTCTAAAAAAACATTAAAAATGATGGCTTTAATAGATTTTTTTTAAAAAGGAGAATCAATATTGAAACGAATTATATACTTTCACTTGCAAGGCAAAATAGTTTATAAACAATAGAAAAGTTTATATTACATGCTCAGTTAATTAAACACAAAGTTTGTTTATTATAATAGCACTTAATGTCAGAAATAATTCTTAAAGTCAATTATAAATAAAAAGGTTAAAAATAAATAAAAACATAAATGAAATATTACAATTTTATTCATTATGTTTTTAATGATTGCATTTTAAATGCTTCTATAAATATTCTAGTTTTAACAGAAACTCAAATAAATATTTTTTGTAGATGCTATTTTATTTTTGTTAATTACAAGTGAGTAGTGATTTTAAGTCTAAAATAATGTAAACATCAATAATATAATTTAAAACCTATTTATTTATTTTTTAAAAATATGTAGATAAATTAAAAATAAACTTATTAATCCAAATATTAAAGTAACAAGAAATTCTATTGAGATTGAGTTAATAGATGTTTATATGGTTACTGGGATTACCACTCATAGTTATATGATACATTTTTCACTAATCACAGCAAAGTCAAGCGTTGATGGCCGAGTGGTCAGCAGAGCTGCCTTATAAGCAGTTGTCACGGGTTCGCTTCCTGGCCAATGCTTTGACACATGAAAGAAAAAAAAATCAGCAAGTACAAATTAAGTAATTTTTTTTTATTTATCAGTCTGTATTCTACAACAGTGCATACTATCAAAAACTAGGTTTTTGGTTTTTAAACATCACACATTCATACACCATTTTCGATAAATTCCAGCTAATAAATTTTTTATTATATCTTACTCACAATATTATAATCTTTCAAATATTATGTTGCTTTTTTCACTGAATATTTTATCATCAACAATGGCTGCATAGACTAGCTAAGTATGTATGCTCCAGTATATCTAATTATTTGTAGTCTAATTGCTTTTCCAAATTTTTCCATGACTTTTAGGAATGTTGTAGCTTGGGATTTTTTAAATTTAATTTTATTTAATGATCAATATGCAAGTGGTATTATTTTTATGATATGCAAACCTATATTTTAATAGCATTCTATTTATTTTGATACTAATTCCCATTTTCTGTATACCTTTACTAAATTATGTTTATATATAACTTTACTTTAATATGTATTTTAGTATATTTTTTTTGAATAACTTAGTCTCATTTTATGCTTAATATATTTTTAACTTTTTATTGATATTATGTATTTCGTTTTTTTTTTTGTTATCTCTGTGACAAACATTTTTGATATATCATTTCTCCATGTAGTATTTATACGTTGAACTATTTCCATCATCTAATATGAATATTGAATGACGTTAGAAAAATTTAACTCTATTTAAATATTCCAAATACATTCAACTGCTAGGAAAACACACTGGTTAAAATATGTACATTGTTTTGAGAGGTAATATTGTCACTTCTTTTTTAGGTGTTGCTGGTGTGACCAGTGACAGTACTAACATGGGTATCGAACCTGGACTCTTAGATTCTTGAGTATTGAATTTTAAGATAATGTTTTAACCAACTGAGCCATCCTGCCAAAGACAACCATCAGTAGAAGTTTCATATACTTACCTATGAGTTTCCTCATGATTTTTCTACTTATTTCTAAGTTGCAAAGTTGATAAGTGGTTTCATATGTATAGTCACACTAGGTTGACTTATGGGATTGTTTGTCATTGTCATGTGAGCAGCTTCTTTAAATTTTTTTCTTTGTATCTTTTCTTCACTATTCAATACTTTTATATTTTTTCCAATTGAACATATGTTCATTGGTACATACATGATCTGTTACCTTAAACACATCTATTTTCTCTCTTCTAGTCATCATTTTGTGTTCCTGAAGCAATTTTCAATGGGATGACTCATCTCACCAATAAAGCATTATCTTAAAATTTGATACTCAAGAGAAATTCAGTACTCAAGAATCTAAGGGTCCAGCTTCAATTCCCATACTAGTACTGTCACTGGTCAGGCCAAAAGACCTGAAGAAGAGGAGAGAATAACACCTGAGGAAACAATGTGCATATATTAACCTGTGTACTATTACTAACAGTTGAATGCATTTGGAATATTTAAATAAAGCAATTTTTCTAAAGACACCCAATACTCACATTAGATGGTGCAAATAGTCCAACATATCATCATAAACTTTCAGAAAAACATTATCTCTCCATATCTTGAGATTTTTTAAACTTTAAACCAACTTCAAATATCTCTACCCACTTTTACGGTAGCTTTTGATTTTTTTTAGAAATATTTATTGAAAGATTAATTAGTTTATTATCTAATAAAAGCAATTTCTGCACAAGTCCTCTTTTAATCAGTGCAAGATATTAAAACCTTCTTCAAATTTATGCAATACAAATACTTTTTTTTTATTCTGAAGTTTTTTTTAATGAATTGGAATAATAATAGTTATTGTGTGGCACTTCAAATGTTTTGAAAACCAATTTGCTTGTACTAATGCATATTTTCTATTTGGGCCTTAACTTTTTAATAGCCTGAAATGCGATATTGCGGTTGTCACCTTTAGATTGCTCTAACTCAGCCAATTTTTTAGTTACATTGAAGAAAAAATACCCGTATTAAAGCTTAGAGCAAGGCCTATAAGATGCTGCCCTCTTTTGAATCATTTTACTAGTAAAAAATCAATACTAGGAGGATTTTAAGTTGAACAAAAGAAGAAGGCCAGTTTTGATTGGTTGGATAATCTATTCCCAATCTATTTCCAATTCTTATTGGCTGATGATTCCGTTAAATATTTTTTCATCGCTAAAATGAAAATATATGTTTTGGAGTGTTTTTTTTATTATGTTTCATACATATTATAAATAATTTTCATAAAATCTAATATTTCTAATAAAAATATAGTTATTTTACAAAAGTAGTAAGGTTTTATTAAAAAATTGTATACTTTACACGATTGTAAATTGAAAAAGAAACCAGCCATAGCAGCAATTTTTGACATCTTGTCAAGAGGTTAGATTGCTACAAGCTGTTTATTTGATTTTCAAACAAAGATTAATGATTTAGAATATTTTTCTGGCATTATAATGTATTTTTGGTGTATTTTTTTAATAATATGCTGAAAGTATAATTATTTTGAGAAAGACATTAAGATTTTTCCTAAAAAATTCTTAAAAAATTCGTAACGTGAAATCTGGGAGAAATCTAAATGACATTTATAATGCTTCTAATTCACTTGTAATGTTTTCTTTGATTTTTCCACTTTTGAATATTTCTATAAAATACAAATAAAAATATATTTTTGAAATAACTTTTGTTTACTTTCTTAACATTACAAATAATTAATATACTTTTTGAAAACAAAACTAAAATTAATATACATTAAAAGGTGAAAATATTTGTATCAAAAAGTTTGTCACTTGACCAATTAAAAGTTTCAGAGTTTTACTTCGCTGGACCAATAACAAAAGTGTTCTATTTAAGTGTTAATAAAGATGACTAGAGTGCAAAAATTCATAGTATTACAACATAACAAGATTTCTTTTTTATAAAAAAATATTGATATGTTGCAATGATATCAATTGTTGTATTATGTCATTGTTTAAGGCCCAATTAGAGAATAAAAATATCATTACCACTTGAAAGATAATAATGGTGTTTTAACCAGTTATTAACATTATTTTATAAAACCTATATCATTTATGGATATTGTTTATAAAAATATACATATGATACTAAAACAGAGTTTAAATATATTGAATGAAATTAATTAATATATATATATATATATATATGCATCAAAATATATATATATATATATATATATATATATATATATACTTTTGATGCATGTAATAGAAGGAATACTCAAAAATAAGTAATAAAATAATTTATAATTTAGTTATACCTAAAGTATTATTGAGACATGTATTCAAACACCAGTTCTATTAGAATAAAGTATCTATAAATAAAGACTCAAACAAATATAGTTTATAAAAGTATCAATAACATTTAGTGTAAAATTCTACCAGTTTGAAAGAAAATAAGTATATTAGTTTAATCAAACAGTTATTAAGACAACATTAGCATAACCTTGACTAATTATTTGCTCACTATAATAAAAAAGTGTGACTAGTGGAATGTTAAAGATAATGAAATAAATTATTAAAATAAGTAAAATATTTTATGTAATATTTTGACTAGCTGATGACTTAGTAAACAAATGAAATATTCCTTGTTTAGCATTTGATCAAGAATTAATTACTCTTTTACCTATTACATCTGTTATATAATTTTAAAACATATCTGATGTGTTGTGAATGATACATTAATGAAACCAAAAACTAAATATATATTGTATATGAATAAATGCTTTCAAGTAAATACTTAAGTATATATACTATACTTGTGTTTCAGTGTTATATATATATATATATATATATGTGTGTGTGTGTGTGTGTTGCGTGTATGTGTGTGTAAATTTATAAATAAATATTAGAAAATACAGTATTTAAAAGTTTATAAAAATATATCTATAACAGTCACTTAGAAGCACTTTCAACTATCTTTGTAGTTTTGTCAACTAATACTTTTAAAAGTCAGCTTTCCCATAATTCCATGATTTTAATGTTTGCTGCTTGCCTATTAATTAAATCTTTTTTTGTATTTATATATTAACATCATTTCTTTAATTATTATTTTTTTCAGTTTCCAATATTTTTACGTTACTATAACTAAAATTAAAAACATATATACATCATTGATTATGGTCATAAAAGACAGAAGCTGATAAATTATCATTATTTTTATAATTTTGTTTTGTATTTTGAACCCTTTTTAATAATAACAAGTGCTCCTTTGTTCTTTTTTTCAATGTGCACCTCGATTCACCTATATATCCACTGCCACACCTACATGTCCATTTGTAAATGATACAATTTTTATTTCACAATAAAGTCTTATCTTTTGAATTATTTATTAATTTATTTAAGGTGGTGCATAAAATGCAATATCACATATACTTTATAAATTTTCTTAACAAAACATGCCTGTTGTTTTGAAATATATGGTATTGATATCCAAAAATTTTTATCAGAAGAATTAACATTATTATTAATATTATTTTTATATTTAGAATTAAAATTTTTAATGGTATAATAAACACCATCATAATTATATTAATCATTTAACAATTCATTATAATAAATTTCAATATTTTTGTTTTTATCGGATGCATATTTACAAAGGTTATCATTTCTAAATAAGAAGGACTTCAAACTGGCCATTTTTTGTGACATTGGTAATTTTAATTCATATGAAATATATCATCTTTTTGCTATTGGTTTAAGAGTCATATAGTAATCCAGTTTATCTTTGTTTCTCATTATTTTGAGATCTAAAACTTGAACACTCATTGAATTTTCATCTGTTTTAATCCATTTTAAGCCCTTTATATTATTTAATTCATTAACCAAATCATTAATAGTATTTGTCTTTCCACAAACTAGAAACAAACTAGTTTCTGAAATCCTAACTATTCACTGAGGTGAGCCATAAGCTCAAAACCAATTGGTCTGGAGATGAGGATTTTCCTATAGAGATTTTGAATTGTTTCTCTGTTGGCACTTTGAAATAAAACTTGTTTTGGAGCTAGTGGTAAGCTCATCTGCTGAACATATATATATATATATATATATATATATATATATATATATATATATATATATATATATTTTTATGGATATATATATTGTGCCTTTTCTATAGGTCAGTAATAGTTCATAACAGTCAATTACTAAAAAATTTTAAATTTAGAATATGTTCTTTTAATACATTAATTATATTAAGTCAATTATATCTTTAAAGTACAATTTGAGGCTAAAGCAAATACGAAGTATATAAAATTATAGCAAATTGTTTGAGAATAGTTATATAAAGCTTAAAATATTGTTTCATATGGTTGTAAAAGCTGGCCATATTAAATAACACAGCTATAAATAATTAAAAGTATATTTAAAAATCCGATTTTAATAGTTTAAAACGTATGATTTAATAAATGCTATATTTAGATTTGTAATCATATTTAAATAGTCAAAATTAATATAGTATATTTTTAAAATAAACTTTGTGATGGTGAAAATTATATCTAATTCTATATTTTCTAAATTGTTCTTCCAAATTTTTTATAATTATTTTATATAATATAATAAGTGTATCAATTTTATTAGTCTAGGCAGAGAAATAGATTGAAAATCGTCTGTCAAAGTTATTAATCATGTGATTTTTAATGTATACTATCACACACATGCTTGTTTGAAATAATAACAAAGTTTAAAATATTTTAAAAGTTATATTATAGAATTGGATAGAATTATTGCCTATCATAAAAGTAAATAGTATTAAACATTAAGTTAACTATTGTATGTAATGTTTTAAGTAATGTAATAAAGACGAATACAGATATATAAAAATTAAATATTTTATTTAAATAAAAATAGATAAATTGAATATTAAAAAATGGAATAGGTTATTTAAGGTTATTTTAAAAGTTATTTTAAATGTTTAAATAGTTTTAATAAAATAATAATTTATTTAAAAGTAATATTTTAAATAATATTTTAAGTTCATTACGTCATAATTTTTTATTTTCAAATATAATTCTGCTATAAATTGAAAATATGTAAATTTGTTTTCAAGCTAAAGTAAGAATTAACCAATAGGAATAGGTATTCTTACAGACTATAAATATTGTCGTAACTAAGTTATCGGGGGAGATTAATAATGTATTGAAACCGGAGAAAGGTAAATTATAACTATCAAAAGATAGTATTTTAAAATTTTTTATTTTAGTCAATTTTTTTTAGTACTTTCTTATAACTTTATCTGCAAAAAAACTAATTGATAATTTTAAAAAATATTTTTTGCAAAAGAGAGTATAAACTAAAAAATATTTTAATAATTTCGTTTAACATGCTTTGTTAAATTTTTTAAAGTTCTTTATCAGTCGTATTTTATCTAAAAGTTTAACCTAAACTACGCAATAAAAAATGGATATACTATGAAATAAAATGGATATAAATTGTAATACTGAAGAAATATTTGAAATATTTATTGATACAGCTTTATTAATATTTCACCGAAGAACTGTTTTGGTACATAAAAAACCACAGCTCGGACATCATACGGAGTCTAATGAAAAAATTGGAGACGCATTATTATTTATAAGCTTATTCAAGATTTATTTTTAAAATGGTAATAAGATAATTATATATTGCATGAATTATTTTATATAATATGATATTCAAAGGAGTAAAATGTTATATCCTTTCTAAAGGTAACATTTTTTAAAAAATATTTTCGAGTGCAAAATTTAAGAAAGAACCCAGGAGATTATGTTATAGAAGCATTTTGATATTAAAATATCTGTTCTTAGAATTATTTAAAATGTATTTGGAAAAGATTTGTTCAAAAATACTTGAAGTTTTTATTTTAAAAGAGATTTATAAAAAAAAATACCAAACGAAAGTTTAAATGTATCAAGAAGGAAACATAGAAAAAAAGTGAACACATAGATGAATAAAAAATGGATCCATGGAAATACAAATAGTACTTAAAAGTTTATCGAATATTTTTAAAGTTAAATTAGATGGATTGATGCATCGGATACGCAGAGAATATTGGTAGAGAAGATTAAGAAGCTTCACGGGATTAATTAATATTATCGTCCTAAAAATTAAAACCAAGGATTATTTTCTAAATTTTACTAAATGGATTAATAATTATTTTTATTTTAAACTTTAACGCGCTTAGAGGAGAACATTTTTAAAAACTCTAGAGAAAATAATAAACATTTTGGACTTATCAGGAACTATCGTCAAGAAAATATGTAACTATAGTTTTGATTCCTTTTATTTTGTTAACCTAGTTTAAATCTAAATTTTTATATAAGATTAGGAAAAACATAAAAACATTAATTTATTAATATTAAAATTTTATAATATAACAATCTAATAATTTAGCTAAAAATATTTTAATATAAAGTGTATGGGTGTGAATTTTTTTTTTTTATATCTGCAATGCTCAAGTGGATAAAGAAAAGCCTACTGAACACGATGACTAGATAAAGGTTATTGGTAATAATAATAACTATTGATAATTTATAATGTATATTTTTTTTGTTTTCTTTAGATCATCCATAAATTGGAAGAATGAAGTGTAAAAGTTTTTTTACTTATATGTACCGCATTTCATACAACATTTTAAAAAACATTATGAGATAGGATTGATTTGAAAATATGCATACGACAATTTTTTTTTTTTATTAGTAATATAATCCAACATAACAAATAATTATGTGATTCTTTTAAAATTTTCATGTCATTGGATATTCAAATATTGTCTAAGTAGATTGTATATGATTAAACATACAGAGCAATGAAGTAAGCAACTTTTCTTATGGGATAGTAAGATTGTTTAACTATTAATGAATTTTATTTATTGTTTTGTAAATGCAGATAGTTATTTTATCGATGTAAGATGTAGAAAAATCTTGAGAAATAATGTTGAGATAGTGGCTTGGAAGTACTATAGTTAGCAGGAAACCAAGATGATGTATATTTAAAATAGGATGTTATAAGGAATGGAAATAATATTTAGTCTTTATGTGGTTATCAGCATAGTTAACATAGCCCTATGACTGATACACATTTTATTTGGACAGTGTTTATATTTCTTTAAATATTTGATGTTCTAATAAAGCTGAAGAAATAGCTTTAACATCGTCCCTGTACTAGAGGATATTAGGCAGATAAATGTCCTACCTCTTCGCACTGTACCATGATTTTGAGATATGTTAAGAATAATACTCTAGCTTTCTTCCTTAATCCTATGCATCTGTTTTCGCTATCTTTATTTCATGTAACTGCATCGTTTAGTAAGATATTTTAAAAGAAATGATAAATAATTTAGAACTAAGGTTATGCTATCGTTTTTGGATAAGATTAGTTTATTTGCTTATAAGGAGCAGAATATTATAACTTAAAATTGAAGATCCAAAGTATCCTAAGGAAAGAAAAGAATCATAGAATATATTTTGAATTTTATTTCGGAAATGAAATATAATTTTTTTTTAAAATAAAGTATCTAAACAAAGATATTTTCTTTAAAGTGATAATAATTTTAAATGCTTTAGTATTATTTTTTTTTAAGAGAAAAATAAGTATTGCATATTTTAAAATACAATAGTACAAAGTAAATTATGTAAACAATATGCATAGTATATTTTTTGTTTATTGATTAACAGACATGTATTGATGATTACACTTATATCATACTAAAGTAGGGCTTAAAGAAGAATATATTATGATTAGTAAACATTGTGTGATAAATACTAAAATCTAGTACTGAATTTTGGATAATATTTTGTGTAACATCTTTGACTTTGCAAGATGAAATTTTTTTTAATATTTTGAGAAATCCATACTCATTATAAAATTTTGTTTTCTATGGAATGTTTTTCTAAATATGAATTTTTTTTAAAAAAATAAGATAGTTTAATAATATTAAGGATAAAATGCTGTTGCTAATAAAGTAGATAAATTTATTTGTAATAAGTTAACCATAATGAGAAACCAAATAGTAACATTTTTTTTTTTAATTTTGTTCTAAATCTAAATAAAGGTGTAATTGAAATATAAATTATTTTTTTATAACCTGGTAGATCAAACTGTAAAGTAAAAAAAATTAAGGATATCCACTGTAAATAGTGTAAATAAATTGTTTAGTTATTTATTGTTAGTAATAAACTTTGTTAAATTTTGTTATTTCAAAAATTTTGTGTCAGAGTTGTTTATTTCTCCACATCGCTGCATGAAAACACGATATATGCATAATAATCGAAACAAATATATAATTTTGCACAAAAAGATAAATAGAGAATTATTTTAAGAATTTTAAATATTTTATTGGTATTCATTATAATTAAATAATCATAATCTTACATTATTTTATTGGTCATAAATCAGTTATCACAATATTATATTAAATTATATGCTATCAGTTGCCACACATATTTTGTTTGTCAGATTATTAAAATGCTACCACGTATTTATTATATCATTACATGAAGAATATTATTATTGTTATTTATTATTATTAGTTTAAGTGTAGTAGATTATGACATAAAATCCCTTCTCATATTTTACTACCGTATTTTAAAATTAACTTAGAATAAACTTTATGAACCTGAGATTATTTTATTGAGCTAGATTATTAAATAGAAGATTAAGATTTAATTATTAGTTTAATCTTAGTGAGTAGAAGTTATTAAAGTCGTAAGAATACTATGAGTTTGTTATTTGAAATAGTAATAAGGGGGGGATAGTGTTCTTATGCCATTGAGGTAGTATCCTGTAGGATATTGGCTCAATGTAATCTATCTTGTCACCTGTATTTTCACTTCAAGTCTCATGAAAATATTAAATATTTATTTAATTTATTTTTATAAACTGAACCTTATTCGTATTTTAAATTTGAGCTAGTGAAATATTTTAATTTTAATACTGAATATTTTAGTTATTAATTATTAACTGAGATAGAACCCGTTTTATTTTATATCATATATTATCTGGAAGTGAGGATGCACGAGAGCAAGGTCAGAATATATATATATATATATATATATATATATACGAGAGCAAGGTTAGATATATATATATATATATATATATATATATATTGGACTATTTCCATCATCAACTATGTCATAGAATGTCTTTAGAAAAATATAACTTTATTTAAATATTCCAAATACATTTAACTGTTAGTAATAGCACATTAAACAATATTATATGCACAATGTTTCGAGAGGTATTATTCTCCCCTCTTCTTCATGTGTTTCTGGACTGACCAGTGACTGTACTAGCATGAAATTCAAACCTGGACCCTTAGATTTTTTATTATAAATTTTATGATAAAGCTCTAACCCACTGAGCCATCCTGACAAAAGCAACAGTGAGTAAAAATTTTATATAATTAACTATGAGGTTCCTCCTGATTTCTTTACTTTTTCCTAAGAGCAAGGTTGATTAGTGGTTTCCATTCATTATATAGTCACACTAGGATGGCTTATGAGATTTTTTGTCATTATCATGTAAGCTGCTTTATAAAATTTTCTTCTTTGTACTTTTTTATTCAAAATTTTTGTATTTTCCCAATTGAACATATATTCATTGGTACACACATGATCTGTTACCTTAGACACATCTGTTTTCTCTCTTCTAATTATTTGGTGTTTTTGCAAGCACTTTTAAATCGATGCCTGTATTTCTTCAAAATAATATACACAAATTTATAAATAAATATTTAAAAATACAGTATTTAAAAGCTTATAAAAAATATATGTATAACAGTCACTTAGGAGTGCTTTCAACCACAAGTTGGTTATACAAGTGACGGTTATACATATATTTTTTATAAGCTTTTAAATACTGTATTTTTAAATATTTATTTATAAATTTGCATATATATATATATTAATTTTTAAATAAATATTATAAAATACAGTACTTAAAAGTTTATAATATATATATAAACAACATTTAGGATCACTTTCAAGTGGTTTTTGTCAACTAATAATAAATCATGTATATATGGTTTTGATTTTATTTATAGTAACAAAAGTATTCGAAACTGAAATAAATAATAATAAAAGAAAAATTAAGGAAGCTATGTTAATATATAAATACAAGAAAGATTTAATCAATAGGCATGCAGCAAACGTTAAGATCACAGAATTATGGAAAAGTTGACCTTTCAACATATTAGTTGACAAAAACTACAAGGATAGATGAAAGCACACCTAACTCATATTTATAGATATATATATATTTTTTATAAACTTTTAAGTACTGTATTTTCTAATATTTATTTATAAACTTATGTATATTATTTTGAAGAAATACAGATATCGATTTGTAATATATATATATAAACAAAAAAAAGACTTATAAATCCAATAAATAATATTATATTTCAACCAGAGGACTGTGTTAGACTTTGTGACCAATCAGGGGGGTTTTGTTAAATTTTTAATCTTTTACCAAATCTGTAATTTTTGATTATCGCCATTTTACTGTGTATTTTTTTTCTTTCTGATGAAAACCAGTCCTCTGGTTGAAATATAATATTATTTATTGGATTTATAAGTCCTTTTTATTGTTTTTATATGTATTTCCTTTGGTTAGTTTGTTATATATTAATATTTTGATATATATATATGACAGCAAAATAGCTTGAAATCAGCTGATCTGAAAGTGGGCTAAAACGAAAGAGATAGTTAATTCTGACTCTTTGATCGTTTATGTAAACAAACGCTTGATCGTGTTTTTGGTAAAAACGCCATCTGTTGATCATAAATACAAGCGTCAGCAGGTTTTAACGTGATTAAAACTTGTTTTTGTTTTTCATATATATATATATATTATAAATAACTGTAAACATGGAGTTTTCCAATCATTAATATATATATATTAAGAAATTGATTAAGTATATTTAGCTTGGTTACTGTTTTCTTACAATTATAAATGTAAACTTATTAATTTAAGGACAAAAATATTATGTTTTAATGTATATTACAAAATTCTTCTAAATATTTATATCTAAAATCTATTGCTTTTAATATATGTGAAGAAAACAAACAAATATTCCATAAATTTAAATAAACCAAAATTAGCATTATGAAATATATTAAAAATTTTTACTCAACTTTTCTTTATGATTATGCTACAATTTATTTATAATGAACAAACACACACATTGTAAAATAAATAGAGAAATAAAAGCATATAATACAGATATATATGAGAGATAGTGACCTGGGCAAACTGATGTGTGCTGGTTCAGCACGAAATGCATCTTGCGGGTCATTTGTCTTTTATTATATCTTTATTTATATGTATTTAAAAAAGAATGGGGAAGTATGGAGATATTTATTAAATCTATAAAAATATATTACCTGTTTAATTTCTTCAATGATTACAAGGACTGTTCCTTAAAATATAATTACATTAAAATAGTATTTATTAATTTATATCAAACTTTATAATTTAAATTATATATGTGTGTGTATTACATAATATATGCACAACATAATAATAAATTTAAAGTTCAAAAATTTCTTAGAAATCTTAGTAAAATCCCATGATATTTTATGTAGTATGTAGATATGCTAAATA
This sequence comes from Epiperipatus broadwayi, assembly GCA_028023455.1. Classification (NCBI taxonomy): domain Eukaryota; kingdom Metazoa; phylum Onychophora; class Udeonychophora; order Euonychophora; family Peripatidae; genus Epiperipatus; species Epiperipatus broadwayi. The sequence continues at coordinate 2,860,605 of JAQFVV010012480.1, read as the reverse complement.
AATGTGTTTAAATTCAGGTAAATCTTAGTCCATAGTATTTAAAAAGTTTAATCTATTATAATGCTACAAATTTTCACATAAATCAATCCATAATAACATATTAAGGCATTAACATTTTCTTTGTTTACAATAATAACAGCATTAGTTAATTATCTTCTGTTCCATAAGACACATTATAGAACTTGAATTATATTTCCATGAGATGATTTTTTAATTATCTGATGTTATTCAGATTTCTCAGAAGACATTATTTAGTTTTATTACTTTATCTTTTATTTATTGCAAATAATGTTTATATTTTAGAATAGTTTGGATGATTTATTTGTTTCGATTCTTTCTATATGCTATTGGAATTTATGAAGTTATAACAAAGATTATTATCATTGTTTCATCAATTTAAATGTCAGATTGTCATTCATTAATTGATATTCATTTTAGTTTAGTTTATTATTTTCATTCTGTTATAATGACATAACAATTCACAGGCATTATTAAAATAAGATGGTTTTTCATTAGTTTATTATTTTTATTCTTTTTACATGTGGTAGTCAATAATTGGGCTATGACTCAGCATACAGCATGGCTTATATATTTAATTCATTGCAAGTGCTACCCAAACCAATGGGCTATAAGAGAGGTTAGCTTACCTACATTTTTATTCTGTTACTATATATATATAAACAAAAAAAAAGACATAAATCCAATAAATAATATTATATTTCAACCAGAGGACTGGTTTTCATCAGAAAGAAAAAAATACACAGTAAAATGGCGATAATCAAAAATTACAGATTTGGTAAAAGATTAAAAATTTAACAAAACCCCCCTGATTGGTCACAAAATCTAACACAGATTATCTACCCAATCAATGACAAAATTCAAACAAAAAAAAAAAAAACTACATTCCCTCCTAATCAAGCTTAAATTCTATTTAAATTAAAATAAATATAAAAATAAAAAATCCAAAATTAAAAATTAAAATATACATATGTGCATACATAGAAAAATTAAACTATGCTCACATACAAAAAATAGCTATGCTCACATTAATATTCATTAAAAATTAAAATACTTATACATTTTAATCAAAAATTATACTTAGTGCAAAGTACAATAATTTATAACTAATTATTTATATATAAACCAATTAAACACAGATATTAAACATCCATGTAACCAATCTTTACATAAAAAACCTCATATAAAAAAATTTTCACATAAAAAACACACATATAGAAATCATTTAGGAGACCAGGTAACCCAGAGATGTAATAGTTCCAGTGTTCAAATTCAATCCATGTGGTTCTAAGGTCTTGAATTTAAAAATAAAAAAACTCTCCTTTTTGTTTCCTCTCCCTTGTAGAAGAAAAATCTTCCTGAAGAATCACTACTTTTAAATCATCAATTGAATGATTCGGTAAGTTAAAATGTTTTGAAACCGGTCTATCTTTATTCTTATGCAAAATGTCAAATCTATGATTAGTCATTCTGACATGTAAACTACTTGCTGACTCACCTATATACTGGTTTAAACATCTACTACACTCTATCAAATATATCAAATTAACACTTTTACATGTAACATAATTAGGAATATACCATTTGAAATTACAATTCTTAGTACTAAAGACCACTTTTGTCACAACAATATGTTTACATGTAAAACATCTTTTATCTTTACATGGAGAACATCCTTTTTCTTGTACAGAACTACTAATAAAATTTGTTTTGACAAGTATATCTCTAAGTGATCTATGTTTTCGATATACAGCCTTAGGTGGATCAGAAAAAATAGATTTTAAATAATCTGTGGACTGTAATATGTTAAAATGTTTTGCCAATATCCAGTTAATATTAGGTAAATCTCTATTAAAAGTAAGAACCAATGGTGGAACATCTAATTGTTTTTTTTACTCTTTTCAGATAAAAGAAGTTTCTTTCTATCAATTAAAGAAGATCTCCTTACTGCATTATCCAACAATGTCTTAGGATACCTCATATTGAGCAATCTATTATATAAAATACTATTATTTTGTTGAAGAAATTTCTCATCATACACTGAAAGAAAGTGGAGGAATACCTTGGTCATACATGTTAATTTACTAACTAAACCATATTTGTAATAGATATTAATACCTATTACTTTAATTATAGAGAAATTTTTTTTTCCATTGTGAATACATTCAATATTAATCCTCTTGTAGCATTCTGGCAGATTTATTTGTTCTCATTTTCAACTTTCACTTTCAATTATTATATAACAGAATATAATAAATTTAATGTCAATTGATGGATATTTTTGTTTAGAAATTATGTAAATTTTTAAAATGTCACATTTGATTTTTGGAATTATTTAAAAATTAGATTTTAATCATAACAAACTGCTGTTTTGTCATCAAATTTCAAGTGGAGCAGATTCAATTTGCAAAAAACAAATGAAATCTTCTTTGTTTGATATTTGTTTTAAAAATCTGAACTAATTATTTTTAATATCTCATAAATCTATTAATAGTTTACTAGTTTAAAAAATTTTGGTAATTTTTATGATATTGCTAAATGTTATAATAAACTGTTGAGTGACCACATTTCTAAACAGTTGTCTTTCTCATGATCATAATCTCTATGGTAACAATTTTCAAAATAATATATTATTTTATATTTAAGAAAAAAACACTTCTGTAAAAATAAATATGTAATAATATATATTTTGATTTCTAATTACCCAATTATTATACAAAAATAATCATAAACTTTCCAAAAAATAGTTTTTAGACCATGGAAATAATCTCACAAAGTTTGAAACTGCCACACACATAATAGGCACCCATCATTGAATACTTTAAAATATTGCTTATTCAATTATCCTGTCATCTTTTGAATTTTTTTTAAATTACAATATTAGGTAAAAAAATATATGAATTTTAAAGCTAAGAAAAAAAAAGGCCTGCAAAATTTCTCAGTAGAGAGTGAAAATTGCAAATACAATTTCTTGACTTTTTTTAAATTATTGTATAGCAAATATTCTCATATTCATTACTATTTTATTTCAAGAGTTTTATCAAAACTAATAAAAACTAAATTATATATATATATATATATATATATATATATAGTGCCCTTATCTATAGATCAGAATTAGCTCATCCTAGCAAATTACTAAAAAAAAATAAATTTAGGATATGTTCTCTTTGTGTAATAATTATATTGTATTGATAATAGTTTAAAAGTACAATTTAAAGCTAAATAATAATATGTAATGCCTAAAATTATGATATATAACCTTAAAACAGTTAAATAAAGCTAAAAATACTAATTACATATGGTTGGAAAAGCTGGCCATAATAAATAATGCAGCAATAAATGTTTAAAATATGTTTTCATAGTTAAATTTTAATAGTTAAAACTTGTAATTAAATAAATGCTATATTTAAAAGTATAAATTATATTTAATAATTATAATTAATATTATAAATTCTAAAAGTAAGCTTTATGGTAGGAAAGGTTATATTTAATTCTATATTTTCCAAATTATTATTCCAAATTTTATATTATTATTTATTTAATATAATAAATGTTGCAATTTATCATATATTTTCAGACAGAAATTTTGATACAATCTGTCTGAGTTGTAAATCATGTGACCTGTATAATATAGTTATGCACACATGCTTGCTAGTGTATGTGTTAATAAAGTTCAAAATATTTTTAAAATTGCATTATAGAATTGGATATATTTATTTACCTATCACAAAATCAAATATTAAATCAGTCATTATAAAATGTTTTAAATAGTATTATAAAATAAATATTTTGTTTTAAAATAAAATAGATAAATTAAATATAAAAGGTGAGATAAATTTATAAAGTATTGATTTTCTAAAGTCATTTTAAAATGTTTAGTTAATTTTAATAAAGATTGAAATTGTATGTCTTAAATAATATTTTTAATAATAATGAGTCATATTTTATTTTTTAAATTTAATTGTGTGTTATAGTAGTAATATGCAAATTAAGTATCAGATGAAAAGCAAAATCCACCAATAAGATGAGGTATTTTGTAGGGTATAAATACTGCTGCATGATTAATTCTAGGTTGGTGATCGGTCTGATAGTAATTTTCTAAAGTTATACTTTTTTTAAAATTTTTATTTTAGACAATTTTAGTGCTCTTGCATAATATATTTTGCAAACTAATAGGATATTAATTTTTAAGTATTTGCAAAAGAGAGCATAGTATAAATATATTTTAATAAGTTTTATTAAAAGGATGCATTGCTAAATTAAAGTTCCCTTTACCAGGATTTTTCCATCAAAGCTTAATATGACTTCGCACTAAAAGTATGGAAATGCCAACCAAATATACATGTTTAATTAAGAAAATTTTAAAAATAAGAATGATAATTATTAATATAATATTAATGGTATTAACCAAGAGAACTATTTTAACTAGAAGAGAATTATTTTGGACATTATGTACAGAAAAGCTACTTGTAAATTAAAGTGAACAAGACATTTTTTTATAATAGCGAGATAGTCGTATTCGAACATAAACAATATGACAAATTTATAATAATTTTATGGAAAATAATGCTATAGAGATACATGTTTTATCCTTTTTGAAGGAAAACATTGTGAATATTTTAAAGGAAAAACTGTTACAAATAATATCAAAATAAATATTTTAAAGCATATGTGATAAAACCTGAATTATATAAGGTTATACGTGTTCATAAGAATTTATTAAAAAAACTAATAATTTAAACAATAATGGAAATAACTATAATTGGATAATAAATAATAAATTATCCTAAATAATGAACCTATAGAGAAATGAATTTTAAATAAGTAATTACTGAATTTATGGAAAACAATACTTTTAAAGTTATGCAAAAAGTTTTATCTGGATTGTCCGAAGTCAAGTTACCAAAATATGATGCATCACCAAGCTGATAAAGGATCCTATGGATTAGAAGCTTCAAGTTATTATTTTTCAATATTATAATTTTATTATTATTTTAATAATCAATATTCTGGACAATAGAAACTATAAACTACTATTGTATAAATTTTTCCAGTACAGATCAATGATTATTTTATTTAATTTTCATAGATTTTCAGATGTCATATTATTATTTTTTATTATTAATTTTTAAAACTTCGTTCATCGCACAGGAAGAAGTTTACAGCACATGTGCCAAGTTTGGGGCAGTTGTTCATTGTCAAGAAGGAGAACTTAGCAACAGTTGGGAGTTTTAAATGCTCTTAGGAGAACTTTTTTTAAAAAAAAAAAACTCTCGAAGAAAATTAAAAATTTGAACTTTATAAAGAACATTCATCTCAATGTAGAAGATATACATAATTATTGTCTTCATTTATTTTATTAACTCTCTTTTTTAAGTGTGATATTATTTAATAGAATAGGTACATGAATATTAATTTAGTATTAATGATATTATAGTTTTATAGTAAATAGTTTGATATTTTAAATAAGTTAATATTTTTAAGTGTGGAAGTATGGATATATATCATATATGAAATATTTTATTTAATTGATGGACATGAAGATGTCATAAGTGATTACAAGTTGATATCATTTAGGTAATAGTTATGAATATTGATATTTTTTATGATGTATTTTTTTTTACAGATTAATGAATTATATTATATTGAAGTATAAATGTTAAGTTGTAAGTAAATGCAGTGGTACAACACATTGAAATTATAAGATTAGGATTTATTTATTCTAGGAATATGCATACTTTAATTTCATATTATTAATATAATGTAACATGATGATGAATAGTTATATGATTCTTTTAAAAAAAACTTTAATATTATTAGATATTTAAAGTATAGATAATTATTATTTTTTATGTGTTTAAGAATATGGGATAGGAAAGTAAAGCAAACTTTTCTTGTAGATTAGAGAGATCATTCTAATTATGATTGAATCTTATTTATTATTGTATGTGAGTTAGTTTCATTTGTTGGTGTAAGATTTGATAAATCTATAAGGAAATGTTGATAAGATAGTGACTTGGGAGTAATCTGGAGAACATGAAACCAAAGAGATGATATTAATGTAGGATGTATTATGGGAATAAAAATAACATTTTGTAGTCTTTTTAAGTATACAGTACAGTTAACAATGCCCTGTAGCTGGTATATTTATTTGTGGGCAGTGTCTATTTTATTTGAATAATGATGTTTTATAAAGCTGAAATAATAGCTTAACATCATTGTGTAGTGGAGGATAGAAAATGGGTATTATTTATAGATTTATGGTTTTTATCTAATATGTATTATGAGTACAACTCTGGTTTTTTTTCCCTAGGCCTACACAACTATTCGCTATCTTGATTTTCCAAAGTAACTACATCGAACAGTATTGTAAATTTTGTAAAGAAATAATAAATAATTTAGAATTTAAGAAATGTTATTGAATGAATAAGATAAGTTCATTTACTTATGAGGAGGAGTACAGTTTATGCAAGTTGGAATTGAAAAGCCAATGGAACCAAATGATAAAGAATCATAGAATATGTTCTATATATTTCGGAAATAAAATAAATTTCAGGAATAAAATAAATAAAGCAAAGTTGCTCTGAAAACGTTAAATAATTTCAAATATTTTATTTTATGAGCATTGCATATTTTTAAGATATAATGTTATAAAGCAAAACAATATAAAATAGGTATAGGTACAATTTTATATTTATTTAAATAATAAAAAATACATCAATAGTTGCAGCTATTCTGTAGTAAAGTAATATTAAGTAGGAGATATTGAATATAATAATCATAGTATAGTTAACAACGATGTCCACATATTGTATTAATAAATCAATAGTAGATATTTTATGTAATATTCATAACATTGAAAAAAGAAAATTGTTCAGTAAAAAGATCCATACTCGATATTGTTATTTTTTGTGTTTTCCAGTCTATGCTTCAATGTATGTTTTAAGGAAGCATTTTGTACTAATATTTAAAGATATAATATGTTCAAATAAATAGTAAGAAATATAATTTCATCGTAAAATTTCATAACAAAGAGATAGTAAAAATTGTATTATTATTATTATTATTATTATTATTATTATTATTATTATTATTATTATTATTATTATTATTATTATTATTATTATTATTATTATTATTATTATTATTATTATTATTATTATTATTATTATTATTATTATTATTATTATTATTATTATTATTATTATTATTATTATTATTATTATTATTATTATTATTATTTTAAGTCAGAGTGAAGACTTAAATAGATTGCCTATTGTATTAGTAATTACAATTAATAAGAGATGTATAATGGTGCAAGTTTAGTATGCCACTTGTAAATAGTATAAATATATTGTTGTTTATTTTATTGTTATAATAAAAACTTTGTTAAATTTGTTTTTCAAAATTTGTGTGTTCGGATCATTTTTCTTTCCCATTAAAATGCATAATACACACGGAATATTTGAATTAAGCATAACATTTTTGCACAGAAATAAATAAAGTATTATTTTAAGAATTCTAATATTTTCTTGGAATTTATTTATTTAAGAAATTACATTTTACATTATCTTTATGGTCATAAATTGATTATTATAATAGTACATCGAATTATAAATGCTATCCATTGCCACACATATATTTTTCAGATTATAAGATGCTACCACATATTTATTACGTTATTATATGAAAGATAAAAGATTATATTGGAGTATTTTCTTATGAATAAGAATTATAGTGAAGAAAAAGATATATAAAATTAGTTCATACAATGAATAATAATAATAATAATAATAATAATAATAATAATAATAATAATAATAATAATAATAATAATAATAATAATAATAATAATAATAATAATAATAATAATAATTATAATAATTAATTATTATTATTATTATTATTATTATTATTATTATTATTATTATTATTATTATTATTATTAATTAGGGGTGGTAAAGTATGACATTAAATCCCTTATCAAGCTTTACTACAGTGATTCTGATTAACTTAAAGTAGTTTTATGAACCCGAGATTTTATTTAGTTAAATTATTATAGATAAAAAGATTAAGGTTTAATTATTAGTTTAATCTTAATGATTAGGTATTATTAAAGTTGTAAGAATACTATAATTTTTTTATTTGAGATAGTAATAGGGGGGATAGTGTTCTTATGCCATTGAGGGAATATCCTATGGGATATTGGCTCAATGTAATCTTTCTTGTCATCTGTATCTCACTTCCAAGTCTCATGATTTAATAAATAGTTATTTATTTATTTGATAAACTGAACCTTATTATTATTTTTTATTAATTTGAGCTAGTAGAATATTTTAATATTAATGCAGAATATTTTATTTATCAATTATTTGCATGTAACCGAACGCAAATGTTAACTGAGCTAGACCCATTTTACTTAATATTATATTGCCCAGAAGTGAGACTGCACACAGATAAGGTCAATATATATATATATATATATATATAATCTGTGTATCAAAGTGGTATCTTTCTTTTTTATAACCTATTGCTAAGTGCACTTTCAGTGAATAATTATAGTTTTTTCAAATTAATTATTATTGCTACTAAGATAGCTATCTAGGTTGAACTTCACAAGAATGTACTTAGCATTAGGTTATAAAGAAAGAAAACCCCAATTTGATATGGAGATGAAGAAATAAATCCCATTTATCCAAATCACTTCAAATACTTTTTAGAAAAAACCTTTTATTGTAACATATATACACATAAAGGGTTAAAGAAAATTTGACTCTGAAGAAGACTGCAGGACAGTTGAAATGTAGGTATATGTGTATATATGTGCAATAAAAGATTTTTACTAAAAAGTGTTTGAAATAATTTGGATAAATTGGATTTATATAAGATATTACAGCAAAAATAAAGGAGACATGATTTTGCCAATATTTCTGGAAATGAAAAATGTTTGAAAATTTGAATTATAAATAAAAATGAATAAAAAAATTAATATATTTATAATAATTGAATTTTAAAAATGTATCTTAAAACGTCAGCAATAATAATACCCACAAATATATAATTATAGGATTATAAAAAAATTAATATAGTATAATTGAGAGAGGAGAATACATATTAATCTATATATTATACTCAATTCTAAGTGAAGGAGTAGGCATGATTTTTTTTTTTTACTGGTAAATCAATTATCTTTTTGTTTTATTATATAATATAAGCAATTCATGAGCTTGTCAGAATCATTTTTATTTCCTTTTTGGTTCATTTTAAACCAATCCCCCCCCCTTATAATTCACAGCAATAATAGAGAAAATTTACAATAAAGAAACGATATGAATGGCTATTGCATTGAGAGGATTAGAAGAGAAAGATGAATTTAAATTTATACATTTTAACGTTTTATATTAAATTATTTTTTTTCAAATCATAGATGGTTTGCTAATGGATATAGATGTGTTACTACATACAAAGTAAAAAAAATGTTGAAAAATAATTTACAAAATTGGCATTGAAAAATAAAAATATTAAGACTTTTACTTGATTTAAATTTTTGCAATAAACTCAATATTGGAAGGGGAAAAAGTTTATTTATGTAACTTGGAAGGTTTTAACAGAAATGTAAACAAAAATAATTTTATTGTCAAGCGTTGGTGGCTGAGTGGCCAGCACAGCTGCCTTACAATCAATTGTCCCGGGTTCGCTTCCTGGCTGATGCTTTGACACATGAAAATAATAATAATAATTTTATATGTTGTCATAAAGCACAAATCTTAAATTATAAAAGAGATATGAATTCTACAGTGTTATGATAATATTTTTATCTCACCTAAAAATGTTAGGAAAATTCTCCACTTATTAATGTTCATTATTGTGAAAACTTATTGATCTAAGGTTTTTTTGTATTATGACTCTTGGTAACTAACTTTTAATAAACTAAGTAGATAATTCATTATGAAACAATATTTGCTATTTTAACTATTAGCAAACATATTTACGAAATGTAGATAAAATATATTTTTATATTATATAATAAATTATATAGGATATAAAATATTTTGGCACATAAAATAATAATAAGATTAAATATGACATGCAAAAAAAAAAAATAATCTAGGTCTATCGACTTCAGGATAGTTCCAATCACATTATAAAATCCTCTTCTAATGCAGTCTTCTGAATTGAAATCCATAAAATATTTTGTTCTCTTTTTTATACTCTCCTATTTACAATTAGTGTTGTTTTTTTTTTATTTCTGAAGTAATTAGTTATATTTTTCAATTTAATTAATGCTATAACTATTCTTTCTCTGTAGTGAGGAGATTATGTCTTTTCTTGATTAATTTATTGATTAGAATTACTATCCAAAATCTATTTTAATAAATAAGACAGTAACTCTCTATTATTAAAGTTTTTATAGTCGAACTTTTAATTAAATAAAATATTTTAATTAACTTTAAACTGACTTTTTTCTTTATTTTTCTCTAAACAAAGCAAAACGAAAATGCACTTTCTTCATTTTAATCACCAACTATAAATTTATGGACCGAAGAAATAAAAAAAATTGTCAATGAATTTTATAAACACGAACTTATTTCTTTCAAACATGCAATACCCTCCCACATATTTCTTAAAGTAACAATGAATAATCCATTTAGCAAATGTGTTCATAGATGATTGAGTAAAACTTTAAAAAATATTCTGAAAACAATAACTTCCAATAGATAACAAGTCACGTTTACTGACTGTGAAAAAACTTTAAAATGTTTATCCTTAATCCGTCTGTAAAAGAATGGGATCAGGAATATACAGATTTTCAAGTACATGTTTTTTTTTTTCTATTTTATCAGTGCATTTTCATTTCATCGCCATCATTCGTAGCCGTTAACTCGCAAAGAAACTCAGACTATCCTTTCTCATTATGCATGCTTCTCACGAATAACCTTTGTTCAACAAGTGAGTTAAAGATATGAAATACTTGAATATTTATGTGCTAACAACTTAGCATTAATAATATAGGTATAATGTTAAATGTTTTATAACTATATAAGCATTAATATTTAACATTATTTTTAATAATAATAATGGGAAAAAATATCAGCAGTAATAATTTTTTGTTAAAGTAATAATAAAACATACAGCTTAAATATATATATATTTAAAACATCCCGTTTTATAAAAAAAAAAAAAAAGCATTTATTCTAACAATACAGTATCGTTGTGCCTTTCACAGTCTTGTCACCAAATGCCATCAATTCTGACGCAGGTAAAAGACCAGCAAATAAAAAAAAACTCAAGGGGGTCATTCAACAGATTTACATGCTTGGATTCATTCTTAATGGATCTTCAGTATTATTAAAACTGCGATTGCTTTTCTTGACAAGTAATTTAGTAACTTTTAAAGTCATCCAAATGCTGAAAAGAGAAGCATATCCCCTTAAAGATAAAATGAAAAATATTAAATTAAAAAGAAGTCACTCAAAGAAATTTTTTAAAATATTACATCTTTGTCTACTTATATATGATCAGTATTTATAGATACTTATTGCAAACTCGCGTTCACGCACATATTATATATATAAACTAAGTTAGCTTTGGATTGTAAAATATATTACGTGAGAGAAATAATTGTAGTTTTATATAAGATTGTATTAAATAACTAACTATACATTGTATTACTAATGCAGATGATACAATGTATTTGTTTTGCTGATAAATCATACTCAAATTACTGATGGAATAAAACAAGTTATGTCATGCTCAAATTAAAGTTTAATTTACAAAATCAGATATACGAGATTCGAACTCAGACTTTCACACGACCCACTACTCTCAGTGCCATCTCATATTGCTGACCCACCTGATCACACACATGTTGAAAAGAACATGTGTGTGATCAGGTGGGTCAGTAATATGAGATGGCACTGAGAGTAGTGGGTCATGTGAAAGTCTGAGTTCGAATCCCGCATATATTACATATATAAATGCAGGTTTAAGCCTGTACAATGTATTAAAATCAGATATATTAATCATCAAATGAGGTTTAACGCCAGTATCTGGGATAGAGGCAATCTCTAGTTTAATTAATCATTAATGATAATCATTACTGTATTTTTCTAAAGTGGATAGTGTCAATGTTGTGGTTGGTATATGTTTGACACTTATACAAGATGGCATAAACAGTTTTTCAAGAAATCTGGAATATATATTTATAAATAAACTTTTGTTAGTGGTGTTTTTGTAAGGAACCACAATTATTATGTTGATATTGCAAAACAAAAGTATGACATTTCAAATAAAATTTGTAATATTAAAAGATTTTTGTTTAATCTCCATTGTATTAAAAATTATTTTCAGAAAAATAACCTATAATACAATTTACAGAGGTCAATTGGGATAATATTATACTTCGAATGGGTTTCTATTTAATAGAACTTCAAATTCAAAGACAAGTTTTTAGTTATATAAGTATTTTTGTTTAGCCTGATAAGAAATCAATATTTTTTGAATAGAATATGTATTTCAAGACATAATTAAGTAAAGAAGTATGTACTTAGCACTTGATTATAACTCTAAAATATTAAAAACATTCAGACTAATTTGAAAATCTTTTCATTATTGAAGCCAACATTATGGTTATAATGCTCTACTAAACCATGTAAGTCATAATACATCCAACAGTCAACTCTAAACATTAAAATCTAACAAACTCATGACAAATCTGATTTATGATTATTAACCAGTGTTCAATAGATTTACAGAAAAAAATTAAATGGCTTCGATATAGCCAACATTTTTATAAACATTGTGAAGTAATCTAAAGTCTTATACTCATAATCAATTAAATATTTTAAGTGAGAAACACTAGATCTCCTAAATTATAGTTCTTCATATATTATTATGAATACTAGAGTAATAAAGGACTGTTTAAACAATGCAATCTACAGAATCTTTTTTTCTCTTTAAAAATATAATAATTAATAAAACAATTAATTTATTCTAATTAACTTTCAAATTAGATAAATCAAATATATATATTACGAAAATTATAATGTAAATCAACAGCCAATCTAAGTATTAAAATGTTCTCAATCTTAACATATCCCAGACTACTACATTGAATACTACAATATGAATACTATTTCATTTAAATTGTAGATGTATATTAATTAATACTATTTACTTTTTAGATTAATTATACAATTAATTGCATACATCCAGTTTTAACTCAGACAGAACAAAATTCTATAATATATTTAAATATTTTTTTTCATAGAAAATATATATATATATATTTAGATTTTAATGATTATTAACAGAAAAGTTATTTTATTTGCAGCAATCATTGACAATAAATTTAATAAATAAAAACTAAACTGCAGAAAAATCACTATTATTAAGTAAACAATAGGAAATATTGGAATTCATTATAATTGTTAATTTTTTCCACTTTTCTACCTCTTCATTAATTTATTTCCTGTGTTTTAAAAGGATTTGAATATTTTTTATGAGATTTGACAAATTATAACATGCTTTATTTATCAACATATAAAAAAGAAAAGTATATTACTAAACTTTTAATTAATGCAGTTCTAAAGTATGTGTAAATAAAATAAACTGACCAACTTTCTTAGGCTATGAACATATGAATGTAGTAGTCATATCTCATTGTCAGAAAAAATAAAAATAAACTGATATACTGATATATTTATCAGAGAAACCCAACCTTATTGAAATTCTAAGTGTAGAGTAAGACAGTGCAAAATATTATTTTGATTTTTTCTGATAAAATGTAGATGGTTACATTTATATGTCCGCAGGTCCAATTGATGAGATTTGTTTCATTTATATATATATTCATGAATTACAGACATTAATTTTAAAAACCATACACATATGAACCTTCAAAGTATATTATTTATATATATGTGAAATAAACTCAGTGCATATAGCTAACTAAAAATTCAAATATAAAATGGCCATCACTTCCTTCAATGTTTTCTTTATTTACAAGATAGAGTTGCTGAAGAGACATAATATTGGAAGGAGTCCTGGACATTTTATATATTGAATAATTGTTGACAACTGCACTCTTATTCCTTGTGTAATAAATAATAAAAAAATAATATTACAATTATCCATTATAAGTAATGATATATCATTTAATATAAATACAAAAAATAAGCTTATATTCTAAAATCTTAGTTGACGATTTTATACCTGTTAATATAATTTATTATTATAATCTGAATAATTTAATTATTATATGGAATTTCTCTGAAATGAAATACTTTTAAAATTTTCTTTTAATATAGTACAAAAGGACATGGAAACGCATAGTGATTATCATCAGTTAACTTATGTTATTTTTTATATTTCAGTTCAATCTGCAATGGATTCAATCACTATCAGATACTGCTATCAATTTTCAAATGTCTTAATTTCATGTATTTTTTTAATTAAACAGATATCTGTCTCAATACCTTCCTAAATATGTCTCTATTATGAAAAATGCAAATTAGTTTAAATTTTAGTTTAAATTTTATACCCCTCCTTTTTTTGTTTTAGTGATATGTTATACCAGTTCTAATCTAGGTAGTTTAATTTAAATAGAGGGGACTTACATCCTCAGCACATTGTCTGTAATGTTGTATAATAGCCAATGATGTCTTGTTGAGAACTAAGAATACTCTCAAATCAAAGCACAAAATAGAGGCTTTTGAAAAGATAAGAGCAGCCTTAGAGCACATGTATTAAGGATGAAAATCACTTATGTTTAAATCACATATGATCTCTACATAATATTGAATATTACATAATCTAGATAGTTCCTAATTTAAATTGTCTTTTCCAAAAATCGTGACTTTTTTTCCTCTATTTTTAAAACAAATATAATAAAACTTATTGTAACTAGTGATAACAATAATAAGAAGCAAATGTATTCTACATGTATAAAACAAATATAATAAGACAATCAAGCTAATGACTAAAGTAATAAAAAGAAAATTAATTTTATTATAATAACTGATTATAAAAAAGCAATCAGTTGATTTTAAAAAAGTTGTCATCTGAATCTAGTTATACAAATATAATGTTTATTTTTTTATTTTTGTTCTTTTATGGCTATTTATTTCTAATGTTTTTTATAAAAATATTTTCATATTTATTATAAATAATGCTTATAAAAATCAAATTTGAAGTGATAATTATACAAAGAAAACTGTAATGGCAGAAAATGGCATTGTAGTTATTGTGAGTTAATCTATAAAAGTGGATTTATATTAATTCTCAGAAGTGAAGATTATAAAGCTTTGAGAATGCATATATTGATCTCAAATTTTATTTTGCCATATGTCATATAATAAAATTATAATACACTAATGATATTGTTCTTAGTTGAATAAGAACCTCTAACAATTTTCTTAGATATTGACTCTAATGGAATATTATATTCTCTTCATTTCCTTTCCTTATGTATTGTTTTCGTCATTACATTTTATTAGAATTTAAAAAAAACACAAAACAAAATTAAAATAAGCTATTTTTTTAAATATATTTTATAAATTAACATGTATTTTTTTAAAAAAAACAAATCGTATTGTAGCGTCTTTACTATTTTTACTTGAAAATAACAATCTTATAATGTATTTAGTTCCATTTTCCTTTCCTTTTCTTTTGTATCTCTCTTCTTATAATAACACAAACTTGTAATATATTAATAAATATACTCTTGATTTTTTTATTATTATTTTTATTGTTTTTATTTTGCAAATAAATTATGAGGAAGATATTGAATGAGGCAATAGCAAAAACATTGACAATCAAGAAAAAGAGAAAAAATAGTCTCTATTTCTATTTTATTTAAATTGCCTATCTATATAGCATTGGAGGACTCAATCAAATGAAGTTTTTGTGTATATTGATACAATACTATGACTTAATTGTGTTTTAATATTAATGAAAAGACTATTTTTAATTTTTAATTTTGTTATTAACAATATTTGATAGCAATGTAAAAAGCTATCTACATTTTCATTTTTATCTTTTATTAATTGTTTAAACACTACTTTGATATCATGAAAAAATATTGGAATGTCTAATTGACCATTTGAAAAGTTCTTTATAATAATGTCAATTTTTTTATAATAGTAGAACCTATGATTTAATATATAGTAGACAATCTCTTCATTGTGGAACTTCATTTGAAATATAGATAGGCCTAAACAAAAATGTAAAAATAATCATGATTTTGTAGCAGTTGATGATTATGAGGCAATCTTATGTTAGAAGGTTTAAATTCCAATGTTTTCTTTTTAATTAATACTTAATGATTTTGTTCACATGATCAAAACAGTTTTCTTGATAAGAAATCATTCTAACTACCTGACAAAAAATAGTATAAATCTACAATCAGATTTAAAATTATTTGTCAATTCTTTAAAATTAATATTTTTAAATTAAACACTTGAATTTATTTTTATATTATCATTTAATAAAATCGATTTTTATTTATAATAAATATATAATGCCTTTAAATTAATATTAATGGCAACTCAATATTTTAAAATATCAATGACATCACACTTTTAAATTAATAAAATTTCTTTCTATACATTTATTTAATTTATACAGCAATAAAATATATTCCAAAAATATATACTATTTTAATATATATATACATTGTCATTGAATTTATACATTTTTTATAAACTTAATAATTGCCCAAACTATAACCAGTTTAACATATATCCACTATTGTTATTAGGATAATTGTAAATTAGCCACTGTATATCATGTTGTGGTGCTGTATCTGTGCAAAAAACATTTTAATATAATGTTTCCTGGCCAGGACAAAACAAAATACTTTTCTTTTTATTTTAAAAAAATGTACAGGACAAAACAAAACACTTTTGTTTTTATTTTTTTAAAAAATGTAAATGAAGTGTTTAAAAAAACACTTGATTAACAAGCTAATCAGACCAAATAAAATGAAATTGCATTAAATTAAATTTCAGTGCATAGCATTGGAATGGGTAGAGGGTGGCTAGTTTGCAGATCCAAAGGATCATACAAAAGATACATTACTCTGATCAAACCAAGTTTATGATTTCCAAAACAATGTCCAACCTCCCACAAGTTTACATTATTCTTAGAATTCTACATTAAATGCCAAAAACAAAAACACTTTTTTTATTTATAAATGTATGTTATTCAACAAAGATTATGATTTGTCTTGTAGCCATTCTCGTGAAAACATGCCTATTCACATAAGTTTTGGGAAATGGGGTTTGGCTCTATCCATTTAAAATTATTTTCACCTTCCAACATGTGTAGGGAAGTAAGGGAATGCCCTTACAATTATTACTATGTAATAGTACATCAGATAGGGTATAACATCATTATTTTGAATGCACATTAAAACAGTTATGACCAGTTGAATTACATACACCCTCACATCATATGGTAGCGATATGTAAAGTGCATGCTATTTGCATAGTATCACAAAGCACATCAGTGGGCCATAATATTTATGTGTAACACTATCTAGGCCTGCTAATGGCTAATATGAACAGAACTGTTCTATACATTATGACTTTGGCCATGTAAATGGCATATGTCTGTGTTTATGCACAGAAATAGCACCACCACAAGATGAACAGTGGCTAATTAACAAATACTGTTATTAACTAATAAAATAGTCTATTTAATTGTTATAAAATGATTTACATAACATTCTAATTAAATCTTGATACAATGCAAACTGTTATTCATTGATATTAATGCATCTTGATTAATTAAATTTTCCAACACATTAATAAACTTATACTATCTTATTATTCAATCACTTTCAACATGTAAAACAAAAGTATTATATAAATTAAAATTAAAATATTCATTTCTTTTTGCTACTTACTCTGATAAAAATTATACTACTCTCAATAAAATGACCAAACTTGTAAATGTTATCATTAAAAAAAATATGTTCATGGCTTGCATTTTTCCAAAAACAACAACATAAAAATATCCATATCTATAATCCTTATCAATTTATAAATTATAGTGCAACATAAAAATTAACTAAATGATTTATTGCTCAGGAATCATAAAAAATTCCAAGCACTGAAAGTAAAATAACTAGGTCCAAACTCATTCTTAACCTCCATATTCTACCAATTTATTACTGCATCAACCAGGTAAGTGTGGATGCATGTGTTGCAATAATACTGAAAAGATCATTGTCTGTAAATGATATGACAATTAATTTTATCTTAATATTTCTTAATATTGTTATGAAAAAAAATTTTGTAGCAGGTTTCTTTTTATAATCTATTATTAAAACAGGCAAAACTCACTATACATATTGCCACACACAGCAAGCTAAAGTAATCAATGGATACCAGAAAGCTTGTGCATAAAATCCCATCTAATGCCTACTCGTCCAATATCCCCAGACTAGTTTCTGGCTTGAGGCTTTTGTCAATGAGGATCCTTGGATCTGAGAGCACTGCACCTAGATCTTAGGATCTAATGCAACCCTCTAGCTTGCTTTGTGTGGCAATACATATAGTAAGTTTTGCCTGTTTTAACAACAGTTATAGCAAGCACAGGAAATAGTGATCATGTAATGTTTATTGGCTTATAATCTATTATCATGGAATTTCATTGGAAATTTATATTAGAATACCTTTACATTTATATACATAATATTCCACTAATAGGTTTTATAAATAGTAAATTTCTGTGCAAAATTAACATGAGATAGCCAATAAATGAAGTTATTAATTAAAAATGATTTAAAAACTGTTTATATAATTTATAATTTATACTTTTATTTAATTTGCACTAAAAAAATGTTTCTTCAATCACAATTGGGGTTCAATATATTTAAAATTGAAATAAAATTGTATATGCATGTATGTGACATCCAGAAATTACTTAAGTCAATTCCTTGTTATAAAAAATAGGGATTAACTTAATTCATTTCTGTACCCTGACCCCCACTTTTTGATTTCAAATTAAAATATAAAAACTGCAATTGTGATTGAAGAAACAATTTTTTAGTGCAATGTAAATACAAGATTTAATTAAAAAATATTTTTTTATGTTTAATAGTATTTATTTTTTAGCATTAAGAGTAAAATCAAAGGTTTCTTTTTATTTCAGTTTTAAATTATGTTAAAATACTTTTAATTTTTTGAGGCAAAATCAGCATTAATTTCATGCAGACTTGTGGTTTTGCGCATTATGATTGTATATCTTTTCTACATTTTAAGTCAATCTATAACTTTATAGTATCACTGAAAACAATTTTTTTAACAACTTATTTCAAATTTGATATCAAAATATTCTTTATTTCATTCATCCATTGCTCTGGATTAAAAAAACTAAGTAAAGTAAGTAAAATATTTTAGTGTCATGTTGTATTACCAGTGATTTACATAAAGTGTACCTAATTTCAATAAATTATTATATATGTTAATATATTAAACCTCACTTTTAAAATTTTATTTTAACTCAATTGAAGTGTTTACAAACAAACAAGCAGAGACTGTAACATAAATAAAACCATTTAA
Organism: Epiperipatus broadwayi; assembly: GCA_028023455.1. Classification (NCBI taxonomy): domain Eukaryota; kingdom Metazoa; phylum Onychophora; class Udeonychophora; order Euonychophora; family Peripatidae; genus Epiperipatus; species Epiperipatus broadwayi. Next base: position 2,841,016 of record JAQFVV010012480.1, on the reverse strand, counting down.
TAAATGAATAATTACATCCTATAAAGATTGAATTGAGATATCCAATTTGATGTTAATGGTCTCTTATGCATATTTATTTTAAGATTTGATAGTTTAAACTAAAATTTCTAAACATTTGTCTATCAATAATCAGCAAAAATAGTATCAACATATATATATATTGTGCTGGTAAAAATATGTTTATCCATCTAACATGAGCTGGAACTCACAAAATGTACTTCAAACCCAGTCAAGCCCAAGATTTAGGTCAGGAACCAGCCTGGATTCGAACCCACTCTCTAAGTCCCAAATCGAACACCTAATGAATAACATAATAGTTATGGCTCATGAGAATTAATCTTAATTCGTCCGACTAGCAAAGCTGAGAAGACAATGAGACATCTATTAATTATGATTATATTAAAATATACATAAGTATGGCTGTAATATATGTGGAAGAAGTGGAGGAAAAGGAATTCGAACTACTCAAATAAGTTAAACAATAAAAGATAGTTTAATATAATGAAAATTTAGTTATATACATTGATAAATTAAGTACTTTAGTATGTGCATGAATGAGCAAGCAGTAGATGATTATATAGTGTCATTCACGCTAGTTTCTAATATGCTCTTTATTAGCTAAATATATATTACAAATAAACACACATCTTTGGTGGGTCTAGTATTAAAATGCCAATCAGATTAGAAAGAAGTTACACAAAATTAATATTAACGCTTTGATTTACGGTTCAGAAACGTGGTGACTAACATGATTTAGGGGAGCATTCTAAAATTCATTATACATCTAAATACATTTGAAAACATTTGATTATATTTGAAAAAAAAACATACTTAAAAATGACATTTGATTAGATGACAAAATATTTTAACAATAATAATAAAACGAACGCTTTATTTTTCCCAAGGCACATAGATACTCTTAAATAGATAAATAAATTACGAAGGCAGGATTGTAAATGGTTAAAATAAATTTGATTAATAAAATAGAAATGGCATTTAGATATATATATTTTAAGCAAAGCTAATTTTGATATTACAGCATTAAAACAGGGTCATGAAGCAAAAGAAATAATAAATATGAAGAAGTTTGCGGTGCTGACATAGTAGCCTAGAATAACTAAGAGGAAAAGATCGTGCTTCTGGATGAAAACGAAATCTCACACCCCCTTTTTGGGTAGTGCTTAGAGAAAAGTGGATAGGCATGGCGTGGCCCAGACGTTTGCTGGTATAACCAACGTGAGAGGCCTTTTATCTACGAAGTGTATATGCATAGCGTGTGCCAAACTTACGGGATCACCGCCAGAGGCATTATATACAGAATAAATGTGGTTCCAGATAGATCAACTATCTATGGAATGAGAAGAAATATATGGGTTCAATCTTGTCGTAACCCCCAGATTAAGAAGCACATAATATAAAAACACGACGATAGGCTAAATGACAGAAACGCAATGAATGATATCACAAAAAAAAAACATTGAATACATTTTACAGCTTCAAAATAAATGACCCTTTTTTTGAATACTTTAATACGCAATGCAATTATAATATATATAGAGAGAATATTTCATTTAATAAAATATAAGTTAAGATTTGACTTAAGAAACATTAAGATTCACCCCCATCCCTTTTCTGATATTTAAAATAAATAAATCCCACTTTCGTGATTTTTATAATAACTGAAATATATAAATACGGTAGTTGATATTTTAAGCATACACTTTAAGAGTATATAAAAAAAACCAGCAGTTATATATATATATAACAATTAAGTCACCTTATTTTAGAATTAAATAAATAATATTTTATAAGGTTTCAAAGCGTTAATTTGTTTTAACTTTGAATTCACACTGGTAGAAAATTCAGAGTTAAACAAATATATATTATATTAGAACATAAATAAAATGTTGGTACGTAAAACAATCTGGCGATCGTATCAATTAATTAATAATATGCATATATTTTAAGGGGACGTTAATAACCTTTGCATGAAGGTTTAGTTTAAAAAGACAGAAAAGGGTTTTACAAAATTCAACTCGTCAGATTGTTTTAGATTGGCATAGCAATAACAGATATATAAATCAAATAATAAACACATATAAATAAACGACCGCACCAAACTTAAAAAGATAAGAGCATATGAGATAGGATTAGATATAAAGGAATTATTTGAGAGCAGAATTACATTCACAGATATAAATATAAAGGTAAACTTAAAGAATACATGAGAAAAGATATTGATAGATTATTTAAACTAAATTCAGTTTTAATGGTGGCGGTTTGAAATAATTTACCTTGCAGTTTAAGAGTTCAATTTAAAATATTGCAAGTTTTCCTGTGGCAGCAAGTTTCTATTAAATGTATTTTAAAAGTTCTCCATCGGACCTTTACTTCACTTGAAGGTAGCAGAATATTATGGCCGCGGAATATGACCCACCAGGGTCAGCAAGAGGGTGGATTGACTGCTACATCATTTGTTTAGATTTACCGCGATGTTAACCATCATCTATACTAGCGTAGATAATCTTCTTTCAATAGTAACTGATAACTAACTACTCAACTAACTAATAATTAATTAATGTGATTCAAAATTTAGTCATTTTATACTTTTTCTCTTATCAGTTGTTTTTGAAGATGCAATTGTTAGATAAACGCCAAAAATAAATTCAAATCTATTTCTAGATTAGAAATAGATTTAACAACATGTTTTTAACACAAGTAAATCTTTAATCTAATTAATCCCATTTATTTAAAGTAAAGCTTTAATTAAAAATACCTATCCCAGATTAAAATAATAGTGCTTCCAACCCCTAATTATTATTAGACAATTAAACAACACTTGCATCTTCCATATTGGATTTTATATAAAAAAAATGTATAATTTATAGAAAAACAAGCAATTTGAAAAGAAAAAGCCAAAAATGACATATAATAAAATATTTACAAAAACATCAATATTTTGTTAGTAAGTTTTGCTCCTATGTATATATTTGAGCCACATCTATAATACTTTAATAAAAAGAACTAATAATTAATAAAAAGAATTAATAATAATTTTAAAACATATTATTGAAACATTAAATTTTATAATTTAGGCACGCATCTCAAACCTATACATAAAATATATACATGACAAAAAGGAGCGGTATGGGAAATAGGGGTTTGAATACGGGTTAGTAGGTAGAAACATGAAGCACAATCTTAAGCTAAGATTGACTGCTTCATTTCTCCAGACATACAATGAAACAAAAAACAAAAACATTAAAAAAAAATGCCTTGACTAGGAGTTTTCAAGTGATGACCAAAGAATGACGAAAATTTTCAAAATTCAATATACACTCTTGTTATATAAAACTATATAGATGAAATATCAATGCACATTTATATAATGGAAAAAAAAATTTCTATGCTTGGGCTACAACACAATTTCTCCAGGCATATCGGTTTCCAAGAAAATATATAGCAATGCAATGCATATAACGATTTTTCCAAACACATCTGTTCCTACACATCGCACATACACACCTATGTACATATATATGCAGTGCTACATATACAAATACATAAATGTTACACACACATACACTTCTATATACACTACACAATACTATATACCAGTGGAAAAGAGAAGGAGAAAAAAAACTTTGGCGAAAAAGTTGAGGAAAAAAAAATCCATGCATCTAAAAGAAAACTCATAGTCTGGTTATTACATGTTTAAAATTGACACATTATAGTATTAAGCCAAAAAAAAATTGTTTGCTCTCAATAATTTTTTTTTATCTGAGTTCAAACCCTCCACTTCCAATATTTTTGCATTTAACTCACTACTGGTTAGCAAAATTTATTTTTATAAGGGCGCCAGCTAAGACAGATGGATAAATGATTTATGATTTATTTACACATTTTTTTTATATATGTATCAAGAACAAAAAAACTTTATATATGACATTGAAGAAAAAATACATTTGTACTACGGTTGTAGTACATGGGTTTTAACTTTAAACAGTGAATTTTACACTTTGAACACATTATTTTAAACATATCAAACATGGGAAAAATTATATAACAACTTTTTTTTTAAAATACATATAAACAGACTTCAGTACTCAGGGTATGTGGGTGTTTATGACGAAGCCCCATGTTGGGCGCCAAACCCGGAAAAAAAATCCTATGTGCCGGTAAAAATATGTTTATCCATCTAACATGAGCTGGAACTCACAAAATGTACTTCAAACCCAGTCAAGCCCAAGATTTAGGTCAGGAACCAGCCTGGATTCGAACCCACTCTCTAAGTCCCAAATCGAACACCTAATGAATAACATAATAGTTATGGCTCATGAGAATTAATCTTAATTCGGCCGACTAGCAAAGCTGAGAAGACAATGAGACATCTATTAATTATGATTATATTAAAATATACATAAGTATGGCTGTAATATATGTGGAAGAAGTGGAGGAAAAGGAATTTGAACTACTCAAATAAGTTAAACAATAAATGATAGTTTAATATAATGAAAATTTAGTTATATACATTGATAAATTAAGTACATTAGTATGTGCATGAATGAGCAAGCAGTAGATGATTATATAGTGTCATTCACGCTACTTTCTAATATGCTCTTTATTAGCTAAATATATATTACAAATAAACACACATCTTTGGTGGGTCTAGTATTAAAATGCCAATCAGATTAGAAAGAAGTTACACAAAATTAATATTAACGCTTTGATTTACGGTTCAGAAACGTGGTGACTAACATGATTTAGGGGAGCGTTCTAAAATACATTATACATCTAAATACATTTGAAAACATTTGATTATATTTGAAAAAAAAACATACTTAAAAATGACATTTGATTAGATGACAAAATATTTTAACAATAATAATAAAACGAACGCTTTATTTTCCCCAAGACACATAGATACTCTTAAATAGATAAATAAATTACGAAGGCAGGATTGTAAATGATTAAAATAAATTTGATTAATAAAATAGAAATGGCATTTAGATATATATATATTTTAAGCAAAGCTAATTTTGATATTACAGCATTAAAACAGGGTCATGAAGCAAAAGAAATAATAAATATGAAGAAGTTTGCGGTGCTGACATAGTAGCCTAGAATAACTAAGAGGAAAAGATCGTGCTTCTGGATGAAAACGAAATCTCACACACCCTTTTTGGGTAGTGCTTAGAGAAAAGTGAATAGGCATGGCGTGGCCCAGACGTTTGCTGGTATAACCGACGTGAGAGGCCTTTTATCTACGAAGTGTATATGCATAGCGTGTGCCAAACTTACGGGATCACCGCCAGAGGCATTATATACGGAATAAATGTGGTTCCAGATAGATCAACTATCTATGGAACAAGAAGAAATCTATGGGTTCAATCTTGTTGTAACCCCCAGATTAAGAAGCACATAATATAAAAACATGACGATAGGCTAAATGACAGAAATGCAATGAATGATATCACAAAAAAAAAAACATTGAATACATTTTACAGCTTCAAAATAAATGACCCTTTTTTTGAATACTTTAATACGCAATGCAATTATAATATATATAGAGAGAATATTTCATTTAATAAAATATAAGTTAAGATTTGACTTAAGAAACATTAAGATTCACCCCCATCCCTTTTCTGATATTTAAAATAAATAAATCCCACTTTCGTGATTTTTATAATAAGTGAAATATATAAATACGATAGTTGATATTTTAAGCATACACTTTAAGAGTATATAAAAAACCCAGCAGTTATATATATATAAAACAATTAAGTCACCTTATTTTAGAATTAAATAAATAATATTTTATAAGATTTCAAAGCGTTAATTTGTTTTAACTTTGAATTCACACCGGTAGAAAATTCAGAGTTAAACAAATATATATTATATTAGAACATAAATAAAATGTTGGTACGTAAAACAATCTGGCGATCGTATCAATTAATTAATAATACGCATATATTTTAAGGGGACGTTAATAACCTTTGCATGAAGGTTTAGTTTAAAAAGACAGAAAAGGGTTTTACAAAATTCAACTCATCAGATTGTTTTAGATTGGCATAGCAATAACAGATATATAAATCAAATAATAAACACATATAAATAAACGACCGCACCAAACTTAAAAAGATAAGAGCATATGAGATAGGATTAGATATAAAGGAATTATTTGAGAGCAGAATTACATTCACAGATATATATATAAAGGCAAAGTTAAAAAATACATGAGAAAAGATCTTGATAGATTATTTAAACTAAATTCAGTTTCAATGGTGGCGGTTTGAAATAATTTACCTTGCAGTTTAAGAGTTCAATTTAAAATATTGCAAGTTTTCCTGTGGCAGCAAGTTTCTATTAAATGTATTTTAAAAGTTCTCCATCGGACCTTTACTTCACTTGAAGGTAGCAGAATATTATGGCCACGGAAGATGACCCACCAGGGTCAGCAAGAGGGTGGATTGACTGCTACATCATTTGTTTAGATTTACCGCGATGTTAACCATCATTTATACTAGTGTAGATAATCTTCTTTCAATAGTAACTGATAACTAACTACTCAACTAACTAATAACTAATTAATGTGATTCAAAATTTAGTCATTTTATACTTTTTCTCTTATCAGTTGTTTTTGAAGATGCAATTGTTAGATAAACGCCAAAAATAAATTCAAATCTATTTCTAGATTAGAAATAGATTTAACAACATGTTTTTAACACAAGTAAATCTTTAATCTAATTAATCCCATTTATTTAAAGTAAAGCTTTAATTAAAAATATCTATCCCAGATTAAAATAATAGTCCTTCCAACCCCTAATTATTTTTAGACAATTAAACAACACTTGCATCTTCCATATTGGATTTTATATAAAAAAAATGTATAATTTATAGAAAAACAAGCAATTTGAAAAGAAAAAGCCAAAAATGACATGTAATAAAATATTTACAAAAACATCAATATTTTGTTAGTAAGTTTTGCTCCTATGTATATCTTTGAGCCGCATCTATAATACTTTAATAAAAAGAACTAATAATTAATAAAAAGAATTAATAATAATTTTAAAACATATTATTGAAACATTAAATTTTATAATTTAGGCGCGCATCTCAAACATATACATAAAATATATACACGACAAAAAGGAGCGGTATGGGAAATAGGGGTTTGAATACGGGTTAGTAGGTAGAAACATGAAGCACAATCTTAAGCTAAGATTGACTGCTTCAATATATATATATATATATAAATTCTTAATAATAAAAAAACAAAATATTAAATTTATACATTATAATAATATTTAACTGCAATATGAAATAAAGTCTCATGTGAATTCACTGCTTACCTTAAGCACTTCATTAGGAGCAAGATGTTGCTCTACCGTATAGAATCATTGACAATAATTGCCTGTAAACTAAGAAAATTGCAAAACCTGAAAAATTTATTAATAACTTCTATCATTTTTTTTTATAAAATGATTATGGATATTACAACTAAATTTTTATTTTAAAAAAATCTTTAATTATTGGGTTTTTATATGTGTGGGTAGCTGTATCTATAATAAAATGTGAAAAATCTATTGACTAATTTTATCCATCTTCAAATGTTTCAACACAATTTTCATTAAAAATGTAAAAATTTCTTTAATAAATGGATTTATCTATATATGTCTGTTTGTGTGTAGACATATCTTAAAAGAAATTAAGATAGTAAATTTTAAATTTGAAGTAATACATAATCACAATATGTTTTTAATATATTGTACACTGCCAATAGGACATGATAAGTCCTTAAATTAGGATATACTGTCACTTTAGCTAGGTACAATTTGATACTCTTATTTATTTCTAAGTTATGTTTGATTAATAGCAGCAATTATGACACCTGCTTATCCCATTAACAAAATTACATACTCTTTAACATTAAACAAATACCGAAGTATCTATTCCCTGGCATAAGAATACTAAGACACTCCTCCTTATTAAGCATCTAAATATTTCTGTGACTAACAATAATACTTAAATAAATATAATAACACATCTACAATTACTAAATTTAAGTTTACCTAATTACTAAGTTATATTATTTTATTATATATTGATTTTTACTATTATTCCTTTTGTAGGATTATAATTAAGAATAACCATAATAATAATATTTTACTATGTAGATCGTTGGATTATCATTGATTTTTAATTAGCTATTTATTTCACCTGTAAGTTATCAAGAGAGATTTTACTTAACCCTATAGATAGTGTCTTAATGAAGAAAAGGCTTATAACCTTAATCTATAATTAAAATTATATTACTACTTTTATTTATGTTTTCTACTATTTAATAATAAATAAATAGTTATCTAAATTTTAATCATAATTTATAACTTTAAATAAGAACTAAATCATACTCTGATTTTCTATAAATAAATGTACTTTAGTTTGCAATATAAGAAATATTTTCCCAGATAATTGTTATACAATATCTTGTACTGAATTAATTTCTCCTTTGAATCTCAAACTATATGTTTTGGTTAATGTATATATTACAATTTATACTCTCTGATGATGGTGTAGGGATGATGGTCCCAACAAAGGAAATGCAATTCTAAATATTTAGTTTAACTTTTCAACATTAACTTTAATAACATCTTATTTACAAATTTTCAAAAATTAATTTTAACTAATAAAGGAATTAACATAAAACAATGTAAAAAATTACATAACAATATAATACAATAATATGCATATTCATTTGAACATTTCTTTTCCCATTAATTACAATGAGATATTTAAAATAAAAGAAAACTCCCTGAGTATACAATATGATGTTATTGTGATATTTAACTTTACTTCTTATATCACAAAATCAGGTGTATTTATTAAATAATCAATCTATTTTTTATGGATTTGATTTACACTCACCCCCCACTCCCATAGATTATGCCACAAAATATAAAAGAAGATTTACATTATGGATTATTACATTCAAATATCAGCCTTTCAAGCTAATTGTGCATACACTTTTGTGAGTGTTAATAATAATAAATGAATACTTTCTCTCCAATACAAAATATAATATTTATGCAGGAATAAAATGAATCCACTTATTCCTACGACTCAAATGCTTATATATGAGAAAATCTGAAGTACTGCCAAGGAAAGTGTGAGGATAGAACATTGACTTTAAATTACTATATACGATGTCTGAATGAATGACGTTGGTGAAATTGTCTAGAATTTACTAAATGTCACTCTAACTGAAACTTAATCATACGTAAATAAGCATTTGTTTTTATATAGTGTATGTTTACAATTGTATTACATTCAAATATCAGCCTTTCAAGCTAATTGTGCATACGCTTTTGTTTATTTAAATATGGATTATTGTTAAATTTTCCAACTATTATAATTTCATTATAATATGAAATATTACATATTTATCTGTGTTTATATTTTATGATATTCACAATTTGATCTCTCTCTTTAATTTGCACTAAGAAGATATTAATACAATAATTATGAAATCATTAATAATTTGTTTTATAATCTAACAATCAATTTTCCTGTGGTCTTATTATCAAACCCTATAATAAGATACAACAAATGAACCTTTTATCCTGTATACTATCAAAGACGATAACTCATCTCTTCCTGGATTAATTTTCATTTACAATTTATGATATTAAGTTAAATGTTGATAGACCACTCTTTGGTGCATCCTAAAATAAAATCTTTATCTTCCTTTTATCTAATAACTCAGGTATAAACTGCCTATTTGTAAGATATACCTGTTTCATGCATGTCTGATAAATAGTAGCCTATACAAATTATAAACTAAAATTAGCTATAACTCTATTACAATTATATTAAAGCATAAATAGTTAAACATAAGTTCAAACTTTAAATACCATTTATCATTATAGTATTATATACGTTCACAGACATATACCCTCTTTTTATAATACATAGATGTAACTACTTTTAGGGGTATATTTTACTAGCTCATTGTTCATATACCTTCATTTTAATTATTCAGTAATATTTGTTAAAATAAAAACTTTAAACAATTACTTGTATAGATAAACAAATCAAATTAATTATTAATTTATTTATCTATTGACTTATCCCTCCCTCTCCATATTGATAACGATTATTTTAAAGTCTAAATTTGACTATATACAAACATTATGTTATCACTTTTTATATATAAATAATATAAGTTCGTCATGAAAAAAAAAATAATTTTAATGGATATCTCAATCATTACCAAATGTTTCAAACTCGTTATGCAACTACATTTCTCTCAATTTTGCTCTTTTTGTTCTCATAAAAAAGTATACACTTATCCAATTCCAATGTAAACAGAGTATTAACAATTTATGGAGGGGGGTGAGGTTCCATGGCAATCAAAGATTATCTTGAACTTGCATATTGTATTTTATTCAGATACTACTCGTGTTTATTATGATATCCATTTTCACCTGTCCACTACTAGGCTTTAGTCTTCTCATTATAGGCATTAGTCTTCTCATTATTTTTATATATGCTTTATCAGTGTTATCATTTAAGGTAGAGCCTTTGACACCTTCTCTTTAACTATAGACAGACATGATCTTCAATATACATTTTATATTTTCAAACTAGCTAATGTTTATTCCATTAATTTATTCAACTCCTTATAATTATATGTATATATACACACACTTTATTAATTGTTTTCAGTGATTACTTGGTTTCTTACAATTATCTTTTTTTTTTCAACAATCTATTTAAATCTTTTATATCATTAAAATTATCATTCAACAAACTTTTATTATTGTCTTATACTACTAGGTTCATTTTTCCATACACAAATCTTTCCATTATTACTCATTACTACTTTAGATTTAATTGTCTTTAAAAAATATATACTTAACTCCGTTAGCAATAATTTTCGTTTATTTATACATTGATTCCAACTTAATCTTGTCCAATTATTATGATAGCCATGATGCATAAATATTATATTTTGCATATTAATTAAGTTATATATTAACATAATATAATACTCACTGTGTTTTCCTTAAGTTTAAGTTTTATTTGATAACACTTTGGTACAAATGTATAAATTTTTCCTTTCATTATTTCAATGTTCTTTCCAATACAATGACTCCAAGATATTTTGGTAAACTTATTAATTGTTGAGTTAGCCAGTAGAGATTTACTTTGTTTTGTCCTTTCATGATAATGAAAACATTATGATATTAAATTTGAAATCCTTAAGTAGATCATAATTAATTACTTGTTTTTAAGATAATAATAAGATTTTAAAAAGGTAAGCAAACTTTTAGAAACAAACCAATTTAATTTTTCTCCCCATCTATAATCTTTTTTTTCTTTTTTATTTTTTTGAATAAATTTATTAATCAAAAAAGATTACAAATAGGATAAAACATGTATATAATAAGTAAATAACTGAAAAAAGTCTTTGATAATATTTATAAAAAAATTCAAAAAGTGTTAAATACTAAATTTTGAAACAGAAAATTATTAAGATTGGAAAGCAACCTTAACTCATGTGTCCATATGAATAGAAGGTGGAAAAAGCTTTGAATCTCTGATTTTTGCTTGATGAAGAAAATCAATGAAAACTGTTGAAGCCGAATTATGCAAATGTCCAAAAATTAATTTACATCTTGTTAGCCCAGTAGAGAAGGAAAGTAAAATAGACAATCTAGCCAGTGCAAAGGAACCATTTTAGTGCATTCAAGATTGATAAAGCATCCCTGAAGTCTAAAGAGACATTAGATACAATAAAATCTCTAATGGATTTTAATGTGGGACAAGCGTAAAGTATATGTAAAATTGTCTCATCATATAACCCACACAGTTGACAACATGATGAAATATTGCAAAAACCTCTTGATGTAACAAGGAAAAAAGATGTAGGAAGACAAGATAAGTTAAGCTTGATAATAAAGTCAATATGCTTAGGTTCAATGAAAAGAAGTTTAGTTTTTTTAAATAAAGCTATATTTAAAATACCCAAAAAAACTGGAAGTGAAGTGATGTTTGGGAAATTTAATTTGTAAACATTCCAGAAGGTTAAACTAACATCAATTGGAATTTTTTTTTCTTAAAACATCATCTGCATTTTGTTAATTTATTCCAAATTGCACTTTGCCATTTGTTGATTTTTCCACTTGCTAGTTGCATGTAGTTTGACTATTTTTTAAAACAATTATTATCTGTTTTAAAATATTTCCCCCCCAAAAAGCAAACTGAATAAAAAATATCATTTACTTTAAATCAATTTGGATCATTTTGATTTTATTTTTTTATACAGAATAAATCTGAGATTAATTTTTGATGACCTTTTAATCTTTTCTGATAAACATCCATGGATTGATTTTCACAACTTTAACTCACTCAAAATCTATCAGTTTTTACATTATCGTATTGTTTTTATGCTTATTTTAAAGCTTAAAATGTACTATAAGATGCTACCCTCTCTAGGATTATTTTACAAACAAAAAATCAATAATATTGACATAAGAAGCTACAATTGGATAAGGCAGACATTCCTAGATGCTGATTGGTTGGTTCTTAATTTGAACAATAGAAGAGCATCTGTCAATAATTTTCACCATTCCAACTTCTTTGTTTTGATTTTGAAAATGAAAATAAATATAATAGAGTACCTTTTTATTATTTTTCATATATAAATTATTTTCATAAAATATTCTGAAAGTATACTTATTTTAGAAAAGTAGTAAGATTTTAGTAAAAAATTATTCACTTTCACATGAACAGAAATTGAAAAAGAAACCAGTGCTAACAACAATTTGATTTTCAAACAAAAATAAATAATTTAAACTATTTTTCTAGCATTTATTTACATATAATGTATTTTGGTGAAATATGCTGAAAATATCATTATTTTTAAAAAAATAGTAAGATTTTAGTTAAAAAATGTATTTTTACACTAACATAAATTGAGAAAGAAATCAATGATGTCCACAGAACTTTTCTAATTTGTTATAAACTTCCCTGTTAAGACTTTCACTATCAAATACTTTTATAATTATAAAAAATATTAATATACTTTTTACAAATGAAACTAAAATGAATATAATATTAAAAGATGAATATATTTTTACTGCTGATTTTGTTAATTGACTAATCAAGAGTTGTAAACCTTTAATTCACTTGGACAATAAAAAACAGTTCAGTTAAAAAAAAAATTTTCAGTGAAAGAGTTAATCATAAAATTCATAAAATAAATAGTAATTATTTATTTGGAACATAAATTAAGATTTCACTGGAAATAATCATTACTTTTTACTATGAAAAGTGCACCAACATAATTCCCTATTTTTATCATGCATATTTTTATTTATAAGTTTAGATTTGAACTTCCCTATAATTTTAAATATCTTTAAACAATTAATTGTTAACAGATATTATTAAATCATTCTTTACTATTATATATTTTATATATTTTTAAAATGAATACTTTAACAAGATTCAGCCTTTATACTACTTTAAATTAACTAAGCCCAAGTTCAATTCCTATGATAACTAAATGACTATTATTTTTCATACTTTTAATAAGTAAATATTTTTGACTTTATAAAATTTAAAATTATACATCTTAAAATTTATTCCCAATTTGTTTTATGATGGCGTGTACCAATAAATAGGGCACAATATATATATAATTATTATTAATAATACTTGCTATCATTAATAATGTATATTGAATACTAATAATTAAAAACAATAGCAAAAAAACTTTATTATAGTTATTGGTTTCTTTGAAGCATATGTAATCTTATAATTAAATATTAGTAAATACAGTAATCAAAAATTTTGAAAAGGACAAAAATATAAGCATCACTTAGGAGTGCTTTTGACTGACCTCATAGTCTTTGTCCACTAATTCTTTGAAAGGTTAACCTCCCTATAAATCTGTGATCTTAATATTTGCTACCTGCCTATTGATTAAGTCTTGCTTGTATTTATACATTAGCATAGCTTCCTTTATTTTCCTTTTATTGTCATTTCTTTCAGTTTGCAACATTTTTACATTATTATAATTGAAATTCAAACCATATATACATGATTTATTATGGTCATAAAAAAGCAAAGCTGATACCTTATTATTACTTTTGCAATTTTGTTTCATATCTTAAGATAAATAGAAATAAAAGAGGCTATATTCCATATAAATCAAGAGTATCAATGTCATATAAAATGGAAGGTTTGAAGTTCTTCTTATTCATAAATAATAATATTTGTAAATATTCATCGGATAAAGGTAAACTTGGTTATAATTATAATCATATTTATTATGCTATTAAAAATTTTAATATGAAATATAAAAATAAAAAAAATATTAGTAGTAAAGTTGATTCTTCTACTATCAAAAAATTTGGATATCATTATCATATATTTCAAATCAACAAGAAAATTTCATAAGAAAAAATTATAAAGATATATGTGACATTGCATTTTATGCACCTCCTACATTAAATAAATTAATCAATAACTCTAAAGATAAAACCTCATTTATAAATAAAAATTGCATCATATATAAATGTATATGTAGGTGTTGTAGTGAATATATAGGGGAATTGAGATGTACATTGGAGAAAAGAACTAAATAATACTTGCTGTTATTGAAAGTAGCTCAAAACATGAAACAAAATTGCAAAGGTAATAATAATGTATCAGCTTCCATTTTTTACAACCATAATAAATCATGTATATATTTTAATTTCAACTATAATAATGTTAAAAATATTACAAACTGGAAGAAATAACAATAAAAGTAAAATAAAGGAAACTATGGTAATATATAAATACAAGCAAGACTTAATCAACAGGCAGACAGCACATGTTAAGATCACAGCTATTATGAGAAGGTTAACCTTTCAAAGAAATAGTTCACAAAGACTAGGAGGATAGTCGAAAGCGCTCCTAAGTGACGATTATATTTTTTGTCCTTTCAAACTTTTTGATTACTGTATTTACTAATATTTAATTATAAGATTGTATATATACACAAACATATATATATATATATATATATATATATATATCAATTCAAATATGGCATTTTTTAATATTAATACTTTTCTTAAAAGAAATTCTGTAGTGATTTCAGAAAAATATTGATTAATTATTCACTTATTCTGCTTGTAAAGAAAACATATTGAATGATTTTTCATCTGTAGTTTTCACTGACCCATATATAAAACTAATGTTTAAGAAATGCCTGCCCAAGCAATTGCATTGTGGATGCATTCCTTTTCTGCATCATTGGTTTTCTAATTCAATTGGAACTGTTTGAAAATTGAACAGTTTCTCTTCTGCATCTGCAAACATCATTGGCATTAGGTATGCAGTTTACTATTCATGAAAAAATTATTTCCATAATATTTGTGATTGTTTAAAAGAAAGAATTTCAATTTACTAGAAAAAATAATTAATGTTTTCAATAAAAATAAAACATTATAAACATGTTTGTATTATATTTATATGTCTATATGTGTATGCAATTTTTGTATCAGAATAATAATGACCAAATAATATCAGTTGATCACTGATCTTATAATTCATAATTGTTTGTCTTTAACATTTTATTTTAAATGTATTGCTTTAAAATTTTTTAGAGTTATAACATAAGCTTTGAAAAAAAATAGTACTTGAAATTGCAAAACAATGAGACACTCTCTATATTATGATTTATATATATATAATCTCAGTGCATAACGCTATAGTGAAATAAATATACAAATATTCAATCACCCCACATGGTTAAGATATTCAGTACCGCCCTCAGTGAACTAATATATAAATACATTAGAGTTCATATTTCAAAATAGCCAGTTCAAAATGATACTGAACTAGCTATTTTGAAATACGAACTCTGATGTATGTATATATTAGTTCACAGAGTGCAGTACTGGATATCTTAACCAAGTGTGATGATTTAATATATATATATATGTGGACAAATTTTCTGCAAGATCTTATATAAATATAAGTATATTTAAAGGGGAAGTATAGCTAAAAGAATATAGCTATGGATCACTTCAAATAAAGGTTTTCACCTTTATTGTTAAAAAAAGAGATTGTCTTGATAACAGTTGAAATTTTTGATTGTGATTGATATTGGGATTGTCTAAGTGTTGACTGTTTTTTAATGATATATATATATATTGTAACCAGACCCGCATACAACCGTTTTATTACGTCAGCTGTAACAATTTTCTGATGAGCATGTTGTAGGAAGGAGCTATCAATTGACATTCCTAATGCAGATGTTAATGCCTCCTACAACAATATTTCCTGCTCATCAGAGGATGTAGTACGATAGAGACTGGAAACATCTAAATATTTCTATGTTTGGTTTCCCAAAAAGCGCCATTAGAGTTCCGTCTCACTACAACCTGACTTGCCTAGATCTAGTTATGCCAGACGTAGCTCAGAAGGCATGAGATTCTCATGAACAAGTGCTATAACTGATGAGTGATGCAATAAAACAAAACATAATTGGACAACTGGATAACCAATTTAATTTTTAGTAACAAAAAAAAAAATTTATTAAATAACAATTAATTTGCAATTTCTAACAAAGTTCATTTCTATTCACATGATAACTCATCTTCATTTTTACTTATGAAAGAGTTAGAAGCAGTTCTTTTTTTTATCAATAGTTCATTTACAAGTTCATTTATGAGAAGACGTTTGGAAACAGTCTAATTCAACAATAGTTCAATTTTGAATTCCTTTATGAGAAGAAGCTTGGAAATATTCTAATTCAACAATAGTTCATTTTGAATTCATTTATGAGAAGAAGCCTGGAAATATTCTAATTCAACAATAGTTCATTTTGAATTCATTTATGAGAAGAAGCCTGGAAATATTCTAATTCAACAATAGTTCATTTTGAATTCATTTATGAGAAGAAGCTTGGAAACAGTCAAGCATTTATGGTTTATACAGCATTTCATTATTTTATGAATCATTATTGATTGGTAAACATTTAAACTTAGCAATTCTTGATTTGTGGAGCATTTATCATTTGGTAACTGAAGCATTTATAATTCAGTCAAATATAAAAGTATATTCATACACATAAACTCTGTTTGGCTTGTGGAGCATTTATCATTTAGTAATTGCAGCATTTATAATTTAGTCAAATATAAGAGTATATTCATACACATAAACTCTGTTTGGCTTGTGGAGCATTTATCATTTAGTAATTGCAGCATTTATAATTTAGTCAAATATAAGAGTATATTCATACACGTAAACTCTATTTGGCTTGTGGAGCATTTATCATTTAGTAATTGCAGCATTTATAATTTAGTCAAATATAAAAGTATATTCATATACATAAATTCTGTTTGGCTTGTGGAGCATTTATCATTTAGTAATTAAAGCATTTCTAATTTAGTCAAATATAGAGGTATATTCATACACATAAACTCTGTTTGGCTTGTGGAGCATTTATCATTTAGTAATTGAAGCACTTCTAATCTAGTCAAATATAAAAGTATCTTCATACACATAAACTCTGTTTGGCTTGTGGAGCATTTATAATTTAGTCAAATATAAAAGTATATTCATATACATAAACTCTGTTTGGCTTGTGGAGCATTTATCATTTAGTAATTAAAGCATTTCTAATTTAGTCAAATATAAGAGTATATTTATACACATAAACTCTGTTTGGCTTGTAGAGCATTTATAATTTAGTAATTAAAGAATTTCTAATTTAGTCAAATATAAGGGTATATTCATACACATGAATTCTGTTTGGCTTGTGGAGCATTTCTAATCCATATAGTAAATACATTCAAATATTTTTATAAATAAATTTGCGTATAACTATTTCATAATTTCATTTTATAACGTATGATAAACATGTTCTAATATTTTACAAAATAAATTCTACGTAATTATTTCATAACTTCACTTTATAACATATGATAAAGATGTTTTAATATTTTATAAAACAAATTCTAGGTAATTATTTCATAACTTCATTTTATAACGTATGATAAAGATGTCTTAATATTTTATTAAACAAAACGTATGCAACCGTTTCATAAATTCACTTCATAACATATGATAAATATGTTTTAATATTTTATAAAAATAATTTTTATGTAGATATTTCATGATGTCAATTTATAATTTATGGTAAAAAATGTCTAAACATTCCTATAACATAATTACCTTCCAGTTTTGCAGTCTAGTTTACTCTAAAGAAGGCAGGTTATTTCATCTATGGAAAGTCATGGCATAGCGTGGAGAGAGTGAAGCCGCTAAATTACCCCATTGTTATTATAATTCCTCTAGTAAAGCTTTCTTTTTCCATTTTCACGTTTTGTTAAAGCTTTATTTTAATGTATCAAAAGAATTAAGTAATACACTTTTTTTTTAAAAAAAAATTTAATATGTTCTGCTTCTCTGTGTAAGACGAGAGAAAAAAAAAAAGTTCTTTTCTTCCGACGACGTGCCTGATTTGAATACTGCCTCAGTTTAACTCAAGTATCTTTTTTCTTTCTTTTTAATGATTGGATAATTAATTTCTTTTCTTTTTATTGAGACAGATAAAAAAAAATAAGATGACTTAACATTTTATTCAATTCCATCAATCACAAAATTAAAAATATGATTTTTTTTAAACAAATCACAGCTTTTATTTCATTCCCAATTAGACTGAATCACGCTAGACATTTTTAAATGGGGGGGGGGGTTATTGAATATTTATATGAGGAACAGCATATCTGTTTCAATATATATATATATAATATTAAAACACTGCAACAGAGAATAAAAAATAGAATGTACTAAAATAAATTAAGTATACTTTCGATGCATAATCATCATAATTGTGATGATTAACAGAAAAAAAAACTTTACCATTAAAAATTTAAATATTCCATTTGTTACTCATTTGAATGCTATTGATATCTGATTCATTACATGGGTAATTATAACATAGTTGGGCATGACCACTTGATGGTGTTGTTGGCAGTCAAAAACAATACAATGTATGGTTTTTGGGGGGCACAATTTTTAAATCGCTGACTGTTTTTTTTCATCATTTCCCTATTTTGTTATTAATTGATTGATTGGTATAAATTTTTTTTCCTGCCTTTTTAAAAAAAAAAATGTTTAATTTTAATTTTGACTTTAGAAAACAACAACTGTTTTACTTTTTAAACATAAATTTAAACTTTTTTTGGGGGGAGGGGATTAATTCATTGATTGCTGCTACTATGCGATATCTATTTTGCGATGACTTTTGAAAAAAATAACTTTTCATTTTGACGCACAACTTTTAACCATATTTTTATATGTTTTTGTTTTTTTCTAATTTGTATTAAGACATTTTTGATACATTTATGCTTCACTTAACTATTGCTTTCTACATAACAAAACAAAAAAAAAAAAAAAAAAACAGTTTTCAAAACAATAAAAGGTTTTTTTCACCCTTGCTTTTTATTTATTAATTTGGATCGAATGGAAAGGTTTTGGGCCCACAATTTTGTCTCAAAACCAAAACAAACTTTCCCAAATCAATGCAATATTGTTTAAAAACAATAACCAAAAACAAAACAAGACTGTTGCGAATGGAACACCTTTGATGGCAGGAGACAGATTTACAGTGGAACTGGAATATTTGTTTACAATTATACAAATTCTTCTGCTGTCTGCACTTGCACCACTTAGAGTGTGTTATTACTTTGTGATGTTGCAAAAATGACTCACACTCGGCTTCTGTTGTCAATAACTGTGAGAAAGTTATGCAATTGGCAGATATTTTATGAAGAATGTGGAAATGAGACTTCGCACATGAACTCGGGTAAACTTGTTGTTACATACTCTTGGCAAGCTTTTACATCTTACACATTCTCTAAACAAGGCTGTGGCCATTTGAAAAATTATTATAAAGTCAGGTTTCTTAAATTAAATATAAATACGAAGACTGTGGAACCTATATTGTAAAAATGTTACTACTCAAACTACACACACACATATATATCAAACTGTACACAAAAGATAAGTGTGTGTATTCACAGTAACTGACATGAATCAGAAATAGGCCATATTATTTCTGTGGTACATCATCAGAATGGCCTGAAATGGCTAAGATAAACATAGATATTTTCTTAGCCATAACTCAGGCCATGTAAATGGCATTTGATAGGTGTTTTGAGAGCCAGAATGCCATCAAGCAGCCACATGCGACTACATTATAATTACCATTACATGTTCATTTTGCACATTAAACCAAGCTTTTTTAATCTTCAGCTTTCTATTATTCATTTCCTCACACATTATATTGACAATATTATGAAGAAAACCATGCCCATATTCCTTTTTATGATTATAAATCACAGACACATTTGTTAAATCAGTTTTAACTTTTTTATACATTGATGCACGTTGCAGCATTCTTGTTTTAAAATTTTCTTTTATTTTGCCATAGTATGTATATATATATATAAATAATAAATATAATGGTAATTAAATATAAAATTAATTTAATTACAGTTATATTTATTACTTATATTTGTTATTACAATATTTTTAATTAATGGATATTTTTTGTTTGTATTATATATATATATATATATATATATATATATATATATATATATATATATATATATATATATATATATATATATATATATATAATTAAACTCAACACAAATTAGTAAGTTCACATTGATAATTTAACAAGAGTCAATAATGTAAAAAAAAAAAAAATGCAATTTCAACTTCTTCATCCAAGATAGTTTGTTGCTTAATTAAAGATTCCTGAAATTAAATTTAAAATTAAAAGATTCACATTCAGACTTAAAATCCTTTACAATTGAACTACTAAATTAATGAATTTGATATATTTATTATTATATTATTGAGTTTGATATATCTTATGCACGTGGATAGGCATGTAAGAGTGTGGGTGATTGTCTAGTTTATAACACTTTGATATTTTGTAATTTTATAAAAGTACAAAACAGAAATTCAAACTTTAAAAAAGTAAGTCTGTCCTGTTAACTGACACTATAATGATATTTTAGAAGTTAGTGAGATTATTTTAAACAGAATATTTAAATTAATTTATTTCCAAAAAAACTTCTATAAAATTATAATCTATTTAAAATGGTTTTATTTAAAATTTTTATGTACGTTGTATGTATTATATCTATACAAATATTTGATTAAAGAAAAGAAATTTAGTTAAGTATGGCCTTCATAATATTTTTTTAAGGTGCGTTGAATCGCAGAAACACATTTAATTAAAAGTACAACATTTTGTACATTTGAATATTTATAATTTATTTTTATTAGAACATGAATTGTGTCAAAATAACTAAGAAGTTTTCAATCTATTATAAATATCTAAAATATGTTTTTATGAAATATTATTGAATTTATAAAATTTTAAAATCCATCTAGTACAAAGTGTACTTTTAGTGTTAAAAGGAGGTTGCCTTGACAATAGTTTGAAATTGTTGATTGTTATTGATATTGGGATTGTCTAAGTGTTGACTGGTTTTTAATGATATATATATATATATATATTGTGATTTTTTATTTAGGTCCCTGTATTGAATAATCCAAAATTTTAAATCATAATAATATATCTGGCATGAAAATCTTAATAAGTGGCTTTAAATAAAGACTGTTCTGGATGCACTAAGAAATCTGATTGAGTGGAGATGAGATTTTAAACCCCAGTATAGGCTTTTACTAGGGATAAAATAATAATTTTATCAGTATTGTTATTAACTGGGAGATAAATATTGCTATTTTTATTATTGTTGAATAGCAATTGAAATAAATAAACAAATAAATTAAATTTATTAAATTTTGTAAAATAAATGGTTATAGTCAATTCCTTAAGCATATTTTTTTTTGTAGTGAATCCAAAACTGCCTTGTATATTGTGAGTAGTTGTTTAAAATGAAGGTAGAGGGGGTAATATTAATATATTCACACTAAGATTATAGGTCAATTTATTACCACAATGCTTTGTAATAAAAACTATATATGATTTAACAATGTTGTAGGGGGGGTGGTTAAAAAAAAGAGAACTAAACAACAACAGACTTCAACTCTGATCTTCTGAAATAAGAAGGAAAAAAGCTAGAAAATCAGAAAAATTTGGAATTTAATTGAATAAGGATTATAATATATTGATATCTAAAAATGATTGAATAGAAATCTAAAAAAAATCTTGCTATGGTTTCAATACCACTTTTTCGTCGATTGACGGTTCTTAAAAGTTATACTGGAAAGGAAATGGAAACCCTGTGCATCATAACTGACTCCCATAAATAATGCTTCAAACCCAGAAAAGTTCAAGAAAAAGTAAGCTTTTGCTTTTATTTTATTCATATTTTTAAAATCTCTTCTTTAAAAATGATGCACAAATTATTTATAGTTAAAAGAAAGAGCTGATAATGTTTGTTTGTATTTCGCGCTACTCTTATTATCCAGCAGAACAATATTGTGCTTCTAAATTAAAATCGCAAGAAAAAATAATTCAAGATAATTTTGAAGAAAAGTATTATGATATATATATATATATTAAATAAATCAAAAAGTAATGTTTGAGATCATCTAAAGTTTAATAAAGTAAAAGGAAAATGTATAAATTTATTGTTTATTCTTATTAAGAAATAAAAACTCATTTGCAAATTTTGTTTTTAGCGCGAACTTGTGTAACGATAGAAATGAACGATTACAGATTGATTAAAATGCTAAGGATATCATATATATAATTGAATAAATTCATCTTAGTATTGTTAAACAGTTATTACTTTGGCAAGTGAAATGTAATTAAATAAATATTTGCTTTTAAAATTTTTCTGTGCAACACGATAAATAAGATTTTAAAAAAAATGTCTGATAAATGTCCCAATTACTTAAAGTGTTACAAATATTACCGCAGAGGAAAGAATAGAATCAATAAAGAATTTTTTTAAAAAAAAAAAGTTAATTATCTTAATTGCAATAAAATTCTGAAGTCATTTTCAAGGAAAATTATCTGGATTAAAACATGGGTAAACTGATTTTAGTTATACTCCACTTGAAACATTTAAATCTTGTCTCACTATGTAATACCGAATAAATCAATAAATGTATTTAAAAAATTTGTTTTGAAGATCATAATAACCTATAAAGTTATTAAGGAAAATTATCTATAGAAAAGTGAATAAACCAATTTTAATTGTGATACACTTGAAAACATTTGAATATTGCCCTGTTATATTAGCATCAAACAGGATAATATATATATATATATATATATATATATATATATATATTGTGCCATTACAATTTGGTCACTAGCCAAATTTATAGTAATGTGCATGTAAGAAAATGTAAAACAAAATCATCATCACATTTTTATATAACGATAAATGAAGCTGTAGGGCATTTAAGTTCAAACCCTACCAGATCAAAATCTTAAACACTTTAGATAGAAAGAGAGTGATCAACAATTATATGCTTTACTTGTTTGTGTGTTAATAAATCTCAAAAAGAGCAGCACACACATTTAATATTTAAATTTTCTGTTAAAAAGCAAAGTTATAATGCATATGTATAGGCAGTGTATGTGTAAACTATTTAATTGTTTTATATTTCAAATATTCAACATTTTAACTTTCTTTAAAACTAACCTATGCTTGATCAATCCTAATATCTTATTCTATACTTCTATTTTGCTTTTCTATAATTGTAATTGGGATTTAAAAGTTACAGATTCAATTAAATAATAGGGTTATAATTACTAAGCTAGCAATTATGTTATTTAATGTTAGTTTATGAATGATTTGAAATAATGAAGTATGTGTGTA
This sequence comes from Epiperipatus broadwayi, assembly GCA_028023455.1. NCBI lineage: Eukaryota > Metazoa > Onychophora > Udeonychophora > Euonychophora > Peripatidae > Epiperipatus > Epiperipatus broadwayi. The sequence goes on along the minus strand of JAQFVV010012480.1, from coordinate 2,817,131 downwards.
CATTACATACAGAAATTTACATTTATTAAATATTGAAAGAAAAGGAAGGATTAAATCTGTCAAATTATTTTTTTGTCAATTTTATGTTAAAAGAGGAAATCTGTTCAATCAGATATCTATTTTTGTAGCAATTTTGTTTTTGTAAATGATTGTTTGTCACTTTGGGAGCTTAAGATGGGTGGGAACTCTAATTTTGAAATTGTCTTATCTTAAGATCTAAAGAAGGAAGCTCAAAAATTTGAAATGTTATCTAGGTGTAAAAAAAAGAAAAAAGGATTTAAGTCTATTTTTTTTTTGTAGAACAAAAGTGTCTGGAAAAAGGATTAAACTTTTCAGTTGAAAAATAATTTAGTTGAAAATAAATTGAAGATCTAATTAAAACAAATTTGTCCAAAAATAGCAAGTGATGCTATCTCTGATTGGTTAAGTTAGCTAAAAATTGGATATAAAATGTGTCTGGAAAAATCAGTTGAGGAATTATTATTGTGATTATGATTCAGATTATTAGACTATTAAATTGAATGTTGAAAATATAAGAAATGGCTGGCTAGAAAAATGATATGTATGTCCCATTTTTCCAGACCATCTGGGGAAGCTGCACATCATATAGGAAAAAAAAAGATGTCTTGTCTAAAATAATATTCTACACTTTTCAACTGACCAGAGAAATAAGATGTTTTTTAATAGAAGGAAGAAAGCATTCACCTGCATTCGATGAAAGATGAATTAATCTACCGATAAATATTAATCATCAAGTCCAATTAATTGTTCCAACAACTGATTTTAAACTCAAGAAAATTTATAAATGTGAAAACAACTGCTGTATTTCATCCACTAAAAGAATCATGCTTGACAGGAAGAGAAGAAAAATTAATATAATGATTTCCAAATTGTCCACTAAAGCAAATAACCTCAATAGAGTCATCATCATCAAATAGTTATACACCTCAAGAAAGAGATTGTTTCCATGTAAAACAGAAATGGTAGCTGCAGAAATATAGACATTATACAAGACAAGTTTGAACCCTTGGAAATTCACCACAAACAAAAGATCGGTAATATGACTTTTTATATCTATTTTCTTTATGATATCAGAGTCTTAATAAACATTTTAGCAATAAAGTGGTATATTTTATTTAAAGAACTTTTAAAGACTATTCAGATTGATTAAAAACAAGAATGTCTTACTAATAATAACTTTGAGCTTCATAAATGATCTTGAATGTATCAAAATTATTTGTTTATTAATTTTACAGTTATGAAATATTAATGTGTAAAACAATTTTTTTTATGGTATTATGATTTTAGTTTTAACTAATATATTATTATTTTGGTTCTAAATAATATTTTGTTATTATGGGATAAAACACACACATACATAATAATATTTTTATATGTGTATAATTGCGAGTGAATGTGAAGTAACAAGAAGTATTAGAATATTAGATTATTTTGTTTCAAGTTAAGTATAGCATTTCAGAGGTAGAAGAGAGGGGGAGAAAATAATTTAAAACTTGTTTCTAAAACTTGCTCTTTCAATTCTATTAACATTTTTTTTAACATTCTACTTACATATTAGATTTATAAAGTATGTGTGCTAATGAGCAGATAATATTTTTTTTCTTGAAATACTTTTCTCATGGAGTGAAAATCATGGTCAATGTGACCTCCAACTTAATACAAAATACATTTGAGGGGAAAGGGGGAAGAACTTGAAATTAATCTGAGGATTGTTGTATAATCAATTATTATTGTTATTATTATTCATATCAATTTTCATGTTTCTCTAGAAATTTTATGTATATGTTAGAAATGCAGTAATAAATATTAGTTTGTTTTATTAAATGAGGCGTATATATTTCATTAAGTGTAGTCTTTGTTAAGTGTGAACATTCATCATCATCAGTGGTTAAATATTAGTTTTTAAGATATAAGTAAATAAGCTAAAATTAAGCAATAATTATGAATTTCTTTATAAAAATTAGTTTTATGTTTAGGCTTAGTCCTAGAGCTGTAGTCGAAACCATTGTCATTATCATTATTATTATCATCATCATCATCATCAACGTTTAATTAATGAGCTGTTTAACTGTTTAAAGGCCATAAATAAATATTGATTTTATAATATTTAGTGATTTCTTAGTATTATTATAACCACATCCCATCATCTATTTCATGCAAGGATGAGTGAATTGCCATCCTAAATTAGTTATATATAATCTGAGCTAGTAAACTTATAAAATGTTGAAACACATTTGTTGTGCTAAGATCTAAGAAATGATTTATGTCTAATATACTCCACTTCAGTTTAAAGATGTTTTACTTTTACCTAAATATTAGTGTGTATAGTGATATGGCTCAAAAAGCCAAATCTCCCATTTTTATTAGAAATAAAGTATCAAAAAGGGGATTAAAACCCGGTACATGTGAAAGGTTATTAGATATAACCGTGTCTAGATTCAGATAATCTAGTGGTGCCCTGCTAGACCATATTCACTTAGTATTTGTTTAAACATGCACTTAACATCAAACCAAGAAATGAAAGTGGATAAAACCTTCTGTCTGTATACCTGAGTTATATTTTATTGAATTACTAGTGTACTCACCTCACATGATTTCATATACCGGAGTTATAATACTTGTTGTTAATAATTTGCTTATAATTATTGATAGTGGGATATCTTGAGAAATCCAACGTTATTTTAAATATTATGATCTTATATATATTGTAGACAACTCAGATATGGTAATAGTTATTTGAACCACCTTTAAATTTGTTACAATATATATATATATATATATATATATTATATATATATATATATATATATATATATATATATATATATATGAGTTATTCAGGAATGTTTGCTCATCATAATATCAGTTTGTATTATTTTAACTCACAAGGATGAAATAAGTTTGACTAATAGGACAAAATCTAATAAGTGAAAGTATTCATTTATTATTTTTTTATTATTGCAATGTTAGTTTATAATACTTACTTCATGTGTCATTTGGGAATTTATATATATATATATATGTGTGTGTGTGTGTGTGTGTTTATTGTGATATATAGTCTAAAATATATTTAGTAAAAGGGATATAAAAATGTATAAAGATACATACATTTATTATTACACACATTTTTGCTATCTTCCCAAGTAAGAGAACACAGAATAATAAATGTCATTTGTTTAGAAAGAGTGAGAAAGATATTTACCTCTCACATATTAAAACTGATTTTAGTGTATTTTATTAAAGGTTGAACATACAGACATTTTTTTCAAAGATATACTAAAGACCCAATTATTTTCTTATATAAAAGAAAAATTGATCTAAACCTTTTTCATTTCTTAATTTTATATAGAAATGAACATATCCACTTTGAATATAAATGCAGGTCAATCTTTATTGTTCAAATGCATAGGACTTGCCATAACAAAAGTATAGTTGCTTATTTTAAAATAATTAATGATTTATTTGACATATATTTTGGTTTGTCTATTAATGCATTCATAGTTTCTGCATTGTGAAATGGAATATTTATATTTCCACTTTTATTGTTGGTGGTGTTTTACCTTGCTATAGTATTGAGGATTTGTGGTAGCTTTTAGCTGCTAGGTATATGCTACATATAATGGCATCAAATAGATTAATATTAATATTGTGCATGTGCTGATGGTTAATAACATATTGCTGATTTCATGAGAGGATAATATGGTAGAGGCTGAGTAATAATTAATGCATAGTTAGCATAATGAATCCCAAAAGAGGATATCCATTGTTTGAATTCTATTTTCCTGTGGTGAGAATAAACTCACACATTTGCATAACTATAGAGAGGTATTAGAATTAGCCATATTCTTATACAACTATCATGTTGTTTTGTAGAGCCTCCCTTTTTATTGTTTAATCCCTCATGAGGTTAGAGAATTAGTTTTCCATTGTATATGGTGAGGTATAGTAGTTCAAAATCCATTGGCAAGGGTAAGATGATGTTAGATTAAGGAACACTAATCTAGATATAGTGTTTGCCTTATTATAATAGTGTTTTATGATGTTGTAGGATCTTCATCAATTTATAGACAGACCAAACCAAAAACCTACTTGTAATTGTAGAACTTATAGATGTAAGAGCAAGACATGCATGTGGGCAGTGTGGATTTATCTTCATTAAGTAGTGATTTTCCAATAGATTGGTAAGATCAGTTAACTCTTCAGTGACTAGGTTGTGGACATAGATAATGTTTTAGTGACATGTGTATTTGATTTTTGATGTCTGTTTCTGCTTTAATTCACTAAACTTATTCATCTCAAATTTTAATGTTATTAATTGCGCAGAATATGAGAATTGCCCTTATCATATTCTGATAAAAGAAATGGTTTTGGTATAATGCACTACTTTATAACTTTTGAATTCTAAATTTAAAATGTGTGCATACCCTAAAGTCCTCAATACACTGTTATTTTTGTAATTTAAGTGCTAGTTCGGCTTAAATAAGGTTTCATTATTTTTTTAAGATAGGCTAAACAGTAATAAGTGATACTTTGAATATCATTGTATAAGTTGGTCGTATTGACTAAGAGTATGGTCAATGGTATATCAAGTATTTTTCCCATCTCTGATTTTGATTAAATATATTGGTTTTATGTCATACAAGGTCTCCAAATTAAAATTTGTAAATAAATCTTGTTGTGTTTAAAAATTTATTTAGTGACTTGTAGTCTTATTGCTAATCACCATACACATTCTTATTGTTATTGCTATGGACATATCAGAAGATTATATATTGAAATCATCATCAACCAATATAGTACATTTCAATATTGGTTAAGATACCAAAATAATTTTGGTTAAGCCTAATCGCTTAGGAGTACATCTAATGCATCATCACACAATAATCAAAATGTTATTAATCTGGAGTACATATTATTTTAAGTAATATATTAAAAGATAAACATAATATTGATTTAATAGGTTTAGTTGAACCCACAGAGCTATTGTTCACTGACCTTGATCACATGGTTTAAAATTATTTAAGAAAAGGAATTTGGTAAGTTATTATGTTTAGTTATTAAAAAGTTATTCCTATTTCTTAAATATTAAAGTTATAAGAGTTATTTAGTTCATAAGGTTTATGTGTAACTGCTAAATATAGTTGTTAATTTGAGTTTATATTGACAGCTGTTTGTGCATTCTATTCGGGTAGTGGTAAAATCCCTCTCACTGACCCAAGTATATTTTGTATAATGATTTTTGAGTGTTAGAACACTGAGAAGAATTAGTTGTTAAGTTTCAAGCTAGAATTTAAATTTGTAATAAATTTTATATCTAGTTATTCATTATAATTAGACTTGAAAATAGATTACTTTCACTGATTTAGGAAACTCAACCAAACTTTAAGGTGGAAATTACTTCTTTGGTCACAAAATGTATAGTTTGTTTTGACTTTATGATCAAGACTCTGGTTGTGGCAAGCCTGAAATCCCTATGTTTATTTAGCTTATTTTATTACTATTTAATACAATATTAGTTTATAGTTTCAGTTTTCAGTCTCCATCATCAACATAACTCTTCAATTTTATCTTGATCATTCTTTTATTTATTCATTCTCATTTGACTTTAATTCATTATCATATTTGATTAATCATACATTAACTTTTATTCTTTTATCATCTTAACTATTCATTAACTCTTATTCTATCATCATCTTAATCATTCATTATTCTCATACATCTTCATTCCTTTCTTTTCATTTTTAGTTTCATTTTATTCCTCTATTTAATTATTACTTCTTTCCATCATCCATTTAGCCATCTACATCATAATTTACTTATCATTTCATTTATAAGTTTAATTTCATAATCATTCCAGAGATATAATTATTAGTTATTTAATAGTTTGCTGAATATCAAATTTAACTCATCACCTTTTGTTTGTGTGGATTTTAAAGCTGGTTTGACCAGAAGTGATTATCTTTATTAATCACCTTGTGATCTTCTTTAGATCTATAGTTTCATGCTAGTTTTATTCAATACAGGAATCATTTCATTAGTTTAACCTTTTTGTTTTTTTATGCTTATATTCTTGATGATAAGAGTATAATAGGTTACAAAAAGTGGATTTGGTGCCATGAAAATGTGTGGCCAGATTCATATATATGATTCCAGCATTCAAAGGTCAGGTCATAAAGGCGGATTATAGCACCAAACATGAGTCTAGATTAGTTGATGATCCTAAGAGAAGGTCACTATATATATGTAAAAATTAAGAGCATGCTAATAACTCTAAACAAGCTTTTTTTTTTATTTATGATAAATGCTACTACAAGAGAAGGCATTCAAATCATTTTTATTTTGGATTGTCCCCATCCCCAGACCGGTTTCGACCTATGGGTCTCTTCACTGAGGACTGAAGAGACCCATAGGTCGAAACCGGTCTGGGGATGGGGACAATCCAAAATAAAAATGATTTGAATGCCTTCTCTTGTAGTAGCATTTATCATAAATTAAAAAAAAAAGCTTGTTTAGAGTTATTAGCACGCTCTTAATTTTTACATATTTGTAAGTGCAAGCTATATATAAGTCATGTGACATCTGACTTGTTATTATATATATGTGTGTGTGTGTGTGTGTTAAATCAACTATGTCCAAGTGCAGTCATTTAATTAACACACTATACATCTGTTTGTATATTTCTTTAGATCTTTAGGGTTATTTATAATGATTGAGAATAGAAACTACAGCACAGTCTCGATTTGTATGTTGATATCAATAGATAGTGAATTTTTGAAAGTATGTGTTTCATACATGTATATTGTAGTGAAAATATACTTGAATTATCAGTAATAATATATGTATAAAAAATAAAACATTGTAATATGTCATAATATTTATTACTAAATAATTATCATGCAAAACCTGTTTATGTAAAATAAATCAACTACTTAGGTAATTAATGCCTTAACAAATTATGCTTATAATATGCCAGAATATAATTTTATATATCGTTATTATTTTGTAAAAGGCGACATATTAATAATTTTTAATTTCATAAAGTAAATGAAACATTATTTTCACACACATACACATATTTATACATATTAACTTAATCTCGAATAATAATACATAAAACTTTTAAGTATTTATGTTAAATAGTTATAATAACAATTATAATAATTCAAAAGTACTTTCAGTCACTTTTGTACTCATTTTCAACTATTAAATATTTTCAACTTTTCAGAAGTAAATATCATAATTTTATATTTCAAAATATCTAAAATTTAATATTTGCACTTTGCCTGTTAATTAAAAATATTTTATTTCTATTTATAAAATTGTCTCTTTGATTTACTTTTTATTATGAGTTCTTTGAATTTATTTTTATCATAGTATAAAATTATAATAAATAGAAAATCAAAAAGAAAATTTTGTTTAATTAATATCCAAACTACAAAATTTTAAATTCATAAAAAAATGTGATATTATATAATGACATATAGTTTGAAATGTTTTTAAATGTTATGAGAATTGTTATGAAAGTAACTTGTGATTTTTTTATAATTGTTATTATGAATATTTACCATTAACATGAATGGAGATTGTTTGTAAAATGTGTTAATAGTGAGAGGGAATGATCTGAGATTCTGCAATAATGGATATGTACAATATGGGTGATTTGAAATTAGAGTACTTGTATAAAAATAAAAAAACTTGAAAATATGTTATTATTTATGAAAAAAAAATTATAATTTTTGTCTTTCTTGAAAATAATTTTGTGTGCTTTTTAATTATAAAGACCATTACATTTAATAATTTTGTATTGTCACCTTTCACATTTTAAAACAAATAAATAATATATCATTATCTCTATAAAAGTCATGATCAAAAATATTGCATTCAAGGTCACATATATCTGAGACATTCCCAAATAATAAGTGCTGAAAGTCTAAAAAATTAAAAAAAATACTCTGCAAATTTGAATTTATTGTATTTATATACATCATTTTTTATATGTTTTCAACTAAAAACTAGAAATTATTAAACAAAGAAATATAAAAATATAAATTTGGAGTCAAAAAATTTGGGCAAAGTGCATTATTTCTGAGAAATACATATATTGATTGTATGTCCATAAATGGAAAAAAATGAAATAAAAACACAGTAAATTTGTCTTTATTATATTTATATAATGAAATTCATTGTTTTTATTTTATTTTCTATTTTAATCTAGAAATTAACAAGAAAAATAAAATATAAATGACATAGTCAAAAAAGTTACAAATATTATTATTTTTTTACAAAGGTCTTTTATTTTAAATAAAGATTTATTTTATCATAGCATCATAATTCTTATTTTACACTTAACTAAAAATATAGGTTTGAACACTTTTTAAAAATTAATCTATATGACAGTTTTTAAGGTTTAACTTCATTTGATAATCTTTTCTTGAGTAATTCTCTGGATATAATAGTAGTATGATTGAATTATGCATTCATCATGAATAGGCTGGCATAACTCTTGTGAAAGAGGACAGGTACTGCTAGTTGTAGATCCTCAATTGTTGTGTGTTGAAACAGGATACTTAAAATTTGCATCTGCAGGAGACTACATATTTCCAGTTTTGGTTGATTAGTACACTAATTAGGTTTTTTTTACCATTATAATGTGTTTTATTATTTATTTTATGATTTTCCATATTAGCTGTGTTAATTATTCTCAAATTAACTCTGTCATTTTAATCCACTTGATTATCTGGGATGTTTTTTTCTTTGCTGGGTGAGGTATTCAAAAGACCATGATTATGATGATTTTTATACCTTTCTTAAATCAATAAAGTAATCATAAGAAAAATGCAAACTTCCTAATTAAGCAAATAATATGTTTAAATGCATTAAAATGCAGGTATAGGTGGAGCTAACTACAGCCAATAAGATTAATCACTCAGCACTTTCAAGAAGTTTTCTATTCTCATAATCATAGCTATTAATCCTATTATCTGTAATTAGCTTCACCAATACCTGAATTTTAGTGCAATTAGATATATTAAATCAATAAATATTCCCCCCAAAGCTTTATTTTTTAACCAAAATTAAAAAGAATAAACTGGTGCCTCTCATCATTTTTTTTTTACAAATACTATTCATAATTACATGTAATAAATCCAGGAACTTTTATTTATTATTATAAATTAATTTAAACAAAAAAATACATTCTTTTTTTTATTAAATAAAAAAAACATATATAAACAGTGTGCTATATATAAAATAAATGCTTATTTACATATATATTATATTTAATGTTTTCATGGTTATGTAGTATAAATAAAGTAGTTTGGGGTTAAATCATGTGTTAATTTTGATTACTTCCCAATGTTTCATGGGAATAGCATACATCATTGTCAAGGTTAACGTTTCAAAAGTTAACCTTGACATTGACAGATGCTATTTTATCAAAGCATTGGAAAGTAATCAAAAATAACATACAGCTTAACTCAAAAACTACTTTATATATATCATACTGGTATAATAAGAATAAAACAAATAAATAGCTTGAGATATTTAGAAAAAAATTCTGATCTAGGTTCTTTTGCTTATATTATATCTTCTCTTCTTTCTTTTCAACTTACCTATGTCATCAGTGCGTCAAAAGCTTGTAAGGTTAGACTAGCTTTATTTCAAAAAGGTGTCTGAACTTATACAATATATTTATAATAAAAGATATATAATATTTATATAAATTTTATACAATCTCTTTTTGTAAAACATTAAATATACATTTTATGAAGAATATTAAAGCAACCGTGATGAATTAATCTTGATTAAACCGTCATCAGGTCATAACAGGGATTTATAGATTTTTTTTGTTTTTTTTTTGTTACAACGGGGATGAGATGAACAAATAAAAGCTTTGCTTTTTTTTTCTTTAAGTAAAGAACGTAGAAAGACATGAGGTTAGAACTAACTATGAAAAATGAAAATCAGTATAAATAATATTCTGAATAAAATGTTACAAAAATGTAAGTGCATATAACATATGATTTTGAATTGATTAACAGGATCAAATAAAATCCAAATGAAATGACATTTGAAAAATTCAAAAATAAATTTTAAATATAAATAACATTGTAAGAACAGTATTTTATCCATAATGGCTTGATTATTTTATTGTCAGAAATAGAATATATATAATGACGTTAACTGTTTATACTTTTTCTATACAGAATGTAATACGTGTGTTTATATGCAAGTATAGAGAAGCTTTTATATCTATAAATTAAATATGGTTTAGCACTTTTGAGAACTTATGGCATTCTTATGGATATATGTAAAAAGTTAGATAATTATTGTTTAGTCATTTGTAGAGGCAAAAACCAGTGTGGAGATAGGGATCAAATTGAATTATCACTATTAATCATTGATTATTCAATCTTACAATAGATGGTGCTAGTGTAATAAAAAATGGAAGTTTTACTTGTTTATATTGTAATAAATTAAATGAAGCATAAAATATTATATTAATCATAATAAAATTGATAAAATTTTAAAAAGGTTTTAATGATATATAAAGCCTATATATAATAAAATTAATCTTATTAAAAATTATGTGGTTGAGATAACTAACAAAAAAACAATATAAAATAAACAATAAATAAAATTTAAAAAGTTATTAATCATGATCACTAATTTCAAAAATCACATGACCTAGGCAATGACTTTAAGAAGTTTCAGAAAAAAGGAATCATGGAAAAAACATACATAAAATACCACATAGTTGAATAGTATTAAAATTAATAGTATGGTTGTAATTTAGTAGCCCAGATTATTGTATAGAGAAAATATAGAAAAATAATCAACAACTTTTGAAAAGTATAAAATTAACTAAATAACAAAGAAAAAGTAGAAGTAAATAAAACAAATTGTTTTCAATTATTAGTTATATTTGAACTCTTCTAAAAAGAAATACAAGTTCATGGTAATAGTAGGCTAAATAACAATATTGTGATAACAATTAATGTTAAAAATAAAAATAAACAAATATCAAGAAATTGTTCATTATACTGAAAATGTTATGACTGTTAAAGGTGAAATATATCGTTTTTCCTATATATAAGTGAATGTTTTTGTAATTACTGTGACATGGGTGAATTTGAACTACAATAAGATGGTATTCATAAGATTCAGTACATTAGTGCTTATCTGATTTATATAGATTAACTTGATATTTTTATTCTATAAATTATATACATTTATTCACAAACCATTAAGACTGATTGAAAAAAATCCTAACGCCTTCTTGTGAGCTGAAAGTATTTTCCATAACTGGCTCAGCCTGAATGATTTATGACACAAACTTGTTGTTATTAGTAAATCGTTGTGTTCTTATTCATCATTAAAAATTCAGTTAAAAAAATATATAAAGTGAGATTGAATAAAAATTGTCAATGGCAAAGTAAATCAAACAATGCTGAAAAATAAACACATGATCTAATTATTGAAAAGTATTATTGAAAAAAGGATGAAATGTTTGCAACAAATATGATCATCATCAATGTCAACCCTTATCAATCCATTGCAGGATGAATGAAGGTCTCTCCAAGTTCAATAATCTTCTCCAGTTTCTAGTTTTTCTTCTGTATATCAACCTTGCATATTTTATTATTTCATCCATCAATCAAAAATGTGGTCTCTTTCTGGATCGTTCACAATAACTTGGAATCCGGTTTAAGATTTCAATTGACCATCTATTATCATTTCTTCTAGCAATATGTACAGCCCAATTTCACTTTAGTCAACAAATACAATATATAATAAAAAATAACTAATAAATAAATAACAAAATGAAAAATGTATTAAAACTCTGAAAATATGGAACCTACTTTTATGGTACAAAAAGTGAAATAAAAAAAGAACAAATTCAAAATCAGTTGAAAAAAGTTGAAAAATATATGATGAAGATGTACACAATAAAAATAAAATGATAAATGCATTAAATATGTAAACAAAAAAAAATGCATGATTAATTTTAACAGTCAAAAAGAGTTAATAAACACACACACACACGCATATATATATATATTATTCTAATTATAAGATATATAAACATAATGCTGCTGATAATAAAAAGCCTCGAGAAAGCACTTTTAAATTATTTTTCTTGATTAAGTTCATTAAATAGTATTATATTTATATATGAGAAAATTACAATTTTCAAGTTCTTTAAAGTCAATAAAAAAGATAATCTAAAATATAAATTTTAGTAACTTATAAATAAACATTTAAATAATTAAAAACTACTGAAACAACAAAATATACATCGGGAATTCCTAGAATAATTTCAATGTTATTTTAGAATAAAATATATAAGCTAATCCTAAAAAAAACACTACTTTTAATTAAAGGAAATTTAATATATCTGAATTCTGATTCATACTCACTAATAGAGTAATGATACCCATTAAGTTGGAATAATCGTAATTGCTATATAATATATTAGTATTAGAGAAACAGAATAAATATGTGATTTCTTATTTATTTTTATTTATTTTAATATTTATTACTAAGTAAATGTAAATTCAAGAAAATAAATGAATGATTTAATTTTATTGATTTGATCACAGCATTTGACCACTTAATCAAATAGATCTATGGCAATATTTGAAAATAATTAAGTGTAAAACAAAGACTAAACACATTATACTGTGCAGGTTCTACATAAAATGATACACAGAAAGAATCAGTATTAGTATCGGCAAAAGATCTAAGGCATGTAGTTAAAAAAGGTGTTAAACAAAGTTAGGTAGTAGTAGTTCTAATTTTATTCTATTTTTTTGCCATATTTATCTTTGGAACTGTTTATAGATGACAAAATCAAATACAAATTTGATAGTCTAATTTTAACTTGAATAAATTAAAAGTGAAAAGAAAACCTCTATTTATATTCTGGATTTAAATAACATTTGCCTAAATCGCATGTTGTTATTAAATTAGTAATAATTGAAAGATTGCTAGTCTTTCACATGCCCCTCAGCATATTCTACTTAATATTTTTAATGCAGTATGCAAAGTCTTTGATTTATCAAATCATGTTTGAAGATTCCAAAGCCTTGATTAGCCAGTGATAGAAAGAAAAATACAGCCACTTTTAATTGAATAGTTATCAACATGATAATGTGAGCCAATTTAATATCTTCATAGCTTTTGATGTAGAAAAGTGGTGTTAGATTTTGTGATGTGCACTGATTCCAATGTTCTGTAATAAGGACATGGTAATTAAATCACAGTGAAATAACTTTTGCAATTAATTAGAACTGATATTTTATCAATAGATATTATTATAGATAAAAACTTTAGACTCTATATCACCATAATATAAAGACAGAGATAAATTTAATTTGAGGATAACACATAAAAATTTAAAAGTACAATAGCAAAATCCTAAACTAATCAGTGTAATTCTTTAATTTTTGTATGTGATATTAAACACTCTATTGATACAAAATCACATCTTCATTGAATTATTAATGTGAAATGAATAAACAATATGAGACTTTCTATAAAAATATTTCATGATGTACATAAGTATAGTTTTCATGGGGAAGGCAGTGTTCATATATTTCATAAATATTATCTTAAAAACATTTCAAAAAAATGCAATACAGATTATTTTTATTAAGAAGATATGGCAAAAGATAGAATACAATGGAAATCTTCAGTAAGATAATGATTCTTACTGAAAGAAAAGTTTTCTGCAGAAAAATATAACAGACAGCATTATATAGTGTCATATAAATGAAATAATGAACCAGTATGTTCTACATGTAGTTTGAAGTTTTATTTTATAAATTGATTTATATAGTCATTGCAAAATCCATCTATACATTATTATTATTATTATTATTATTATTATTATTATTATTATTATTATTATTATTATTATTATTATTATTATTATTATTATTATTATTATTATTATTATTATTATTATTATTATTATTATTATTATTATTATTATTATTATTATTATTATTATTATTATTATTATTATTATTATTATTATTATTATTATTATTATTATTATTATTATTATTATTATTATTATTATTATGATGATGATGATGATGATGATGATGATGATGATGATGATGATGATGATGATGTTACAAATCAAAACTTTATTAAGACTAAAACAGGTGTTACAATGAGTTGTTTGTGTATCTATGTGTATACATTAGTGCACAGATGTCTGTGAAGGTTTGAATATATATATAACTATGTAGGTGATTGGGGTTTTACACATACAAATGGGACAATGAATTAAAATGTTTGAATTGCTTTGTATTAGTACATTCACAAGTTCAGTTATTATTTATCATGGCATTAGTTCAATATCAGTTGTTTTAAAATATAAGATTATATTTATTTTATACTTAAATTTAAGGATTACACATGTATGCATTACAATATATATATAACTAATGTGAACTATTAAAGTACATTAATATATTTGCACTCTTTTTATGTCTGTTGGTAAATGTCTTTGTTGCAACATTGTGTGGGACCATACCCTGGGTTATTGGGACACTATTGTTTGCCTGGATGGTGGGCACTGTCTTGCAGTTCTTTCTGGTTCTGTTGATGATCATTTCTGGAGATTGCATATGTGTAGGCTTGATTAAGTGAGTTAAAACTATATCTGAGTGTGTTTACATTACTTATACACTTTTGCATAATCAGGTGAATTAATGGGCTTTGGTTGTGGTGGCATCAGCCTAATTTGTTGTTAGCTAGTGATCCACTAAGTTGTACACAGAGGGTTGTCACAGCAGTAAGCTTTGATTGACTCTGATGTCTGTAGAAATGTGAGGGTTGCATTTGCATTATCCACCTGGTATCATGACTTGATGGCTACTATTTGCATTGTCAATAAGTAAATATTTATTTATTTTTACAAAAACCACTATTTCATTTTAGGTGACAGAGAAAAGTTATTTCTATTTGCTAAATTAGTTTTATTATATGTATATATTTGATTTTTATCTCAAATTATGTGGGCTTTTCATCTTTGCTTGGGGTTCAGCCTGGATCTTTGTGAAAATACCAAGATTTGCTGCAGGACTGTTATTATCTTCTTTGATGTTATTATTGATAAATTATTTTTTTTAAATATTTCTCTAAAGAATTTAAAAGTGTCTAATAAAAATAATTTATACTGTTCAATTTTGCTTCTTGATCAGATATACATAATTTTTATCTTAAGCATGGCTTGGAGAGTTTTTTTGGCCCAAAAAAATTTTACTGGGTGAGGTGATTATGTAGTAGTCATTTTGGCTGATTGAAATGAGTTGAAAAAGTCAATTTTTGATGAAAAAGCTTTGTTGTATTTAAAATTGTCACAGACAGTATGCTTGGGATAGTTATTTATTGTTATTTTCTTAAGTATATTTTAAATTTTCCTGAAAAATGCCAGGTTTTAGATGGTTCTTTTGGGGTTTAAACTTGGAAAAAAATTTCTTGGCAACTAGGATTAGCAAGGTACTCTACAAGACTACTATTACTACTGATGCTGCTGCTACTACTACTATTACTACTACTACTACTACTACTACTACTACTATTACTACTACTACTGCTGCTGCTGCTACTGCTGATATTACTACTACTACTACTATTACTACTAGTACTACTACAACTTCTACTGCTGCTGCTGCAATTACTACTACTATTGCTGCTGCTACTACTACTATTACTACTACTACTACTATTATTATTACTATTTTATTTACACTTAGTGCACATATAAAGCATATTATAAATAAAGCTTATAAACAAATGGGATGTATCTTGAGATATAGAGAAAGGCTTTCCCTTTATATTGAATAAATGTTTTTCTGTGTTCTTATTGTTTCTGTATTACAATATGGCTCTATTATATGGAATGTGGATTTGGTTTATATTAAATTGAGAGTTAATAATATAAAGAAAAGATTTGTTAGATTAATAGAGAGAGAAAATTTAAATATTGAATCTATATTAAATGTAAAGCAGAAGTGTTGAGATGCACCTAATAAATATTGAATTGAATTATTATTACTTGTCCTTTAATCTTTTGTTTTCCTTTTTGGAATTTGAATGGGTATATTCATTTGCAATTAGTTATTGCTGCTGATGGCACATTGCATATAATTGTTAAAAATATCTGATCTATGTAATGTGTGTTTAAAACATGCAGTACATATAGTGCTCTAGTGATCATGATATTTTGGACCAAATGTTACAAATATGAGTGACTACTTTTTTAATATTATGCATTTATTTATCTACACTAATAAATAATACTTAATATTAGAATAAATACAATAGATGAATAAATGTATATCTTGTTTTCAGTCATCTATTCTATTCCATATTCACTTTTATTTTATTTATATATATGCATTATCCTAAAATGTTTTTTTTTTAAATCCACAAACCTATCCAATTAACTTCAAAATAAGAATACTGTTTAATTTGTTTCAAATAAAAACAGGATTAAATTATAAAATAATAGACATAATTTTGTGGGACATAAGATTCCTCAATTGTCTAATTAGTAAAGAGTGAAAAAAGCTATAAAATAATATCATTAAATATAAATAGTAAATATTTATATATTGTAATAATCAAATGTATGTAATAAAAATGATAATGAAGAAAATTCTGGTCAACAAATTGACATATTTCTTGATTTCAGTGGTTTATTTTTATTTTTATCAAGGTCATAAATTCAAAATATTATGCAGTAATATTTTTTTTTCTATGGGTAATATAGCTGTTTGATTTACTTAAACATTTTTATTATTCCAAACAATTGGTAATTAATTAATCTTCCTAATATTGTGAACTATCATGTTTATTATGTCCTGAAAATTTTTATATTTTAAAATCTATGCAAATTATACTATGCAAATTTTTTTAAAATAATATAATATCATTCAATTTAATAAAAAGAATGATATTCAATCGTTCATATAAAAGTCATCATTATCATTTTTTTATCATCAATTTTTCTCCAGGATGTCTCCTTCTACTTGAAGGCAATCTAACATATGTCATACAGAATTTCTGGAAAAATGAATTGTTGTAAAATTCTTTTATGATTATGTATCTAAACATTTTCTAGTGTAATCAAAAGATACTTTCAAAGCAGAATTAATAACAACAAATAAATTTTTAAATCATATTTGCTGACTAAATTTTAAATAAGATCACACATACAAGTGATTACTGTTATGTTCTTTATACACTTTTTTTAATTGTAATAACTTTTGGTAGAGGCTTATATAACACAATCAATTTATTAATTTTTGATAGTGGCTTATATCTTCTACATCATCATTATCTTTTTAATGATCATTTGTATAAAAAATTTCCTACCAGCTTGTACTGATCTTTATAATCCTATTGTAGAAAGACATGAGTTATCTTAAGTTCATCAAACATTGCACTAATATGTATGCAAGATAAATCATTGCCATGTATTTTAACTGATCCTATTATTCTTTTATTTAATCCAGCATTGAATGTCAAAAGGATAGGATGGCATATGATGGTAATAAACATACTTTCAAATAAATAAATTCACAATGCAAATTAATTTGATAGAATACATAATAAAGTAGGAACAAATTACTACTAATAATGTATATTACATAATAGCATTAAATTTTCTAAGGATGAATATTGTTTTCAATCATTAACTTAACACAATCCATAATATCATGCAGACAGATACTTTTATTTTTTAATATGTGTAATAATAAGAAAATTTGTCAGAGCATACAAAATTGTTAGAGTTTAAAACATTTTAATTTTATGAACACTCAACATTTTACAAACACTTAAGACTTGAAATACAAGCATTCTTATACCTGGAACTTAATTGTAAATATAGGGGATTGAACTCAGACTTTCAAGCAACCTTCAACTATCCACACTATCTCACACTACTGATACACATGACCACACACGTGTGTGATCATGTGTATTAGGTGTGTGGTTGCTTGAAAGTCTGAGTTTAAATCCCCTATATAAACACTCAAGACATTTCTTCAATAATTATTCATTAAAAATAATCAGTACACTTTTTGGAATATATTTTTTTATTTAAGTAAATGTTGGCGTTATTCAAATGGAAAAATGCTTTTCTGTCAGTTAAACTCCCATATATTCCAGCTTATGAACATAGAAGTTATTCTCTAGGTTAATATCATTCTATCAAAATATCATTTTTAATACATAGTTCAAAATATTCCCTAATAACTTCATGAAGTCTTTTTATTAAACACTACTCATCATCATTATTTAAAATTTCTCAAAACTCTATAAGTGAAAAATATTGTCGCATATATATTTAAACAACAGGCTGTAAAATAATATACGAATGTCAGACATACTAAACCAAATAAATAAACAAAAAATTTCAATCATTAATCATTATTTATAACAATAACAATTTTAGTAAAATTTGCTCATATATAATTATTAGTAAGAGAAAGTATAATTAAACTTTTGCTAGCAATATTGCATTTGAATAATTTCATAATTACCTATTCATCTACTACACTACTGGAATATAAATTATATTTACTTCTATTTTAAATATTAATTTAGTTAATAAATTCTCATAATTTAATAAGTCCATAAATAAATCATAGCTATTAAATATGTAAATTAGAGAAAATATTAACTTATTCACATTTAAACTAACTCTGAATACATTACTATAATTCATAAATCAGACTTCTAAAGAATCATTTTTAACAAACTATTAAATAATTCCTATTCTCTCTTATTAATATCAATTCATATACGTACATAAATCTTATCTAATGAGCTTGTCAATAGCTCTTAACAAACTTTTCAGAATATCCCTAAGCCCAGGCTGGCATTTGTTTCTGCCTTGTCAGTGAGATGCTAGGATGATAACGTAATAAGTGTGAAGGAAAGAGAAGATCGAAAATGGGGTAAAACAATACCTTGAGTTTTTATTGTAAGATAACAGAATTTAAATTAATTTATTATATGTTTTAATATATAAAATAATTAATAATCAATTCACTGTTGTGATAAAGAACCAAGAGATGATAGTTATAATAATATAAAAAAGTATGATAATGAAATTTTAAAGAGCAATATGAAAGGATTAAATATATGAATGATAAAAGTGGCTAATAAAAAGTTTTGATTTCAGTTTTAATGTAATAAAGTAAACATTGAGGTTGTCAAATGATATACTTTGTTTTGTAACACATCACCATTAGATTTGTAGGATAACAATTAATGAGAAAATAATACTGTAATATTATTGTGCTGGTATATAGTAATGATGCACGCTAGCAATACCTTTTTAGAGTTAGATAAGTTGTCATTCCAGGATATGATTAATGTGTTTAAGTTATACTTTCCTGAAAAACAGATGGAAATAACATAATTAGGTTAGTCTAAGTGACATTCATATATGTAGTATTGAGACATAATGGCATGAGGAATTTCCATAAAATAAAGATGTTAAGATCCATAAGAGCTTAATGTGAAAATCTGGATATTAAGATGGCATCATTAAGAGAAAATGACTACTTGCCTTGAGAGCACATCTTATTTAAAAGGAAAAGAAAATCTCCATTTCATATGTATAGTATTTTACTGTACTAAAATCAGTTTCTTATCTATGGAATTTTTAAATAGTAACAAAAAATAAGGTAAGGATCAAATATAGTTGGATGTATTTTAAAAAAAAATTATAATATATCTATGATGTAGAAAGTCATTTGATATTAAATTGAAACAAATGCAAAACAAATGTTATAATATTTTAAATAATTTTTGAATTGATACCATATTGAAAGAAAATGAGATCAATGATGAAAATAAAAAGAAAGAACAGATGAATGATTATCAAGGGGTGGTTTAATCTTGGCTCCATCACTTATTTTAATCTTATAGATTTTATATTATAAAAACCAAAAATATAACTGTCTAGTTTAAGTATAGTTATTAATAGAATTTACATGCATATAAAAATATAAAATTTGTGAAAGAATTGTATTGTATGAAAGGATGGTAAAAAAATAATGTGTAGTGTATTCAATAAAAAGAATTGAAAAAATAAATCTACATTCAAAACTGATAATCATTATTATAAAATCTTAGCAAGGAAAAAATATAATATATGCTAGCAATAACCAATTTGAAATTTGGATAATAAATTACTGATGTAATTTAAAAATTTAATTTCTAAGCAGTATATGGGAGTAAAGTATTGTTCTCATTGATGTAAATAATTGCATAAAGATTTTAATAATATTATATATGTTTATAGCTTGTTATGATCTGTAATAGTTAAAAGTTTGTTGCTGATTATTGTTATTTGATATAAATATAGACTAATGACTGTTTCTATTCCGAGTTATTTTCATCACACTGTCATATGCAAGTACATAAATTATGGGAATATTATAAAAAAAAAAAAACTTGGTAAATTAATCGCTTATTAAATTAAAGTATAACTACTTAACTGATATTATTTAAAAGCATCATCCTTTTAACATAAAATATTTATATCTTTAAAATCATATTAAATTTATTGTAAAATTATTTTGAATTCATTTTTAAAATAAATTTAAGATAATATATGAGTTTGCAAGAGAGATTGGTATGGTAATACCTCAACAGTTTACATTTTAAGTTAAGAAGAAATTTAAAGCAGTGTAAGTTGATTAATTAATTTACTGAAGTTATAAAAAGCGGAAAGTTATTTCAATTAATGGGTAAAGATTCTGATGATTCTAAAAGTGGTTCATTTTTATAATTAATGTTTCTAATTTATAAATAAAGTAATTGTTGAAAAATATGATAATAATTAATCATTTGAAATTTATTATATTATAGTTGTTAAAAATATGCTAATCTTGTCAAGTGTTAGTGGTCGAATGGTCAGCACAGCGGCCTTGCAAGCAGTTGTCTCGGGGTAGCGGATTCTCTAGCTGCCGATACTATGGCACATGAAAAAAAATGCTAATCTTAAAAAAATGATCTAAATTGTATTTGTAATATTGGCTGTGGTTATTATTAAGATAAGTGGATCTTAGTAAAATCCCTCTTATTATTCAATTATCTTAAATGGAGTAATTGTTGTTTTATTATAAAAAAATAGTTGATGACCGTGAGATATATATAAGGTATTTTATAATACATTGGATTTCATTATTTTTTATGTAATTGATTAGATAAGTAAAAGGAAGTAAACATTATTTTTAATGAAAGATTATGTTAATCATTATCTATTGTGGAGACTTTCCTAAGGAATATATAAAAATAATGGTTGGAATATTTTTAAAATAGCTATGCCATTGAGAGATATATTTTATAAGCTTTCTTAATGTTAAAACCATTCTATTGTAACTGTCTCTTAAATCTACCTTAGATATTATGTAATAGATATTTATAGTCAATTATTGAGTTTCATAAATTGATGTTTTATAATTTATATTTTGTTAGCTGAGCTAAGCTAAAGATAAGATCGATTTGTACAGTGGATATGTGGAGAGTCGGTGCAGACAGGTTACAATATATATATATTAATTCTTTTTTTTTACTTTGGACTAGCACCAAAACAACCTTGAGTCTCTGACAATTATTTATTTATAATTGGAATTAATCTATTCAACAGCAATTTTGAAATTATTTGTGTTGTAGTGGTTTATAGTGATAAGTTGTGATAATTAATGTGCAATTTTGTCTATTCTCTTTATTTTTAAAAATTGCAAAAGCTTAAAAATCAGGCAGCACAGTAACACAAATCCATATTCCTAAACATTTTTATTATTTTTGAAGCTAAGATAAAATCACCATATTTTAAAACTTTTCCAGATATTTCTTGAAGGCCTATAGCCTTTTCATTTTAAGATTACTCCCGGTTAACTCAGTGGAGAGCACGAGACTCTTTAAAAAGAGCTATTTTGACCTCACTAAGCTTGTTATCTTTGTAAAAATCTAAATGAGTATATCATTAAAAGTCATCTTTCCAATTGTTCAAAACATCAATAAATCATCATAGAAAAAAGTACTATTTCTGATTTAGTAGGATTATAATAACATTTCAAGAGTCCATATTGAAGCAGTTGAATCTGAGTTCGATCCTAGCTTCATGATATCTAGCCATAAGCCCACTTCAAGCCCTAGTACTAGCCTTAAATGTCTGATGCAATGAGGCTGTATACGTTCAATCCACGCTAAATTCCATAAAGAAAAACTTATTTTATAAAATGTGTATTAAAATTAATTCATTTGAGTTTAAATTAATCAATGCTATTAATAAATTCATGATAAAATTATTCATGAATTGATATATATTACAAATGCGTGGATTATGCTTATATATTTATAAATATTTAAATATATATAATTGTTCGAAAGTTTCATTGCGTCGGGAATGTTTATTTTACTTTTAAATAATTTGTTAAATTTTTAATGATTAAAAGCTACATTCTTTCGATAAGCTTTCAGATTTTCTCTTTCCAAAACAATGGTTAAAGTTTTATTAATTAGAAAAAAAGATAAGTATTTAAAATGTAAGGATATCCTAATTAAAATCATTTTTCTGATTTTAAGAATTCATTTTCTAATTAGAAAATTAATTCAAGTTAATGAGTTTGAAAGCCTTATCGAAGGAATGTACCTAAAAACAACTAGTAGATTTTGTGACATCGATAATGAAAGAAGTGCTAGCCCAAAGGCATCAGATACAGTATAAATAGTTCTGAAAAGTTTGGAGAAAGGAGAAGCCATCTTTGTTGTAGAGAAGTGCCAGTAAACTCAATGCATTTAAAAATCATAAATTCAAATAGTGTTTCGATCATGGTGAAGGGCTAAAATATCAGGAATCTGGCTATGGTTCCTGAAGTCCCCTGAAAATCTTCAATGAAGCTGCTAAATTCTTTCCAGACAAATCATGCTGCCAAAATCAAATAAAATGCTGTTCAAGTAATCGACCGAATGCATGCCTATGTTTTATCAACCCGGATGTGCAAGCTAAGGAAGCAGCCCAGAAAAAATGGGTAATATATTTCCATAATGAACCGTAACTTTCTGTCCAGTTTCAAACTTTACTTTACACTCCCTTTAAGAGCTCTTTTCATTCTTTAAAGTAATAATATCTGTGTAAAACCTTTTATTTATGCTATTTTAAATTATATAAATTCTCAATCTCTAGTCATTAAATTTAACTTTCCTTCCTTACTATGGCGGTTCTTTTATTATATTATATATATTTATGGTGTGATTTATTAATGTTGTTTATTTTTAATTATATGCCAATAATCCTTTGACTCGATAAGCTCCTTTGTTCCATTTGCTTTGTGCAAATATATAATATTAAATCTAATCACAATTCTCGCCATTAGAACTAAATTTATACGTTCTATTAATCTTCGAGTCGAAAGAAATTATTAAATGTTTACTAGTTTTATAATTGGCTAATAACAAATTATTAGCACTGTTTCTAATCTATTTCCCAGCTATTTTTCATATTCACAAATATGTATTTACTCATATATAATTTTAAAATATTTTTGCAAAAACAGTCGATAAAGGAATCAAATATATTCTCATTCAAATTTCAGTTACTTGCTATTTAGATTCAGGAAGGGCACGATGTTTGGGGCATAATTACTATAATTTACAAATGCCTTAAAATAGTTTTAGTTAAAAGCTTGTTTGACTTTAATTAATTTGATCAAGTCATCACCTAGAGCATTCTATAATAAATCGGATTTTATTATTCAAACGGTGACTATCAAGTCATCATCTTTGAACGTTGCTGATGTAGGGCAATCTTCCCACTCCAAGGCTAATTGGTGGTAATATTACTGATATTTTAATTTATCGAGGAAGAAAGCACTTCCTTCCCTGCTTATATTATATTCGGAACACCAAAGGTTCATAGTTACGACTCGGCCTGGTTTTCCCCGTGTTCCACATCTTAAAGGGCAGTAAAACTTGTCAAATGCAAGCTGCCATACTACTTAAACCACTAACCAGTGATTATCTTTCATGTTTACTTTATAGCTAATAATTCATCAGCACTGTTACCCCTCTGTTCCAGTAAAGCCCATTCTGATGCTCGTAATTCATGATGAAGTGATTTCAATTAAAGTCGAACAAATTCTCAGTTATATTTAATTAAATAAGTTTTCTAATAAAGATTAAAATTATGTTCTAAAATACATATCTTGCTCTTCATGAATGGATTTGAGAATGTGAAAATGAATCTCACATTCTGTCATAATAAAATTAGAATAATAATTTCCATCACCACTGATACCTTTATCTGCCTTTATTTTCTTGTTGGGGGCATAGACATATAGACTTTCAAATATTGTGTAATACTCATTGGCATATAATAAGGACCACCACTCTTATTATAATTATAAACTATGTTAAAGGCTAGAGGTGATTAATATAATCATCAGTTAAAATTCAAACAAAACTATTACTACTATTATTAAATATTTTATAAACACACTTGGTTTCGTATTTCTTAATTCTCTTATTTAATAATTATTTTACTGTTAATGCTCGCTGTCTGTGTTGGCAACCCAAACATATACATATGATTAGATTTAAGATTATCTTTAGTTAATTTATTATCCGATATTAGTGTCAGTTCAGGGGTTTCCAATCCTCACCAACCATTGAGCTAGTTTCTTGGCGCATAGCACTGTGCCATCGATTTAGATTCTACTAATCTGGGCTGGTAAGTTGGGTTTGAATTCAGTTTGAACTGCCTGAGTTTGGATCCGACTTGCAGTTTAGGTGGTGGACATTTTTTGATCGGTACATGATTATGCTTTTGGTGGCCCAATCATTGGGGCTTCGATTAATAAACACCACACACCCTGTAGATAGTAATTATGATCTTAGTTACTTAGTCAATTGAGATCTCGATAAATTAAATGTTTCAATTGAAAGTGATATTTTAAAGAGTGTTGTATATATTTAAGAGAAAAGTTATGCACTTTATAATGCATAACTGAAATGATTTAATAAATTAAAATGTCATTTTGTAATTCTCTTTCTTATAATGAAATGTTTTCAAGATTATTTTTTAAATGTTCGTCAGCAAAAGATTTGTTAGTCAGAACAATTATGTAAAGAGAAAAAGTAATAAGATAGAATATATATATATATATATATATATATATATAAATTAATTATACGTGTACTATATCAGTATATATATTATACGTTTGTTTATATGCATTCGTGACAGTAAAAAAATGATTGTTAGAAAAGTAGTAAGAGTCTATAGATTAAAGGAAGGGGTAAAATTTAGATGAAATATTTTTTCCATGTCAAAATTGATTAGTATTCATCTCAGTCATTAGATTAAAAATATCCAATATTGATATCATGTTAAAAGTTTTAGTTTCAAAATATTGCTTGCTAGCACATATATTAAATGTTCACTCCGTATTCTTAGTAGCCTCAAACCAGTGAAGACCTTCAAACTGGGAATTATATGTCAAGCGGTCTGATGCAGTGTGAAAACACACTTTAATGACAATAATTTCTAGGTAACCCCAAAGCAGGAGAAGATCCTTCATGTACACCAAGCAGCCAGATGCAGTTGGCAAAATTCTTAAATGGTTCATACGCTTTCATGCTAGCAAGATTAAAAATGGTAACAACAAATAAAAGTTCTTGTGCAATATTAATTTTGACATTTTTTTGTGTGAAAGCCTCATAATTAGTGAAAATTAAGTAGTTAACTTTTATATTTAAACTCTGGTCAGAAACACATCAGTTGTTAATAAATAAGAAATACTCATCAGTCAAGTCATTTATCAAACAAAATTAAGTCAGTCCTATGTGGTTTGGGGGTCAATGGGTTATTTCATATGCCCTATTGATCTCATTTTGCTCACTGGCATCCATATAAATAAATTTGTCAGCAAATTTGATTGTCAGCACAGTAGTGGGTCAGTTGTCTAAATAATGAAAACCAAGTGCGTCCAATACAGAGAATTACTCATACTACCTGCTGATATATATATATATATATATATATATTTGTATATCACTAATCATTCCAGACATGGAAGAACAGTTGAACAGAGGGAAAGTGAGTAATGTTTGTTTTTCTTATCTTTAATAGTTTTTTAAATAAAATACATGTCTCATTCAAAGAATTAATAGAAAGAGCTAACCAAGAAAATGTAGGTAAACTAAAACTAAACTAAAAAAGGCAGATTACATAGATTGGGAAATATTATGCAGCAGCTAATGAAGATAGGGAAAATGGGATCAGTAGTCAGAGACCTAATTAAATGTAAAGGAAAAAGTTATTATTTAAATATACAGAGAAAGAGTGCCATAAGATTGTGATTTACATTGTTTATTTATATTATTTATTTACTTTCAAAGATGGAAGGAAAGAAATTAGATAAAGGATTGACTGATGATAGTGATGCACTTTCAACCACCTCCAGTGAATGAGAGATCACTTTTAAAAATCGGATCAATAGGAAAGAATGCAACCATCAAAGCAGGCAGACAGCTAAAGATGATCATGATCATTGAGGGACTTTGCATATGATCCTCAGAGAAATGAGAGAAGAGGAAGTTAATGCTGCTGATGATGGAAAGGATTCTAAGGCTGGAGGAAAAATGAGGCATTCAAACCAACCCAAACCCAGAGATTGTAAAGCATCATACAGCAATAGACAGTTACAAGGCTCCAAGAAGAGATTAAGATTATCAGACCACACCAAAAGAAGTTGTGGATAGTAAAGAAGATGACAATGGAGATTATGAGTCAAATCAAGAAACGGTTGAAGAATCTGATTTAAATACAGACAGGGAAAAAGATGTTCCGACCACTAGTAAAATAAAACCAAAAGTAGAAATGGAATGGATGATAATCCCCGAAATGACTCTAAGAAATTTTCAGAGACCATCCCTTATATCTTGTGTAGAAATTCAAATTTTTAGGGGAAACCCAGAAGAAAATCCCATACATCATCTAGACAGCATCAAATAATTTTTTGTCTACACTCTGTAGCAGAGAAGGAAAAGATTATCCTAGCCAGCCATTACTTAAGAGAAGCTGTCAAGGCATGGTGGAAGCTATTAAAAAACCCACCTACCACAATCCAAGGGTATGAAAATGCCATTTAAAAAAATATTGGAGTGAAGAAAGGCAGGAGGGCATTTTGCATAGACTGAACACTCAGAAGTATCAAGAAGACTGCAGACAGGGATACACAGCCAACTTCATCCAGCAAGTGACCACATTCAAGTCCCTCACAGCCTTCAAATATGAGGACCAACACATCATCCAGATGATCAGGCATCATTTACCCCTATGGATCCAAAGAATTATGCTTGGGATGGGCCCCATGTCACTGGAAAAGACCATAGAGTTTTTGTCTGCAATAGACTATGGGAACTTGACACCAACCAGAAAAGACAAAACTATGACCATTATCAAAAGTTCAAATCATATGGGCTACCTGATCCAGGGAAACACTAGTACAACCATTAAATGAAGAGACAGATATATATATATATACAGACGACCGACTGACGCGACTATAGGGAAAATGAGACTTGATTAACGGACCCATTTACTATAAGCTAGATAATATTAAAAAATGATAACAATGAGATATGTATAATTTTGTAGTTTGTTCAGATGATATTATTCATGGTCAAGCTGTTCTCCCAGAGTCTACCAACTAGTCGAGCACACTTATGCAAATGTATCACATATAAGTAAAGACATTTTTTTTCATTGTTTTTTTTTAAGT
This sequence comes from Epiperipatus broadwayi, assembly GCA_028023455.1. Lineage (NCBI taxonomy): Eukaryota > Metazoa > Onychophora > Udeonychophora > Euonychophora > Peripatidae > Epiperipatus > Epiperipatus broadwayi. The sequence goes on along the minus strand of JAQFVV010012480.1, from coordinate 2,789,280 downwards.
GAAAAGAAATGAAGCAGTCATATCTGAGTTCGATCCTAGCTTCATGACATCTAGCCATAATCCCACTTTAAACCCTAGTACTAACCTTAAATGTTCGATGCAATGGGGCTGTAAACGTTCAATCCACACTAATTTCCATAAAGAAAAACTTATTTTATAAAATGTGTATTAAAATTAATTTGTTTGAGTTTAAATTAATTAATGCTATTAATAAATTCATGAATTTATATATATTACAAATGCATGGATTGTGCGTATATATTTATAAATATTTAAATATATATAATTGTTCGAAAGTTTCATTGTGTTGGGAATGCTTGTTTTACTTTTAAACAATTTCTTAAATTTTTAATGATTAAAAGCTACATTCTTTCGATAAGCTTTCAGATTTTCTCTTTCCAAAACAATGGTTAAAGCTTTATTAATTGGAAAAAAAGATAAGTATTTAAAATGTAAGGATATCCTAATTAAAATCATTTTTCTGATTTTAAGAATTCATTTTCTAATTAGAAAATGAATTCAAGTTAATGAGTTTGAAAGCCTTATCGAAGGAATGTATCTAAAAACAACTAGTATATTTTGTGACATTGATAATGAAAGAAGTGCTATCCCGAAGGCATCAGATACAGTATAAATAGCTCTGAAAAGTTTGGAGAAAGGAGAAGCCATCTTTGTTGTAGAGAAGTGCCAGTAAACTCAATGTGTTTAAAAATCATAAATTCAAATAGTGTTTCGATCATGGTGAAGGGCTAAAATGTTAGGAATCTGGCTACAGTTCTTGAAGTCCCCTGAAAATCTTCAATTAAGCTGCTAAATTCTTTCCAGATAAATCAAGCTGCCAAAATCAAATAAAATGCTGTTCAAGTAATCGACCGAATGCATGCCTACGTTTTACCAACCCGGACGTGTAAACTAAGGAACCAGCCTGGAAGAAATGGGTAATATATTTCCATAATGAGCTGTAACTTTCTGGCCAGTTTCAAACTTTACTTTACATTCCATTTAAGAGCTCTTTTTTTTCTTTAATGTAATAATCTCTGTGTAAAGCCTTTTATTTATGCTATTTTAAATTATATAAATTCTCTCAATCTCTAGTCTTTAAATTTAACTTTCCTTCCTTACTATGGTGGTTCATTTATTATATTATATATATTTATGGTGTTATTTACTAATGTTGTTTATTTTTAATTATATGCCAATAATCCTTCGACTCGATGAGCTCCTTTGTTCCGTTTGCTTTGTGCAAATATATAATATTAAGTCTAATCATAATCCTCACCATTAGAACTAAATTTATACATTCTATTAATCATCGAGTCAAAAGAAATTATTAAATGTTTACTAGTTTTATAATTGGCTAATAAAAAATTATTAGCTCCATTTCTAATCTATGCTCCAGCTATTTTTCATATTCACAAATATGTATTTACTCATATATAATCTTTAAATATTTTTGCAAAAAGGGTCGATAAAGGAATCAAATATATTCTAATTCAAATTTCAGTTACTTGCTATTTAGATTCAGGAAGGGCATGATGTTTGGGGCATAATTACTATAATTTACAAATGCCTTAAAATAGATTTAGTTAAAATCTCGTTTGACTTTAATTAATTTGATCAAGTCATCATGTAGAGCATTCTATAATAAATTGGGTTTTATTATTTTAAATGGTGACTATTAAGTCATCATCTTTGAATGTTGCTGATGTAGGGCAATCTTTCCACTCCAAGGCTTGTTGGTGATAATATTACTGATATTTTAAATTATTGAGGAAGAAAGCAATTCCTCCCCTGCTTATATTATATTCGGAACACCAAAGGTTCATAGTTATGACTCGGCCCTGCTTTCCCCATGTTCCACATCTTAAAGGGCAGTAAGACTTGTTAAATGCAAGCTGCCATACTACTTAAACCACTAACCAGCGATTATCTTTCATGTTTACTTTATAGCTCATAATTCATCAGCACCGTTACCCCTCTGTTCCAGTAAAGCTCGTTCTGATGCTCGTAATTCATGAGGAAGTGATTTCAATTAAAGTCGAACAAATTCTCAGTTATATTTAATTAAATAAGTTTTCTAATAAAGATTAAAGTTATGCCCTAAAATACATATATTGCTCTTTATGAATGGATTTGCAAATGTGAAAATAAATCTCACATTCTGTCATAATAAAATTAGAATAATAATTTCCATCACCACTGATACCTTTATCTGCCTTTATTTTCTTGTTGGGGGAAAAGACATATAGTCTTTCAAATATTGTGTAATACTCATTGGCATATAATAAAGACCACCGCTCTTATTATAATTATAAATTATGTTAAAGGCAAGAGGTGATTAATATAATCATCAGTTAAAATTCAAACAAAACTATTACTATTATTATTAAATATTTTATAAACACTCTCGGTTTCTTATTTCTTAATTCTCTTATTCAATAATTATTTTAATGTTAATGCTCGCTTACTGTGTTGGCAACCCAAACATATACATATGAATCAATTTAAGATTATCTTTAGTTAATTTATTATCCGATATTAGTGTCAGTTCAGGGGTCTCTAATCCTCACCAACCATTGAGCTAGTTTCTTGGTGCATAGCACTATGCCATCGATTTAGAGTTCTACTAATCTCGGCTGGTGAGTTGGGTTTGAATTCAGTTTGAACTGCCTGAGTTTGGATCCAACTTGCAGCTTAGGTGGTGGACGTTTTTCGACCAGTACAATATGCTGCTTTCAGTGCTTCAAAAAAAGATTTAGTGTGACTGCAATCAGAAAATACCTACATTTTCTTTGTTGTTTTAATCCACCAATAATTTTAAGCTTTTTATCATTTATTGAACTTGTGCCATCAGTTCTCTCTATTTACAAACTACATTTTATTCTTTGCCATGCAGTAAATGACTAATATTTCCTGTTAATCAATTTTCTAATAATAAGATTAATTTTAAGAATAGATTTACTTCCAAGACTCAATAATGATATGACAATCCAGAAATACCAAATTAGTGATTTTAGTGTTTAATCACTGTTGAAATAGTACATGTAGTTGATACTTTTAAAGTATTAACATCAATTTCTTTTATGAATATGATTGGAATCATTTTAATGTTGGTATATACTATCTGTCTGACAATCTTAATGTGTAAGTGCTCATGTAATGTGAACTTTTTTTGTATTTTAACTTCAAACTATAATATAATCTATTAAATGCCTTATAGCATATGTTTATTTAGCATAGAGTTTTGGAAGTGAGAGAAAGATTTCAACTCTATAAACTCTATATTAGTGCCTTAAAAATCAATTTATATTAAAATATATAGGCTGATTTAAGTTTGTTCTCTGCCTGTTATCGTACTTAAAAATAAATAAAAAGGTCTAAAATACAGTAAAAAGTGGTTCATTGGTCCATTTTCGTACTGTAAAAAATTATTGAACATAGCAGCTAGAGGGCAATTGAAATAGTATTGAAAATAGATTTTGGTAAATTTCTCATGATAATATATGAATGTATGTATTGAAGCAATATAGTTCGATGAATATGTTTTAATATAAAATTAAAAATAATTTTAAAAAATATATTTACTGGAAACCTCTTTAAATGACATTTTTATATTAATATTTAATGTAGACTAAATATTTATTACTAATGAAATTAATATGCACTTTTATATAATTGATACTTAACAATTAATTACTCTTAACTGTCTAGACAATTGTGACAGTAGGGAAATTTTATTTAATAAAATACCATCGCTAATTTCAATGACAATAAAATTTTTGAGGATATTTTTTGTTCTGTCAATAATTTTTAAAAAAACGGATGCATTGTCAATCTGAATACATTATTTTTAATTTGTTTCAAACATTTGTTCAAATTAAAATTTTAATTCAACTCATATATAATATTTATAATATCAACTATAAATTTATATGTTTACTTGCATGAATACTATGCATAAGTGTGCAGATTGGATAGTATACAAAGTGCTTCATCAATGGGGACTCCATGTTGCCATGATAATTAATAAAATTTATACATAAATGAACATGTTTAAATTTCCAAATCACTCTATTGTTAAAAACACGTTTTGATTGTAAATGTTTTTTTTTTATTTAAATAGAGAGGATTACTTTTTTTTAATTAGCCTTGTGATAAATGCTCAAAGTAACCAATGTGCTAGACTGGTGTCATGTCACCATAATAATTAATACAATTTATATGTAGATAAAAATATTTAGTTTCAAATTACTTTTATTTAAAATATTATCATTTATATACAAAATCACACATTGCTATTACTAATTTATTTAAAAATAAATGTTTAAAAAATATTGCTTCATAATAATTACAATAATTCTGCAATATTTGAACCACAGTCATATAAAAGATAATTACTTTTACCAGTCATATTTTGTCTACTATTACAATGTTAAATATATAAATATTAAAACATTTAAGCCAGAAAGGTAGACGTATGTTTATAAATTTTAGCTTTCATTCATGCAAAGCATGCTTTCAATACATTGAGTATCATAATCATAGCTCTTTTGAGTATGTTGGATATAGCATTTCAGTAGTGTCACTCTCTGAAATATGGGTTCCTGAGATATATTCTGGTGCTGTCTCATTGCGTTTTTTTATAATGTATTTTTTTAATGTTTTACTAATTTGCTTTTTCTTGAATTTGGATTGTCATGGGGTTTATATAGATCCATAATATTATCCAAATATATGATGGTCTAAATTCAAGGAAAACAAAATTAGTAAAACAAATAATTACTTAAAATGATATTAATGCATTCATTTCATTAAAATAATATAATCTAATGCCACAGTGTTAAGAATAACAACTGTATAATATCATTTGAAATTTCTAGTTAACCCTATTGGGAACATTCTTAAAAAATTTCTTACCTATTCCAGTGAAGCAAACAAATTGTTTGATTTCTTTTAGTTATTAATATAACCTATCATTAAACAAAAAGAAGTGTGAAGCATGGCAGTGGCTTCTAAAAATTTATCAAATAAATAATGTATGATTTTTTTTTTCCTTAAGTAAATGCAATGTAAATCCTTAAGCCATAGATATTGTAATGCTGAGCATGTATATAATAATGTATAGTTATTATACTGAAATAATAAACAAATAAAAAATTAAACCAAGAAGTAGTGTAAAGAATATTTGAGAAACTAACATTTTAATAGACAATGTAAACAAGTTATATATATGAGATTCTGAATGAAACTAAAAGTAACAATCAATATTTTTTAACAAACTAATTATACACTGGTTAGGGTTGACATAGTTAAAACTAATTATTATTTAACACATGAAAAATTTATTAAAAATTATTTTGTGGCTACTAAAGTGAGGAGAGTTAATATGTAAATAAAAAAATAAAAGTGTAAATACAGTAATTATAAATTTTTAGTGCTCTAGTGTTTGTTGTTTTATAGGAAAAAAAATTGTATAGAGTTTATTTTGCATTAATTTACATATTTTATTTCATGGCACTGGAGTACTAGAATTTAACTTTTCACAGAGGTGCCTCTTACCTACATAGTAATCCCATTTACTTTATATTATTAATAAAAAGTGATTTAATAATAATTTAATAGACATGTAATATATTGTTCATAATCTAAATATGTAAAAATAGTTATTTTTTTGTTGAGAAAATGATTATATTAATTAAATATATGTATATAAAAAGAGAAATGTACAGTGAATAAAGTTATACACTATAAAACTTTATTTATATCTAAGAATCATTTCTGGATTATATTATATAAAGAATTTCTTTTAGACATAGCTTTGAATAAATGGTATTAAATGTTTCAGGGGCTTATTAATTATTTTTGGATTAAAATATTGATTATATTTATCTTTATAATAAAAGTATACCTGAATAAAGTCATTTTACCTATATAAATAAGGCATCATGAAATTTACATAAGAAATCAATTTCAAATTGTGATATTAAAATATTGAATGTGTGAAATTATCCATTTAAATCTACTTAATTAGAAAGCACATAACCTAGAACAACTTCCCCAGATCAAGAGTCAAAGTAACCTGACAGACAGATGCATCCAAAGGGAGGATCTGTTTTTAAATGCTACTCTAGAGCTAATATAGAGATCAAAATACTGCAGTTTACATTTATACATGTAAAAAACCAAAGTATAACAAACTTTTCAATTTTCTTATTATATAAGAAACTCATCCACTGGTAGGTTATATATTGTAATATAATATTTTAATGAATATTTACCTATAACTATAAACTGCAGCACTTTGATCTTTATATTATATCTATAGTGACATTTAAAAGAAAGTCCTTCTTTTGGATGTGTCAGTCTATTAGTTTTCTTTCACTCTTGGCTTGGGGAAGTTGTTCTAGGTTGTGCTTTCCTATTAAGTTGATTTAAATGGATAATTCTACACATTCACGATTTCCATCTAAACATTCATTAAAAATATTGTATTACATATAGTCATTGGGAGTTTCAATTAGTTGACAAAATCAGTTAAAGGAAAGCGTAAAAAATTGTATGAATTTTATTAGAAAAGATGAGAACTAGAGAATAGCTTTTTAGGTCATAAATATAATTTTAAACATAATGATAATTTAAGATTCAATTTATTACATATTTACCTATCTACACACAGAGTCACATTAAATTATTTGTGTTTAATTTGGATCTTAGTGAAAGTAGAACATTCTTAACATTAATTTATATATATTTAAATTGACAATTTTAATTTAAATAATAGAAAAATCTAAATTCAATTTTAAATACTTTTTTTAATAATTTTTTTTTTTTATTCTCTACCAAAGTTTTAATTAAGTCTGTTTTTGGTAAAACAGTATAATTAAAGTTCATCGTCAAAGGTTTATTTAGTGAAAGTTTTATTGTTTGTTTTTGGTAAAAAGTAGATAATTAATTAAATTTAAGATTAGTTGCTATGTAGAGATGAGAAATAACCTAAAGTTATTTTTCACTTTCATATAGAATAAAAAAAAAATAGAAAGGAATGCAAGTCTTTTATATTATGAAATTATATAAAGACTATGAAAACTTTTATTGGGGCATTCACTTATTCTTTCGCCTCTACGATAGTCTGACTATGTATGGTTACTTTTCCGGATTTGTTTTCTACGGCAGAAAGAACTATTGGAAAAAATATATTCCAACGACTATAAAGCAAGAGAAATATCTCAATGTTAACTAAAGTATATGATAAGGGGAAAAGAAGCCATGATGAGTAAATATAATCATTTAGTAGGAATTTTGATTAAAGTATTTATTTTAAATTTTAAAAGAAAGTCTCTTTTTATAGCTTTTCATTGTACTTTATGAATTTATTTATGTCAATATTACAAAATAGACTTTCCTTTATTAAATATAATAACCACATCTCATATTCTTACATCAAAATTGGATATAGAAGGGGGAACTGTTTTGGTGCTATAGAATGATTTTAATAAATATATTGTGAGAATTAGTTTACTGTCGTATACTGATGTCTATAATTTTTTTAAAAATTATTGTTTTTTTTTTTTTTTTTAAATATCGTCACACTCATGTAGATGTTATTTCTAATTGGTACTTTAAAGACAAATGTTATACAACAAAAGTTTAATCATTTACTAATTTATATTTTATAGATGAACAATTTATTGTATGTGAAAAATACTGTAAAGTCTTTGGAGTCTGATTCAATCGAAATGGCTTTTATAAAACACACGCAGTTTGCAAAGATAATAGAATAATGAGACATTCTTAGCAATAGCCCTTACTTTAACACACGCACACATACATATACAGTATATATATAATTAAAATCCTAATGCAACGCTTGATTTCTTTATATGCATTGTTCATATACCATATTTATATGTATTCATTGATACTTTATTATTCACCCAATTTTATGCTGTCATTGATTTCTCTTGTATCTACTTTAAAATGTGAATAAAGTTTTGATTTTGGAAAGTAAAAAAAAATACCCCAAATCGATTTGGACTAATTTTAATTATTTATTGACTAGTTTAGCTTTATGCTTGTAATGTTTATATATATATATATATATATATATATAGTGCCCTTTTTTATAGGCCAGTAATAGTCCATCTCAGTCAATTACTAAAAATTTTAAATTTTAGAATATATTATTTTAATATGTTAATTATAGTTTGTCAATTATAATATAAAGTACAATTTGAAGCTAAAGAAAATATGTAGTATATAAAATTATAACGAATCATTTAAAAATAGTTATGTAAAGCTTTAAAATATTGTTGCATATGGTTGTAAAAGCTGGCCATATTAAATAACACAGCTATAAATATTAAAAGTATATTTAATAAATTCGATTTTAATAGTTTAAAACTGATAATTTAATAAATGCTATATTAAAATTTATAATCATATTTAATAGTCAAAATTAATATAGTATATTTTTAAAATAAACTTTATGATGGTGAAAATTATATCTACTTCTATATTTTTAAAATTATTCTTCCAAATTTTTTATAATTATTTTATATAATATAATAAGTGTATCAATTTTATAAATCTAGGCAGAGAAATAGATTGAAAATCGTCTGTCAAAGTTATATTGATCATGTGACTTGTATACTACATACTTTCACACACTGCTTGTTTGAATTAATAACAGAGTTTGAAATATTTAAAAGTTATATTATAGAACTGAATGTAATTACTATCTATCATAGAAGTGAATATTAAATAATTGTTCTAAATGTTTCTAAATGTTTTAAAATAGTATCATAAAGATGAATACACTCATAATATAAAAATTAAATATTTTATTTAAATAAAACTAGATAAATTGAATATTAAAAATGGAATAGGTTATTAAAGTTATTTTAAAAGTTATTTTAAATGTTTAAATAATTTTGATAAAGTAATAATTGATTAAAAGTAATATTTTAAATAATATTTTAAGTTCATTACATCATAATTTTTTATTTTCAAATACAATTCTGCTATAAACTGAAAATATGTAAATTTGTTCTCAAGTTAAAGTAAGAATCAACCAATCAAATGAGATATTCTTACAGACTATAAATATGAACTGCATGGGGGTATAAGAGGAGATTAATAATGTGTTGAAACCAGAGAAAGGTAAATTATTGCTATCAAAGAGATAGTATTTTTAAATTTTTATTTTAGTCAATTTTTTAGTACTTTCTTATAACTTTATCTGCAAAAAACTAATTGATAATTTTAAAGTATTTTGCAAAAAAGAGTTTTAAAAAAATAATATATTTAGAAACTTCGTGGAAATAATTTTCTAGTCTTTTAAAAGTTACTTGCCAGGAGTATTTTATCTGAAGTTTAACCTACACTACGCAATAGAGATGGATATACTACAAAATAAAATATGTTTAAATTATAATACAGCTTTATTTATGCTCAACCGGAGGATTATTCTAACTCATATAAAAATAATTCGGGCATTATGCTGGAAGCTTAAACAGAAAACTATTTGCCGTCTAAAAAAAAATTTGTGACACATTATTTATAAGCTTATCCAGGAGTTTTTTTTTTTAAAAAAAAATAAGATATTTATATCGTATGAGTTATCATAAAATATAATGAAAGAAATAGAATGTTTAGTCCTTTTTGAAGGAAACATTTTTTTTAAATATATATTTTACAAGAATTAAAAAGAAATAATTAAGAAATAAAACCTATATAAAAAAATGAACATATAGTAGATAAATAAAGGATGGATCCATGAAAATACAAATATTGTGTAAAAGTTTACTGGATAACTTAAGTTAAATTGAACAGAGTGATGCATCAGAGAATATTGAATAAACTTCGTGGGAATGATTCTTTAATATTACAGTTTAATAATTTTCATTCTGAACAGTAAAGACCCAAGATTATTTTCTATAAATTTTACAAAATGGATTAATAATTATTTTTATTTTTAAACTTTAACACGCTTGGAGGAGAACATTTTAAAACTCTAGAGAAAATAATAAACATTTTTGGATTTTATCATGAACTATGGTCAAGTGAAGACGTAATTATAGTTTTAAATTTTTATTTTACTAACTTAGTTAAGTGTAAAATTTTTCTATTTATAAGATTAGGAAAACATAAAACATAATTTGTTAATAACATAAAATTTATAATATAATCTAATAATTTAGATAAGAATATTTTAAAATAAAATGTATGGATGTGTCTTTTCGTTTATGTATGCAATGTTTTTCTATATCCAGTGGATGGAAGAAGCCTACTAAAAATGATGACCAGATAAAAAGGGTTATTTGGTAATAATAATAACTATTATTAATTTATAATGTATATTTTTGTTTTCTTTAGGTCATCTATGAATCTAAGAATGAAGTGTAAAAGTTTTAATTATATGTAACGCATTTTCATACAACATTTTAAAAAAACATTATGAGATAGGATTGATTTGAAAATATGCATACGACGATTTTTTTTTTTTTTTATATTAGTGATATAATCCAACATAATAACAAATAATTATGTGATTCTTTTAGAACTTTCATGTTATTGGATATTCAAATATTGTCTAAGTAGATTGTATATGATTAAACATATAGAATAATGAAGTAAGCAAACTTTTCTTATGGAACAGTGAAATTGTTTTAAACAATCAATGAATTTTATTGTTTTGTAAATGCAGATAGTTATTTATCGATGTAAGATGTAGAAAAATCTTGAGAAATAATGTTGAGATAGTGGCTTGGAAGTACTATAGTTAGCAGGAAACCAAGATGATGAATTTTTTAAAAAAATAGGATATGATAAGGAATAGAAATAATATTTAGTCTTTATGTGGTTATCAGCATAGTTAACAAAGCCCTATGACTGATACATATTTTATTTGGACAGTGTTTTATATGTCTTTAAATATTTGATGTTTTAAATAAAGTTGAAGAAGTAGCTTTAACATCGTTCATGTATTAGAGGTTATTAGACAGGTAAAGGTCATACCTCTTTGCACTGTGCCATGATTTTTTGAGATATATTAAGAGTGATACTCTAGCTTTCTTCCTTAAATCCTATACATCTGTTTTCTATCTTTATTTCATGTAACTGCATCGTTCAGTAAGATATTTTGAAAAGAAATGATAAATAATTTAGAACTTAGGTTATGCTATCGTTTTGTATAAGATTGGTTTATTTGCTTAGAAGGAATAGAATTTATAACTTGAAATTGAAGGTCCAAAGTATCCTAAGGAAAGGAAAGAATCATAGAATATATTTTGAATTTATTTTCGGAAATGAAATATAAATTTTTAAAATAGAGTATCTAAACAAGATATTTTCTTTAGAATGTTGATTATTTTTGAATGCTTTATTTTTTTTTGAAGAAAAATAAGTATTGCATATTTTTAAAATACAATAGTACAAAGTAAATTATATAAACAATATGCATAGTATATTTTTGTTCATTGAATAGCAGGAATATATTGATTATTACACTTATATCATACTAAAGTAAGGCTAAATAAGAATGTATTATGATTAGTAAACATCATGTGATAAAACACTAAAATCTAGTACTGAATTTTGGATGAATATTTTATGTAACATCTTTGACTTTGCAAGATGAAATTTGTTTTTATATTTTGAGAAATCCATACTCATTATAAAATTAATTTTGTTTTTCTGTAGAATATTTTCCTATGAATTTTTTTTTTTTTAAAATAAGATAGTTTAATAATATTAAGGATGAAATATTTTGCTAATAAGTAAATATATTTATAATAAGTTAACCATAATGAGAAACCAAATGGTAACATTTTTTTTTATTTTGTCTTAAGTATAAATAAAGATATAACTAAACTATAAACTATTTTTTATATAACTTAGTAGATAAAAATGTAAGATTAAAATAAGGATATCCATTGTAAATAGTGTACATAAATTGTTTATTTTATTTGTTGTTGTTAATAAACTTTGTTAAAATTTGTTTTTCAAAATTTTTGTGTCTTGATTGTTTATTTCTCCACTTCACTGCATGAAATCACGATATATTCATAACAATTGAAACAAAAATATAATTTTGCACAAAAAGATAAATAGAGAGTTATATTTAAGAATTTAAATATTTTATTGGTATTCTTTTAATTAAATAATTATAATTTTACATTGTTTTATTGGTCATAAATCAGTTATCACAATAGTATACTGAATTATATGCTATCAGTTGCCACACATATTTTGTTTATCAGATTATCAGAATGCTACCACGTATTTATTATATTATTACATGAAGGTAAAATATTATATAAAATTATTTTATTATTTTATTATGGTAATAAAAATATAATGAAAAGAAAAGATATCCAGTAGTAGTTAAACAATGAAGAATATTATTATTTATTATTATTAGTTTCAGTGTAGTAGATTATGACATAAAATCCCTTCTCATATTTTACTACCTTATTTTTAAATTAACTTAGAATAAACTTTATGAACCTGAGATTATTTTATTGAGCTAGATTATTATTAAATAGAAGATTAAGATTTAATTATTAGTTTAGTCTTAGTGAGTAGAAGTTATTAAAGTTGTAAGAATACTATGAGTTTATTATTTAAAATAGTAATAAGGGGGATAGTGTTCTTATGCCATTGAGGTAGTATCCTGTGGGATATTGGCTCAATGTAATCTATCTTGTCACCTGTATTTTCACTTCAAGTCTCATGAAAATATTAAAATATTTATTTAATTTATTTTATAACTGAACCTTATTCGTATTTTAAATTTGAGCTAGTGAAACATTTTAATTTTAATGCTGAATATTTTATTTATTAATTATTTACTGATCTAGAACCCGTTTTATTTCATATCATATATTATCTGGAAGTGAAGATGCACAAGATCAGGTTAGAATATATATATATATATATCTGTGTGTGTGTGTGTTTACGTGCACTTTTATTTTTCGCAATGGAATATATGAAATACACATAAATTATTGCAAATAAATAAACTACAATCAATAAATAATACATTTCTGCATAATTAATGCATAGGCATCTTATATTTTCATCAAAGTATTATTCAAGTTAAGGAACTTTTTTAACAACTAATACATAATAATATCTCTTTACATTGGGATATATTTTATTAATACTAATACATGCAAAGAACAAAAATATATTTCATATGGATAAATATAAATCTAATACTTTATACCTAATATTATTATATAGATTTTCAGATCTTTAACTATATTAATATATTGCCTTTCAGAACGTAGGTATTTTCTTTAGTAAATTAATTACTTACAAAATATATAATAGAGCTTAGGGCACTGATAAAAACAATATATATATATAAACTGATTTAAGTTGGATTTTCGCCATAAAATTCACTATAAAATAAAATATATCATACAAATTATATAAGTAATTTATAATGAAAGAATTAAAAATTGAATGACAAATATACAGTCTACATGAAAATTATAACTTTAAGTACATTCAAAATGAGGTAGTTCCCTACTCTAGTTACCTAATATAAGCTTGACTTCTGACTTTTGATTTGATTATTGAAACCTCAGATTCAAAGTTTAGAGGAATTCAGATATGCATCCAAAAACACTTTATATTTTACCTACCAAATTAAAAGTATGAATTTCAAATTTACTTGAAATTTTTATCATCAACAACCTACTTGAATTTCACTTTTTTGGCTTGATAAATAAATGTAAATAAAAGTGTTTTGGGGAGGCATAAATGTGTTTTTTTAACTCTGAATAACAACCCTCACTGATAAATGCAAAATCCAAAAACAGATGTAAGGGTAGGAATTTAAATAATTTAGATAGTGATTTTTTTATGCATCTAGTAATCAGTTACTTAAATTTACATTAGAATTGAGAGCTGTCCTTGTATTAGCATATTGCTTTAATCTCATATGTTGATGATTATGTTATTACTAAAATTCAAGAATGCTATTTAACATAGGTGTATACATTGAATCATGTTGCAATGATACAAATACTTAAATGATTAAAAATAATTTTTTCATCAGTAAATGATACAAAATAAGTTAAGGATACATACTAGATGAATATATAGATAATGAAAATGATGAATGATATAGAAAGAAAATAAGATTAATGGTCTAGATATTAAAGAACCTAGAACTAATATTAAATCAACAAGTCCAATTTGAAAATCACAATACAATCATGCTAATAGAAATATAGTTAACTAATGAGTTTAAAAATATTTCTGTGACAGGAGATGCACATAAAGAAATAAATATTAAAAAATTCAATTCAGAAATTGAGAGAGAGAAATATTAATTGCAACTAAAAACAAATTGAAAAGTAAACTAGTACATCTTATATATGAAAATGAATCAATATAGATTAAATAAATTCTTTAGTAGTCTAAAGAAAACATATTTGTTACATATTTATTGAAACTCATATGGTCATGGGCTTCTTTATAAAAATTATAGATCACTATATAATAAATTACAAACATATATATATATTAAAAACCAGTCAACATTTAGACAATATCAATAACAATCAACAATTTTAAACTGTTGTCAAGGCAACCTCCTTTTTAACAATAAAGGTGAAATATTTATATACAAAACTATTTATTGCTGATGATTTCAATTGTTCTATTTTTATATAAGCATTATTGCACGTATTAAAATTAATTATTCATAAGCACATGAATTTTAGGTATTTATTAACATTTTAATACTTATATGTGATAATAACATTACAAATCAAATGGGAATGGCATTAAACCTATATTTTAGCAATAATTATAATAAATTGTACGCATAAACACAGAAAATATTAGTAGATATCATCAGCTACTTGCTGACATTATTAACATAAATAACAACAACAACAAAGGAATATTATAAAAGAGAAAGTTTACAAAGAGAGATTTATAAAAATATTCATAGAAACTTTCAAAATAATGATTCATCTTATTTGAAGAATATATTATTAAGGATAACAATGCCTTAAATAGATTTTTATTGGAAGTATATCAATAAATAAAAAATAATCTGCCATTTACTAAAAAAATATTTATATATTTTCTCACTGGTTTTCAGAAAGATTAATATGAAAAATCAAAATGAATATTCGTTATAAAAATATATTAAAACTAGAAACTTTACATTTAGCAAGAACGTTATCAATTACAGGAAATTCATTAAAAAGGTTAAAAATTGTTATAATTACATTAAACGTAGTAAATAACTAAAGTTTTTGAAAATTGCAAAACAACAAGCTAGATTTAGCTCCAATAATAAAAAAAAATGAAAATCTTATAAATATTTCTATTTTGGGATCACTTTTAAACATGCCTTAATAAGAAAATAAATGTAGAAAAGCCTAATAAATTTTTAAGAAATATCTGAATTTAAAAATAATGAATAAAAAATAATGTCTCTAAAAAATATTAGTGAGTTTTTTAAAAAAAAAAAAAATATGTGAGTTTATATGAAACACCTGCATTTACTTCATAAGCATGTGGAGAATTTATAATAAAGGAAAATTAACTACTCAAGCCTGATTGTGCCAATATGTCTGTCTAGATATACTGAAAGTCTTCAGAAATATTTCAGTATTTAAAAAAGATTCAATAAAAAAATCCATAGACTTATAGCCCAATAGCAATGTCATTAATATTGCTAAATTATTTGTTGTTTATATTTTCAGACTATAAAACATATCTACTATTTAAATTGGACCTATATAATGTGATTTGTATACAATAGATTAGCAAACACAAATTTATTATGTAAATAAAAATATAGCAAAAGATTTCAATAAAAGATTAATACTGAATGCTATGTATATTGATCTATCTTTAGTTTTGACATAAGTTTATCATAACTTGCTGACTGAACAAAATTAAAACCACTTTTATATAATTAAATTATATAAAAGAGTTTTTAATTTTGTTCAGCCAATAAGTTATGATAAACTTATGTCAAAACAAGGAATAATAATAAATTATTTACATTATATTTATAAAAAAGAAAGTTTTATACTATCTTTAATAATATTATATCTGATTTAAAACATATTAGTATAAGAGTTTTTTAAGGAGATATATTGGTATCCAAGTTTTTTGAATATATATAAACTTATAAATAAATATTAGAAAATATAATAATTAAATTTTTTTTAAAAAGAACAAAAAAATATAAATGTCACTTAGGAGCACTTTCAACTATCCTATTAGTCAATGTCAACTAATACTTTGAAAGGTCAAGTTTCTCATAATACAGGCAAGATTTAATCAATAGGCAGGCAGCAAACATTAAGATCATAGATTTATGGAAAAGTTGACCTTTCAAAATATTAATTGACAAAGTCTACGAGGAAAGTCATAAAAAAAATTAATTACTGTATTTTCTAATATTTATTTATAAGTTTACATATATTATTTAGAATAAATACAGATATCGATTTGTAGTACTATATATATTTTACCTGATGATTATATATATATAATTTACCAAAATTATACCCATTTTAAATAAAATGTTTTAAGTAGATAATATAAAAATATTTGGGATTTTTAATAAATAATGGAAATGTTTATTGCTTAAAAATTTGTAAGAAGTTTGAGTCTTGTAAATGACAAATCTGGAGTCACCAACCTTAAACTTAGAAATCCAATGTCCACAACTCTATCTCTGCAAAATAAATGACAAATCTGGAGTCATCAACTATAGACTCAGAAATCCAATGTCCACAACTCTATCTCTGCACAAACGATGCAAGACAAAATTATTGATGATAATAAAACTATGCTATTATTCTTATAGAATATAGACAATTTGGCATGATTCTCTGAAAATAAAAACAAATTTTAGTAAATGTAAAATGATCACATATAATTAGAAAAATTACTGATTGTTAAAACAGTAGCACACTCTCCATATTGTAGAGACATATAGTATACGCTATAGTAATCAATGGATGCTAGAAGCTTTGGGTATAAAATCCATATTGAGTGCCTACTTATCCAATATCCCCAAACTAGTTTTAGCTTGGGATTTTCATCAGAGAGGAAATTTGGATCTGAGAGCACTTCACATGGATCTTTGGATCTAATGCAACTCTCTACCATCCACCTTATACCTATTTAATTAACTACAAATATATAAGCTCAAAGTGAAAATACAATAATGTTTTCAATCAAAGATAATTTACTTGTATAGTCATGCAGATCTGAATACAGTTCAGTGTCTATACCTTTTGTTGTCTTTGTTTTTTTTTAATATCCATAGTCACCATCATCCTATTGGCAGGATTGGTATTAAATCACTATGCCATCACATGACTATCATTTACTATGTGGATACAACCTGTTGAACCAGCATCAAACTCTCGATATATTAGTGTCATCCAATGCAAGCTATACTAATGAATGGATGCTTCCATTGTTTACTATGGCTTGCATTGGGTATTATTATTGTATAGAGAGTTTTGATGCTGTTTTGACAACTTGTGTCCCCATAGGAAATGATGGTCATATGATGACTTAGCAGTTTAATACTTTGATTGTTGTAAATATTAATATAGTGAATATATATTGTAAAAATAAAAAATATCTAAAAATAATTTCAACAATAATAGTAATATTAATAATTATATCAACAATAAAATAAAAAGGAATATATTTTATATTGAGAAGAATTTATTAGATATGGAAAAATATTTTTTAAAATTAATTTATTTAAAGAATTAATAATATCGATTTACATTTGTAATCTGAATTATGAAAAAGGTATGATAAAAACTTTGAATTAAAATTAAAAATGATTTATTGTAAGTTTTTCAAATATATTATTGATTCAGATAATAAACATATAAATTAATGTATTTAATAAATTCTAATATATTTAAAATAGAAACTTATACTAACAAAAAGGATTATAATAAAACCTATATATATATGCTAAATTATAAAAAACAGCAAGTCTTAACTGATGTTATGCATATTACTGTTGATATGCAATGGACTTATAGGTGGTATATGAGAGATAAACTGTTTTGAAAAAATTATATTTAAATAATTGGTTCAAATAATGAGACACTGGAATAAAAATTACAGGTAAATCTATTAATACTTGAGCCTAATTTACACTTAAAACAAAGTACCATAAAGCCTGATATTTTAAAAAGTATGTCTTGCAAACAAGCCCAATGCTCTCATAGATTTTAGTCAAAAAAATTTTTAATTTTTTAATTGTTTTTATATAGATTTTTAATGTAATGGTTTTGGAAATGTTAGTAATAATAGTAGATATTTTATTTCCAAATAAATATTTAACTTTTATTATGGTAATTATGTTTTGTTTTTTATTTGCCTACCAATTATTTTATTTTAATGCCAAAAATTTTAATAAAGGATAGTGATATGAAGAAATGTTGATATTCTTTGGGTGTTATGCAGAACACAAAAGGTTTAATGCCACTGGTATAAACTATAATACACATTCCACAAATTTTCAATAAATATTGGTACTAGTATTGTTTCTTTTAAAATATAAATATGGCTATTTTTAATATAGAGGGTTTAAACAAAGACTTTCATGCTTTCTTCAGTCATCCACTTTATCTCATACAACTGATACACGTGAACAGGTATATAAAACATACTTATATTTAAAAAATGATTATTTTTAATAATCTAAGTTATTTATGGTCCTTCAATTTATTTATTCCATTTTTTTATTCAATGTTTTTTTTTTATTTGTTATTTTATTGTTATTACTTTTTACTTTTTTATTTATTTATGTGTTTACAATTTATAAATGTCATGTGTTTTATAACAAATCATTAATCATTGCGTTTTTATATAAGTGAAATGTATGATTACTATAGTTATATATACATTTCTGTAAATGTCAAATAGGCGTTTGAATTTAAAAAAATAATTGAATTGAATATAATATTATTGTTAAAAATGTAATAAATATGATAAATATTGTAATATCCAAGTAAAATATAAAGATTAATACTATACATTGATTATATATGTGTAGTATTTGAATTAAGAATAAAAAAAATGAAGATATAATATTTGCTTAACTGCTGCTATCTTATATTTTCCTTTAATAATCTAAAGAGATAAATATATTCTCCAAAGTTCATATACTTATTAATGCAGTACAAAGTTTCTCTACTTCCAATGAAAAAGAAAAACAATAAAATAAATGTGAGTTTTAGGATGATTACAAAAACCCTTTTTTTTTTTACCCGAAATGCAGTTACATTCATCATATTCTAGTTTTTATTTAGTTCTGTTATGCTTTAGAAACGATTAAAAATTACTACAAAATGTCAAATAATCAAACTAAAAACTACAGTGATATATATCTAACTGTATTTATGGCATATAAATTGATTTATATAATCATCACAAAACTCAGTCTTTTTTATTTGCTTTTTACAATGATTACAGGTTCATACTCATATGGTGACTACTAATAATGATATATATATAACTACAACCATTAAATGTCTGTATTTTTAAATTATATAATAACAATTCAAACAAATATATTTAACACAGTATTCAAAATTAAATAATATATTCTTTACCAGAAGTACTTTCAATTGTTTCACTGACAATCTTTATCAACTGTTAATACAAACGTACAAAAAATAAAAACTTGCATTACCCATCATTCAATCTATTCAAATTTCCCACAATTCTGTTGTCTTTATAACAGAATTGAAACAATTGAAAGTACTTCTGGTAAAGAATATATTATTTAATTTTGAATACTGTGTTAAATATATTTGTTTGAATTGTTATTATATATATATATATTCTTCTTTCTGTCTTTATAATTTCATTTAATAGTTTAAACATCTTTAATATATTTTTGCTACCTCCACTATTCTATTTTTATTTAAAACATATTTTGATGTTGTTGGTTTCAAATATCACTATTTTTATTTTATTTTAAAATGTAACTAATGTTTACCATGAAATATTCAAGTAATCTAGATAAAATATCATATTATTTTTGTGAAGATGTTTTTATTTTTTTTTAAAATGAAAGTCTTAGTTAAGATTTTGTACTCTATATCTGTTTCAACTTTTTTTTTTTTTTAAATCATTATAGATAATACTCCATAAATATATTTTTATACTAATTAAATTTTATCTATTAATAAATTCCAATATTTTTTTTTTTAAATTATATAAACTATAGATACTTTTTATTTAACCAGATTAACGTAATTAATATGATGCAAACGTTATTCTGTTAAATCATGAAAACAAAATAATAGTAAAACTATAAGTGTATGCACAATCCATTTTTTTTTTATTATTTGAAAACAAGTATAATGTATATACTGATCTTTAGATGTAATTAGAGGGGGCTTGAACACAGACTTCCAAGCTCCTTCCGCTATCCACTCCATCTTATCTAATCAATACCTATGACCACATATATGGGAAAAAGATAAATGATCTTCTGTATTTCATTCTGAACTAGCATTGTAACAGTTGGTCTAGATCATCAACTCCCACACACATATATAATCAGTGCTCAGTTTATATTAAACTAGCAAATCTTTAAATTTTAATAGACAGACATCAATCTTTTCCATCCTCCATCTCTTCAGTCATTCATATTATTAAAAATCTGATGAAATATCCATCTTTCTTCTATATATTTAAATGGACATATTAAGGTCCTATATGTGAGAGGTCATAGTGACTTAAAGTCAACATAGGTATGACAGCAATATTGTCATCAACAAGGGCTTTCATCATTCCATCACCAGATTTTCAATAATAAGAATAGCTGAAGAATTGAAGAGTGGAAAAGATTGAAGTCTATCCATTAAAGTTTGAAGATTTGCTATTTTAATATAAACTGAGCATTCATTATATATATATATAGTGTGTGTGTGCGCGTGTGTGTGTGTGTGTGAGAGAAATGATCAGCTGGACCAACTGATGAATGATATATATATATATATTGGAGATCATTTCTCTTTTTCATACATATGTAGTCATCTGTATCAATTCCATAAGATAAAATGAAAAGCTTAAGGGAACTTGAAAGTCTGTGTTCAAATCCCCTTTAATTAAGTTTTTATTATGCATTTTACAATCAAATAATAATAATGAGTGTTATGCAATGAAAGTTTTTGAAACTGTCAATGCGAGCTACAAAAGTCAAATGTTGATACTTTATAATACTTCTGACATATTATCCATTAAATGAAAATTAAAGTGCATATTTGGGATAGAAATAATCTTTAATTTCATAAATGATCTGTAGTAATCATTAATATATCTAAACACTGGTTTGTATCAAAATTATGAATACAGAAAGTTTAATAATTGAAATCAAATTATAATAATTTGTTATGTATTTAATCCTAAACAAATGATATATGTATGCTAAGAGATTTTGGTTTCTCCACTTGATGCATAAAATGTGCATTATGGAGGTCTTTTTTTTTCACGTGTTTTTAGTCATGTTTAGAAATGTGTGATAAAATTTAAGTTTGAACTATATTATTAGCTTTGTTATTTAAGAAACACACTGTTTCAGTGCAGTTTGAAAGTTATAATTGATTATTTGTTAATCTGCTTTCAGAACAGGTTACATCTGCTTATTTAATAAGATTTATTTGAATTAAAAATTTCATTTTCTTTAGTCAAATTGCTATCTTTAGTGTCTACATAAACATATCACACCATAGATAAAGGCAGTTATTCTTTTTGGTGTAAAAAGGAGATTATTTTCACAACAGATTTGAGATTAATGAATTTTATTAATATTGAAATTGGTTAAATGGGGATTGCTTTCATGTATTTACATATATATATACATATACATACATATGAAGTTTAATTTAAGTATATCTAAAAATGTGTATATGAAGTCAAATTATAACATGAGCTATGTATGTCTGTCTTATTAAATTAGGTCATGTGACATCTGACTTGGATTTTTTTTTTTTGCAATTTTACTTGTATAAAGTAAAATGGAAGTTTCAAAACTTATCCAAAGTGAGAGAGGCTGGTATGACTTCAATGCTGGTGTATCGTTACAATATGATTGAGCTAAAAAGTAAAGATGCAACATAAAAACAAATACTTCAAAATATATACGTTAAAACTATAAGTGTATGTACATCATAAAATATTACTTTTATTACTGTTATCTTATTTTAAATAATAATAAACAATTCTCTTTATATGCAGTTTCTTTGATATTGAGCATTTTATCTATTTAATCACATTTCTTTAATAGTTTCAATGATAAAGTAAAACAAGCAAATAAAACATATTAAACTTGTTACAACATAAATTTTATCCCAAATAAATATCTGTTTGATATTCAAAATTAAATATTTGTATAAAATATTATTTTGTTTAAACAAAAATTAAAATACATTAAAATATAGGTATAAAAATGAATATTTATAAGAAATAGGTCATTAATATTGGAAAGAGGAAAACTTTATTATCACTATTTATATTCTCAACTTAAATGAACTAAAAGTATCATTTTTTATGAATTTTGTTAGATCAATGTTCTATCATTTATTTTGTATATAATTTTAAGCAATTGGATAAATGTATGGTATTATATTGAAAGAAATGAATAACGTTTAATACAATTTTTATTATTAGAATATATAAAAATGAAAGAACTTTATGCTAGAATTTTAAGTTTAATGTTATTTATATCATTGAAGGAAAAGAATGAAACTATGAAAATGATTATGTATACTGCTTTTACATGAACATAATGAAAAATCAAAGGATTATACTTACATATGACAAACCATAAAATCATGGACAATAACCATATATTGGTATTGATGATTATACTGTTATCAATTTTAATTGCATTAATAATTAATGTAAATCAGAATTATATCATTTCAATTTACTAGAGTGATCAAATTTGCTATAATCCAATAATTAGAAAGCAGTGGAAATTAGCATAATCATATAAGAAAATTTTCTACATTGCTCCATTTAATTGATAAAATTTATGTTTAATTGTTAACATATTCCAGTTTTAAGTATCTTATTTTAAACATTTTTTTTATGAATATCATAATTAGTATTTATAAATATATAGAACAATTCTATTTTCAAAAAGACAAGATAGAAAAAAACAAAAAGTTTTGTTGTTTGTTAAATGAAAAAACTTTGCACTGTTGACTGTTGTATTTTTATATCCTAAATCTATATTTCTAATTAAATAATTATCTAGATATTTTATTTGATCGACATTTTAAATTTGAAACAATTGAGCCCTAAATATGTTGATAATATTTCCTCTGTTACTTCATTGTAAAATATCTCTATACTTGAAAATTAACTGATAATCCAGATTTTTTATACATTAAAATAGATTAGTTTGTGATGAATATGCTAATCAATCCATGAAACCCAAGTATATTTATGCATATTGTTGTACATATTCTATTTTGCATTTCATTTTGAAAGACTGCTATACATTGCTCTACAATTACAAATTCAGTATTATCATATTCATTCTCAAGAGGGTATAGATTTATTATATGTTATTGTTGTCATATATTTAAAATGTTAAGGACTAATGTAATATGAAATATTTAGTGTCTTTGTTCTACATCAATAGAACGTGTTTATTACTTCTACACAATTAATTTGGCAAAAACAAAACTTTATTTATAATTGACTTGGTTAAAATATTTATCCTATTAATTGAAGAAACTATACAGTGGTAATCACACTGCATCTTAACATCTCAAACTTAATCTTCAAACTAAATGTTTAACTAACATATGTTTAAAGTTTGTGATGATGGGATTTTATTTATAATTATATTTTGGTTTACTTCTACTATTTATTTGAATTATATTTTAAAAAATAAATATTTATAATTTTCTAAATGCATTTAACTGTTAATTATAACACATACAATGTATGGAATATAATGTGTCTATGAATATTATTATTATCAATTTCCAGATGTTTTATGTCAAAAATAATGACATCTAGTTAGAATAGGGATGAAAATGGTGAGATTTTTATTTGTGATTATTGAGTATAAAAAGTACACCAACCAACTAAGCTAATTTTATTAATTATTGCAATTGAAAGTATAGTTTATTTGATTAGAGCATCCTTGTAAATTTAGTATTCATGAATTTAAAAAGTCAATGGTTTAAGTTCTATGGCAGCTCATTGATTGGACTGGCAACATCTAAAGAAGAGATGAAAAAATATCATTTGAAATATTGTGACTCTTCCTAACTCTTGTATTAATACTAACACTTGAATGTATTTAGAAAAAAATATTTCACAATTTAAGGATTGTAAATATTCCACCATATTATCACAAAAAAAGTTATCAAATTTTTTATTTGATTCACATATTCAAATATTTTTATAGTCTGAGTCAAAAACTTTATGAAGATTTTTTTTTTTAATTACGCCATTGCAAAGGATCTGATATTAAATATTAATTAGTATCTCAAATTCTTGAGTTAAATAAAAAGAGTCAAAATGAGAAAGTATTGCACAATCATCATCATATTTAAAATATAGAAAACAAACAATGAAATTGTTGATTATACTTTTAATGATTTCACTTTAATACCTTCAATATTTAAAAAAAATATTAATATCTTATTAAACTATTTTAAAGTCCACTATCATAAACTAAAATCATTTGGAATTAAAACAAGCAAAACTCTCCATACAGTATTGCCACTGAGTGCAAGCCAGAGTAATAAATGGATGCTAGAAGGCTTGTGCATAAAATCCTCATCTAGCACCTACTCATACAATATCCTGAGATTAGATCTAAGATCTAGGTGCAGTGCTCTCAGATCCAAGGCTCCTCACTGATGAAAGCCACAAGCCAGAAACTAGTTTAGGAATATTGGATGCATAGGCACTAAATGGATATTTTATGCACAAGCATTCTGGAATCCATTAATTACTCTGTTTTGCACTGATTGGTAATACTGTATTGAAAATTTTTTCTGTTTTAATAACAGTTATAAGCAAGCATAAGAAATGGTGATCATGTGGTGTTTATTGGCATTTGAAATTAGTATGCACCATTGTTTGCCTCCACTTCTTTATTTAATTGACACAGAAATTCATTGAAATCATTTCATACTACTATATAGTATATCACTTCACAGTTTAAATATTTCCATAATCACAGATACTGCACAGCATGTCTTTTGCAGAATCAAATAGCAATGATATGAGTTTTGTTGCATGCTAAGTTGTGATTTACATTTTTTTTAAATGAATCAATAAGCTGGATATAATCTAATCATTTCCCATCATTACTCATACCATTTTCGAAATTCTCATTTAATATATTTGAATTATCATCACTGATATATGATTCATTAATTTAAAAGAAATGCAATAACATTCTTAGTTCCATATATTACAGTACTTCATATTACTTATGAAATAACTAAAGCAATACAAACAAAATAAAAAAATATGCATTTTATTCAATTTCAAACTATCAATCAGTTGTAATTTTTAGTCAGACATCAAAAATCTTATTTTAAGTTTTTGTATTACATACAAAACTTGACCTTAATTTATTATTCAGCCAAAAAAAGAATGCCATAACTTTCATTTAACTGAATTCATGAATAATTATAATCAGACAAAAAATTATCCTGGGTATGATTCCAGAACATATAAATTTATTCATATAATGATCTCTGTAAAACTTTAACAATCTCTTACAGAAACTGATCATTCAATTTTCTACCAATATTGTGATTTAGGATATTATTTATTGTCACTACCATTTTACTTTATTCTGCAGTTTGTCCACCAATTTGCACTTATTATATTTATATAATTTTGATTATTTACATTCTAACTCTCAACTATAGCATGAATTACAAGATAATTTTGAGTGTGATTGCATTCAATTAATTGCCTTTATAGAGATTTTGCTGTCTAATAAAAGTCTTTATGATAAATAATAAATGGATTGAAAAAGAATAACAATTATAGTCTGATATTTTATAACTGAAGTTCTAGATCATAACAATAATTGTCATATAATTGTTTTAATAGTAGTAAATGCCATATATTTTTTAAGCTGTCTAGGTATTTCTTCTACAAGATTTTAAGAACAACATTAGGAGTACACACTATTTTTATTTGTTAGATCTATAATCTACATGTTAATTTTAATATTCTTGATATAATATTTCAACTTACTTTATATGTTTTATATTTAATTTAGGCTTATCTTAATAGAATGCTTGTAATCTTTGATTGTGTAAAAATAACATTATTTTTGACATGTATAGCTTTTTGATTTCTGTTGATTAAATATTATAGGTATACCATCTTGTTAATCTTAGGTGACTTCTTATGATCTGTCTAAACATTATTTATTATATATTACTCATACCACCATAATTCATATTCATTGCATATCAAAAAAATAGTTATTTTGTTCCATTTAATTTTGATTTAGTTTTGCTCTTGTAATTCATAAATATTATTCTAACTTTTACCAGTAATATTTTGGTGTTTAATTTTCTATAGATACCATATATGAAGGACTTTGCATATTGCTAATATTTATAATATTCATCATATATAATTTCATGTAAATTCTGCAAATTTTCAGATTGTTGAGTTCAAAATAAAGTAAATGTCCATTTGTTTAACATTTTCTTTATTAATTCTGATATTTCATTGGCTTCTATTATATAAATACATAAATTATATTTCTATATTGTAATGTATCTTATTTATATATAGTGATAACACAATCAATTCTCTACTATCTTTTAGAATCAGTTTTTGGCTTCTGCCCTTTTCAATCTAAATAATTTGTTTAGTTTTTGTATTAAATATTGATATCATTTAATAAATCAGCATAAATTGAAATAAATTCTCTGGCAATTCAAACATTTTCAAATTTTGTCAACATTTTGTATCATCCTGTATATTTTTTTATTTTTTAAGGAATAATTATATTTATTTTTTGCTAAAGTTCTTTTTTAGAAATTTCGTTTTCTAATTATGCAGATTTTTTTCTTAAAATTTTCTTTAGTCATGTAGAAATTTAAACTTCTATATGAATATTTATTTTATATATTATAATAACCAGTCTGTTTTAAATGGTGTTCTTTTCCCATCACTCAATTCAGTTAATTCCTTGTTTTTTATGTCAATATGTTTCAAATTATTATTCTGTTGCTAATTTATTTTTTCTCAGATACTATTATGACTGTACTTTTGAATTTTACTTGTCTTATTATGTTTTTCTTTTAAATGCCATGACTTAATTAACATTCTATTGTTCAGATATGCATTTCAAAATATATCACACTGCTTAAATAATATTTTATAAAGCACAGACGAAATTCCCTGTCCCAGTACTTAAGATCTGATTGGTTATAATAGTCACAAGTGCTTGAGAAATTTGCACACTGCTTAATTAACTTTGTTTTTTATTTTGAATTTTATCATGTAACTTTTTCTTTAACATAATTATTTAATAAAATGTTAATAAATGTAATATATCTTTTTAATAGAATAAAATTATTGTTATTCACTGGTGTTCTCAATTTTTAAATCAAGCATGAGCACCTTAAAACCACGGATCAATTATAGCTTTAACTAGTATATTACTCAGTCTGATTATATTTTCAAAGTAATCAAGTAAAACACTTAGATATGTTATAGCATATGCAAATGTGAAGTCCCTCCTGAAATGACAATTATTAAATCAAATCACAAATAATTAATGAAAGTTCAGAATATACTTTGCATATCACCACTATTAAAATTGTACTTGATATGAATTAATTTTTGAAAACAAGTAATGACAAATATCTTACTAAATTTTGAATTAAATATTTGTATTAACATTGTGTTTTTTTGTTTTATTGTAGTTAAAAGTAATAATAAATAATATAATGACAATAGTTATGATCTTTCTGTAATTAATAAATCTGAAATGAACAAATATCAAAATTAATATATATATATATAATTTTTACATTCTTTTATTTTGAACTTTAAAAACTGTCACCCTAGTCTACACCAGATGACAGTAAATTTGCCTACTACTGAAAAAGTTGTCATTCACGTTTTAAATAATATATTTGTCTTCTTAAAATTGTTTCCAATAAAATATATGATTTACATCAACTGTGGTATTTAATTAAGTTTATAGGTATCATTTAGATTCATAAAATGAACATTAAATTGAATTTTATATCCAGTTCAATAGAACTAGAAATCTTAGGATATCAAAACAAAATGAAATCCGTTAAAATACTAGTTCAGATAAAAATAGGCCTTCATGTTAACATGTTTTATACAATAAATTGTGCCCCATAAATAATCATAAAAAGAAAATTAAAATGTTTGATTTTTAGCAATGTAATATATATGCAAATAATCAATTTTGGGTACAGTGTTGCATTAATTAAAATTAAGAACAAAACAAAATTATTTACAAAACATCAAATTATATATATACAAATTTCAAACAGAAATTGATAACTATAAAAAAAAGTTTACTTTTTTATTTTTTGTGAAGAAATATGATAGACTTTGGAAAATAACTTCAGTAAATTCCATCTATATTTTCTAAGTTCATATTTTTTTTTATTCAATAAAGAATCATTTTGATTTTATAAAAGACTGGAAGTAAAGAATTTTTTTAATAAAAAATAAATCCAATAAACATAAAGTGATAGAACAATTTGATTTGAAATCTAAAATTAATATATTTCTATTTTCTGTTTTTATTAAGCAAAATCAAATTACTAAACATGATCTTTTAATTTTGACTAAATTTGAAATAATACAAAAATGACAGTTTAAATTTATCATAGAATGAAATGATTGACAGTCAGTTTTCAATTTATCAAAAAAAGTTTCAATGTCCACGACATTATTACTTCTGACATCATGTTATAAGAATGATCGACGTCTATTCAAAGTCTTGAACGAATGAAAATGTTTTATTATTTGATAATTTATAATTATCGTTCATATACTCCTTATATATAAACATATAAATTGTTTTAGAGTAGTAAATTAAACAGATTTAAAACTATTTTGTGTTTAATAAATATTTTTGAGTATTAAGTAATTGCATCTAGTCAAGCGTTGGTGGCCTAGTGGTTAGCACAATTGCCTTCCAAGCAGTTGGCCCGGGTTCGCTTCCCGGTCAACGCATTTGACATATGAAAAGAAAAAGTAATTGCATCTAGATAACATTTGTTCCTAATCTCATCTAAAATAAACAAAATAACTTCTAAATGAAACTTCTGTTAATAGAAAATAGTTTTAGGCTATCAACTTACAGTATATGTATATAAAATGTTTACAATATACTTGTCTTCAGTTCACCTATTCAAGAAAGTTAATTTGGATTCAAAATATGTGATGACATGCATTTCAGGTTATTGATTTTAATAGTAAATAGTCTTAAAAGTGGTAGTTAGGTGTGTAAGTGTATTATTTTCAATTTTAAAAGACCAAATGTCACTGATAAAGGCAATAGGCAGAGACTGTTTTCAGGAAAAAATATAATAGATTTAGTGTCAATTAGTGATTGCTCAAGGTTGTAGTAGAGTAGAAAGCTGCTCTTATATCAAAGAGTATAAAAAGTATTAGTTGTACAACTTTAACTATAATTTGGCATACTTGTTTCAGTAACTTTAGCTATCTTATAGTAACGTTTTACAATATTTTTGTAAAACTAAATAACTATTTGACAATATTATGTTATTTAATCATATTATTTTTAAGAAAAGTAAGATTTCACATATTAATAAAAAGACTATCTCAAGATAAATGTTGCATTTTTAAGATTTAGGAAGCTAAAAAGATAGAAAGAATAAAACCATTTATGTAAAAAGAGGACATATTCTTTAACAAATGCACAAACATTTAACACAGATTGAAAAACATTCACTAAATGTCATAAACATAAAAATGAATATACATATACATTATATTTAAATACAAATATAGGTACTTGTGATTTCTGATCCATTTGAAAAAGATTAATGATCTTCAAATTTTCTATTTCATGCTCAACCAGCAGTCGTCAATTGGTCCAGATCATTATCTTCTACACACATATAAAATCAATGCTCATTATATATATATATATAAATAGTGTACCGGTCGGTTTTGTCTGTTCATATAACAAGATCTAGAATCTAGGCAAAAGTACCTTGAGTCCAATCATGCGCAAAATACATAAGTCAGGAACACTCATGAACTCTGCCCTATCTGCCTATTTTCCAGATCTACCAACTTATGAGCAACAATTCCAATGATAATGATCTAATTTATTTCTACCTGCCAGCATCACAAAGTCATGACACAAAAAGACTCTTATTTAAACTTTATTCATGTATAGAATATTATTGTTAGTGATTTTCAATCATCTAGTAAATGAAACCTTTTATATAACATCAAAATTATTTCTATTCAATAAATGAAACAATGACTTAGATATTTAGTAATATATATATATAAGATTTATTAAGTTAACTTGAGATATATATATATATATCTAATTGATTGCAAACATTATTTGTGTTAAAATGAAAATAAAATGGGTATTTATCTCCCTTAGACGACATTAACCTCTCTTACAATGCTATAAAACGAACGTATTTAATCAGCAATTACACATAATTTATGGCTTTGTTCTAATGCAGCTATTTATATGTCAATAATTTGCAGATAGTATGGGATACCTAAGATTTTTAATAATAGCGCTAGACTACACTTACTTAAAGTTTTTTGAATCCACCATTAATAAACCAACAGCACTTGAACCAATACATAAGTTTATTGAGTTTGATGGCAATGGTAAATTATATTTAATTAATATTTGCATTGCGAAATAAGAACGTATGTGGGAAGCTAATTTAAGAAATAATAATTATGGCAGAAATATTGTATCTGAAAGTGTGAATGAAATATAAAAAAATGGCAATCCATTTAGCATAATCATAACAGTACGGTTTAAGAGCAAATATGGGAGAGTGTTACATGTATGATGGTAATGGAGAGATCTATTCTGAGATCCAAAAAGGTGCTTCAATTCACAGTTAAAGAAGGCAACTCTCTGCAAATGTTGGCAGGGTCGGGTCATAAACAACGAAGAATGTGCTTTATTGAATTGCCATAGGCTGGACTTTTGCCAGAGCGAACCCGATGCAATAATATCTAGTGCTGAAGAAGTCCAAAGGGGTTTGCCAAACCTTGTCCTTGGTATTGGAAGTAGAAATGAATGAAGCACAAATATATATAAAACTAAAGGCCGGTATACACGTAGCGCTTGCATTAATATAAATATATAAACTTAACTAAGAAATAAAGAATTATCGCCTATCTTTATTGATAAAAACCCAGTGTACCAGTATGATTTAAGTTACCACATGGATATGGAAGAATTACACTTAATGCTAATATAATAGCTTATAGAATTAGAATATCCCCCCCCCCCCTTTAAATTACACATAAACTTCCCACAACATATGACTAATACAACTCTTTGTTTCTGAATGCTTTAATAAATAGATAATTTTCATATTATTAAATATATATAAAGTCAGTGGCGGTTAATGATTTCACGAAAGTAATATTAATTTAATTCATATAAATATATTTAAAGTTTTAGAAGTTAGTGCTATATTTCATTAATAAAAAAAACACATTTCTAAAAAAACAGATTTTCGCTTAGTTTTCAACAATAACATTGTACAGTAATTATCAGATTCTGATTTTATTTCCCCAGACTTGCAGGCACCCGCTATAATAAGAATAACAACTTTGTTTTAAAAAATACTAGATTAATCGCCCTCTTAAACGTAAGGAAGGTTTTCTTTTATTAAAAAAGATAGCTTAAGCATTTGTGATTCTGGGGAAAATTATCGACATATAATTTAGTATATGAAAATATAAAATATAATAATGAAAATAAAATATTGCCACATAGACATGAAATTAAGAACTAATAATTATTCAGGAGAGGTTTAATGTAGGAGAGATAACAGCTAAGTTATATAGAGAGAACAAGGTACAATTGACTAAAAGGTACGAATTTTACAAATTAATTCATACTTAATATTAAATTTTACAAATAAAAAAAAAGGCTTTACAAAATGTTTAACGAAACAGATAGGTGAGAGTTAAAATTATTCACGGTAACTTTAAGAATCTAGCAGCATTTGAAATGATTACCTCTTTACAAATTTGGCTGTTCTTTTGATGTTTTTCAGATTTCCCTCAGAGAACTAGATCTAGTTTGACGAGCATAATTATTGAGACAGGTAGTAAGTTCAGTATTTGACAAACAGGCATATAGTTATAGTCTATGAGTATCGGGATCCATGGGCACAGATTTCAGGGAAGGTCATCTCGAATGGCGAGAAAGGTGAAGTGGATTTACTCATGACACATTGAAATTAATGAATGCAAATTTACTTGGCAACTGCTCTCACTGACTGTCTTAGTTCCTCTGTCAAATTAATTCATAATTAGCCCATGCCTTGGTATTTGTGGAATTCCTTCTTGATTGGTCATTGCTAATCATTTTCTTTAATCTAATTTCCAAAAGAATTTCTATACAAGCTTTTACCCATTGTGATGGAAGATGCTATTGTTAGATAAGTATTCAAACTGAAATTAATTTGATAAAAAAATGTTTGTGACAAAAGTAAATCAATTAAGTTTAGTTTCTAATTTTGATTTTAGAGAAACTTTTAATTAAATTTATTTAGAAGATTATACAAGATTACGTTTCTCACCTTTAATTAATTTTGACTAATTACAATCGCATCTTCCATATTGGATTTAAAATAAAAGTAGAGTTTAATAGCAAAAATAATTTCAAAACAAAATTTTATAGAGTGACATATAACAAACTTTGGTACTTTAGTACTTTTCTTGCTATGACGTATTACCACAAAGACATACTACTCAAATCTTCCAATCTTTAAGATAATGTATCCTAGTAATTTCCTGACAATGTTAATCGATAAATGTTCAGAAATCATGTGGAGATGTTACGTTAAAGATCGAAAGATTAGAGTAGTAAGTCTTCATGGCAATACGTCATACCAATAAAAAGCAATAAAGCAGCAAGCCATCTGGTATAAATCGGATGCCATGTTTATTGTTTCTACAAAAAAAAATATTAATATAATATGAAAGAGTACATCTAGTAACAATAATAATATGAAAGAGGACATGTAGTAGCAAGAATAATACGAAAGAGGACATCTAGTAGCAATAATAACATGAAAGAGGACATGTAGTAGCAAGAATAATATGAAAGAGCACATCTAGTAGCAAGAATAATATGAAAGAGGACATCCAGTAGCAAGAATAATATGAAAGAGGACATCTAATAGCAAGAATAATACGAAAAAGGACATCTAATAGCAAGAATAATACAAAAGACATCTAATAGCAAGAATAATACAAAAGAGGACATCTAGTAGCAAGAATAATATGAAAGAGGACATCTAATAGCAAGAATAATATGAAAGAGGACATCCAGTAGCAAGAATAATATGAAAGAGGACATCTAATAGCAAGAATAATACAAAAAAGGACATCTAATAGCAAGAATAATACAAAAGAGGACATCTAATAGCAAGAATAATACAAAAGAGGACATCTAGTAGCAAGAATAATATGAAAGAGGACATCTAATAGCAAGAATAATATGAAAGAGAACATCCAATAGCAAGAATAATACAAAAGAGGACATCCAGTAGCAAGAATATTACAAAAGAGGACATCTAATAGCAAGAATAATATGAAAGAGGACATATAATAGCAAGAATAATACGAAAGAGGACATCTAATAGAAATAATAATATGAAAGAGGACATCTAGTAGCAAGAATAATACAAAAGAGGACATCTAATAGCAAGAATAATACAAAAAAGGACATCTAATAGCAAGAATTATATGAAAGAGGACATCTAATAGCAAGAATAATACTAAAAAGGTCAACCAGTAAAAATAGCAATAATAATACTAAAGAGGACATCTAAATCAAGAATAATACAAAAGAGACATCTAGTAGATGACATCTAAGAGCAAGAAATATATATATGACATTAACTTAAAAAATGATTTAAAGCAAAACTGCAAAAATTAGCACACAAAAAAAAATGTCTAAAAGACCAAAAAATGTTAAATAGGTACTGTCAAATATATATATAAGACATTCACTTAAAAATTGATTTAAAGCAAAACTGCAAAAATTAGCACACAAAAAAAATAATTTGTCTAAAAGACCAAAAAATGGTAAATAGGTACCGTCAAATATATATAAGACATTCACTTAAAAATTGATTTAAAGCAAAACTGCAAAAATTAGCACAAAAAAAAAATAATTTGTCTAAAAGACCAAAAAATGTTAAATAGGTACTGTCAAATATATATATAAGACATTCACTTAAAAATTGATTTAAAGCAAAACTGCAAAAATTAGCACAAAAAAAAATAATTTGTCTAAAAGACCAAAAAATGTTAAATAGGTACTATCAAAATATATATATATATATATATATATATAAGACATTCACTTAAAAATTGATTTAAAGCAAAACTGCAAAAATACAAAAGAGGACATCTAGTAGATGACATCTAAGAGCAAGAAATATATATATGACATTAACTTAAAAAATGATTTAAAGCAAAACTGCAAAAATTAGCACACAAAAAAAAATTTCTAAAATACCAAAAAATGTTAAATAGGTACTGTTAAAAATATCTATATAAGACATCCACTTAAAAATTGATTTAAAGCAAAACTGCAAAAATTAGCAAAAAAAATTCTCTAAAAGACCAAAAAATGTTAAATAGATACTGTCAAATATATATATAAGATATTAACTTAAAAATTGATTTAAAGCAAAAATTAGCACAAAAAAAAAGAATTCTCTAAAAGACCAAAAAATGTTAAATAGGTACTGTCAAATATATATGCTTTCGCTTAGCTTGTCATTCCTCAGCAAAAAAAAATTAATTACACGTGCCAAAAAAATACATAAGTTAATAGTAATTTACTAAAATTATTATAAATTCAAATTGACTACAAAATAATTGACAAAAAATTTATAAAATTTTTTTTATAATTTTAAAATTAAAGACAAAAAAAAACACTTTTTCCGATATAGTGTCAATCTATTATACAGTGGAAATGGCGGACGTAAAAAAAAAAAGCCATCTCGGCGCCATGTTGTAGTTACTTGGAAAAAGCAAAATAATTACATGAGCCAAAAAAAAATACATAAATTAATAGTAATTTACTAAAAATATTATAAATTCAAATTGAATACAAAATAATTGCAAAAAAAATTATAAAAAATATTTGTAATTTTAAAATTAGAGACAATAAAAAACACTTTTCCCGATATAGTGTGAATCTGCCATACCGTGAAAATGTTGGACATAAAATGTCCTAATTAAATCGTATTACATAAAATTATGAAATTAAAAGTGTAGTCTTTTTTTAATGAAAATAAGGATAATTTATAATAAAAAAAAATGGAAAGAAGATGACCCAAAAGAAGCAAAATAAAAAATAACCAAAAGGGTAGTACATAAAATTATGAAATTTACAAATTAAAAAATAACCTGTAATGGTGATATATGTCTTAAAAGCTACTATATTTAATTATTAAGAAACAAAATGAAAATTACTTACAAATAACGATGGTGGAAATTATTATAATATCATCCAATCGACAGTTAAAAATTCACTCTATTTAGTAATATGTCCATATTAGATATGAAAATATGATCTAAAAAATCACTGTGATCATGTCGATATCAAAAATGCAAAAGACAGAGAAATGACAAAATTTCCCATAGGTCTCTCGACTTTTTAAATCTCGCGAGACACCTTGATCAAAAAATCAGTATTCCCAAGGATTAGTCTTGCCAGTGACTTTGTTGCCATGACATCATTTATCTAATCTTCAATGAAATCTTACCGGCAAAAAACATGCTAAGTGTAAAACGTCATAGCTCATAAAATCCGAAACTACCCGAACTTTTTATAGTAATTATTTGCTCATTATGTTTGTCTCTACAATATCTCTGTATATGAGCTGCAATCAATAAATAATTACTATAACTTTTATAAAATAAAATAAAATACAGAACATATAATATATTTTGATATTATAAGTCCATTATAATTAATCCCCCGTCACCTATTGTGTATACATATTCCCTCTTTAAATACTATATTTATTACTTTTATTTTTTTGTGTGTGTGTTTAAATTCAGATATTTATGCATATATCTTCATTAATAAGTATGTGAGTTAATAATAATAATAATAATAAAGAACAAAAAA
Source organism: Epiperipatus broadwayi (assembly GCA_028023455.1). Classification (NCBI taxonomy): domain Eukaryota; kingdom Metazoa; phylum Onychophora; class Udeonychophora; order Euonychophora; family Peripatidae; genus Epiperipatus; species Epiperipatus broadwayi. Next base: position 2,752,841 of record JAQFVV010012480.1, on the reverse strand, counting down.
ATGTGTTAGTGAATGGAATATAAACACAAGAATAAGGTTTGAATTTAGCTTGGTAGTGGAAGATTTGAGATGAGCTGGGAAGCGCAATCTGAATCTCAGATTCCACTTCAATATATATATATATAATATTATCCAGATACATCCATGTATAATTTATTATTATATATATAAGCCAACATTTTGACCAAGTCATACTGGTTATCACCTAGATAACAAACATTATAAAATAATTGTACAGGTACTCTAAACACTCTAAACTGTGTTTATTAAGCTTCTTCACCAAGTCAAGCAGTGAGACTACATGATGATACTTGGGTGAAAGTTTTATTTTTCTCTTAATCTTATTAAGATACCCTTTTCTCTGCATTGAATTTTTCAAGTTTAATTGTGAATGCTATGTAATTTTTTATAAAGTTTAACTGTATATTACAATGTTACTATGTTTAATAAATTTATTTTAAGACAACAACACTGATGTATAACTATTAATAAAAAATAGAAATAATTGTTGTGAGAAATTATTTTAGATTAATGACTTTTTTAAAATAAATTTCCCAAATAGAAGGTAATTTGCATGTATTATCATGTTTGTTGATACATTCTGGTTTTTTTAAAGATTTCAATGGCTTCTCTACTCTGACAATGTTGGAGTGTGTCATATCTGGATAGTATTCTCATATTAAAAAGATCAATACTATGACCTGTATCTATCCAGCTCTCTCTCTCTATATATATATGTCAACAGATGGCGTTCTACCAAAAACACCGTCACGCCATCTGTTGACATAAATACAAGCATTAACAAGTTTTTAACTTGATTTTGTTTTTCATATATATATATTGTATAGGATAGAAAATCCATCCTTATTTTTTAAGCTATAGTATAGTTTAAAAAAATGTCTTTACTATAGTTTTATTTAAGGATTTGTAAATAAGATATTAGTGTATTGTACGTAATAGTTTTATTGTTATATAGTTCAGGTTTATTTATTTATTATGATATATACTTTGTTTGAGATCCTCATTATAATGGCAAAATATATGAATATAATTATGAATGCATGTATAACAAAATAATCATTAGCAATAGTATTTAAATTGCTAAGTATAAATATATTGTACCTTTATTTATTTATTTATTTTAAAAATTATAAAATATATAGTAATATTCTGATTGTTTGAATATTTATTTGGTTTGTAAATTATCATATAAACCTTTCAATATAATATATATATATATATATATATATATATATATATATATATATATATATATATATATATATATATATATATATATATATTGTAACCATATATTTTAGCATAAAATATAATAATTGATGTAACTAGTATAAAAAATTTCTGTCTTCTTTGGTGATTTGATTGGCTTGATTTGCGCTTTGAACAGATTACTCTCTTATATTATTTTAATAAATTTAAATTTGCTTCGTTCCATATACTAATTCACATCAGAATGTTTAACTTTTTAAAAATTTTGACAACACATTAGATTTGGTAAAATATTATTAAAAATGATATTTTATTTTATTTGTTTAAAATGATCTTAAATATTATTTCTATTGAATTAACAAAAAACCATTTGTTCAATTAAAATAAATTATTAAAAATAATTTACAGTAATTACGTATGCGTCTCAATGTAAAAAAAAAAAAGCGCAAATTTAAGGGCAGATCGTCTGTTAGTTTGCATTTGGAGTGAGAGAAAGAAAAGAAAATGGTAAGAAGGCAAATGGTGTAATTTTGATAAGCTTATTTTAAAATAGTTAACAAGTAAACGGATTACCACAAATTTTCTATAAAAGTAAAATAACATCGTGGTATTTAATTATAAGATGAATTGCTAAATTTAAAAGTCTGTTCAAGTCGGCTGGCCAAGTGGATCAAATCACCGGTAATAATTTCTCAATATTACATTTAAAATGTCGGAGCTTCCCAGTTTAAAAGAATTAATTGCAAGAGTTTGGTATGTTTTAAAATGTTTATTGTTCTACAATTTGGAAAATTTAAATAAGTATTTTAATTACAGAAGTTTTATAAATATGAAAATTTGTTTTTTAAAAAAGAAGAAGTTTAAATTAAAGTAAAATGTTAAAGTTATCAATATAGTTGAATATTTCCGTTTCTAATTCTAATAAAATATAGTATTGATTGATATTTAACTTTATAATGCCAGTAATATATTTGCTAATTAATTTGTTTGTCATTTGGATAATAAACAGTCTTCAATAATTGATCAAAGCTATTTTCTAATTTTATCGTCAGTGTGGAATGATTAAATAAATTGCTATAATTGTTATTCCTAGATTTAGACATGGATAAATAAATATTAGCATGGATGTAATAAACTTGGAACATTTTTAATAGAGAAATGTAGAAATTAATAACTTTTGAAAAACATTTTCATTTAAGTTCTGCGTGTCATGTTTTTGAAATTGTTTCTTGTTTATGGAGCCATGTAAAATCGTTAATCTGATAGTGATTATAATAACTAACACAAATGGATAAAATTGCATGTATGGAATTCAACTATAATTATAGCTATTACTTCGTACATTTATTGTTCGACACATCGTACATGGATTTCACGGATCATATTTGTCGTTATAAAATGCTATACAATCTAATTTGTGACACACACCTGCTAAAATTCATGGATTGAACTATAAAATGCTATACATTTAAATTATATCATACACACACTGGTTAGATTTTATGTATTTGATGAATAATTCATTACTTTAATTTTATCGTTATATGAACTTGCATGTGAAGTTCATAAGTTATATTTATTAAGTTTAAATTAATAGGGGTTGAATAAAATACTTATTCAAGAGAATAGCGCTTGTGAAAGGGCTTGAAAAGTACTAAATGAATTTATGAGATGTATCAATTTTTCATGAGGTATTTTGTGAGTCTTTCCAGATTTATATTCCTATGCTAATATTACTTATATTATATTACACATGTTTTATTTTAAGCAAGATAAGTTAGTACATTAGTTGTCCTGATTAGAGTAACATTTTATTATGCAAGAACCCACATTTGCTAAAGTGTTAGTGTATTCTGAATGATCAGAATAACTGAGGAGGATGATTTTGCACTTTAATATGAAGTAAATAGTAATGTTGTTTTATAATGTTGAAAGGCATTAATCTGTGCCGGTGGTTAATCTGCAGATTATTTAATTGCCATTTTTTGTATTTTACACTCATTCCAGCACTGGTGGTTAATCCGCGGAATTGTGTAATTATACGTATTACTTTATGATGGTGTATCAATCCACAAAGCGTTTAGTATTATTTAATTCCTATGTGTAGATGAACGCATCCACAGGAATATGTTTTACTTCATAGATATAAGTTGGGCAAAGTATTTAGTTAATCTGCTAAATCATCTTCTTCCATTTGTAAGCATAATTCATAAGTTAGATCGTCAAATTGTAGCAGGACATTCTATTCAAGTTACTTCCTAATAATTAACTGTCGGTTGATTATTATTTACCGGAGTGTAAGTTTAAATTTTCATTTTATTTAATGATTACATTATAGCTAAATCCTACAGATATAATATTATTTATTATATTATTATAAGTTTACGGTGTGGATTTATTGAATCTGGAAATGACGTTAAATATTTCATGAGTTGATGTGGAATTTAGTATAATTTGCTCAAGATTCATTATATCAAATTGAAATAAGGTATGATTAGGTTTTAAAACCGTACCTATGATATGTTAGTGAAGAAAGTCGATGGAATTATAATTTATTTATTTTATTTGTTTATTTATGTTTTTTAATTATAACATTGGAATTAATTATTTATTATTCATAAATTTGTAAATAAACGTTGATTTATAATTAAACTTACTGTGCCGTTGCTATGTGTCATTCTTAAAATCAGAAATCATAAACCTTGGATAGAGCATACATGAAGTACATACTATCGTCAACATGATATAAGAGTTTAGTAATATTTTGAAAAAACATTTGGATGCTTTTAGTCTTTGGTAGTTTATGATGTGTGGGGTACAATAAAATCCCATTTACCTTTTCCATCATTTTGGCTTTGCATAGTTGATCTAGTATACAATACAAATTGATTATTAAACCTGTAAACAGATTTACCAAATAATGATATGATTGAAAATATTTACTTAACATTTTAAATTGTCATTTGTCAGTATAAAAAGAGTCTCAGTGATATAGTAAACTATAAAAAGAACCCAAGTATTTATGTTTATTTATTGCAAAGCTTTACCTGGACTAGCATTTGTATTAAAAATCATATAGATGGTTTAAAATTTCATAATATTATGTAGTTTCACAAATTATGCCATCTTGTACATGGTCGGCCATCGGGTCTCATACAATAAAAATCGCAAATTAAGGTTTGTAACATAATAACATTGCACTTATAATTTGTTTACTGTATTTTATCATACTACTATGATACGTCTTCGTGGTACACCCTGGCTGCGATCAAATTAAATCATAAAAAGTTTATGTAGATCATTAGTTTGCTCTGTGGTAAGTTGCTCTAGATGTTGGTTGTGGTCCTTGGTGCATAAAATAGATAGCATAATATGCTTTTGGATACAGCTCTTAATAGCTGACAATGTGTAGCGGGAATTGATCAGAGAGCGAGGTTTACGATTCCCAGTGCACTGATGTTTTGGTGATATTATGTAGTTGACCACACTTTAGAGGGTTACAATATATATGTATTTTTTTTATTGAAATTATTTCTTATTTTTTTATTTTAAAAAAGTTTAAATTGCCAAACAAAAAAATGTTAAAGATTATTTTTGAATCAGCACATGTTCTATGAAAGGCGGGAATCAGTAGCAGGTGATAAAAAAATTTTAAAAAAGAAGACATTATTTTTTTTGTCGTCATTTTTCTTCAAATTGCTCTTCAAAATCTCTTTAAAAAATTACTGGATTAAGGATTTCTACTCAAAAACAATGTGCTAATTACAACTTTATCATTTTAAAGCATTGGCCTTTCTACTTGCCTATTAAACATCAGTGGAAACTTCAGTAAAACATGGAACTTCAAAAGTAAACTGGCGTTCTTCAAAAAGTTTTAAAAATAGCTATTATACTTAATTAATACCTCACCTTATAACTTTCAAATTATTTAGTGATTCGAAAATCATATTCAATTTCATCGCATATATAACAGAGCATCCAAGAAATGACTAAAATTGATAGTTTTATAACAAGAAGTAAATCTCTTCATTTATAAGCAATATGTACATATTCATGTCAATCAAGCTATTTTAGGATGAAGAAAATAAAGACAGTGCTAAAGATAACTAGCTGCTTCTTCAGCAATTGCACATTAATGCAAATGAGGGTAAAAAAAACAACTTTATCATATTTTTCTTTATATTGTCTATTTATTTATTTTTTGATTTTTATGTAATATATAATTTATCTTTAGGAAAGAATATATAAATATAATTAAAATTTTTAAAAAACTGAATTACAAATCTTTCCTGAATTTTAAAATTTTAAGAATAATGAAAATCGATTTTAATATATACGTTTGTTTATTTATTTTAAAGATATTTTGTAACTCAAACTATGCCAATACGTGTTATTATAAATATATATAATATTATTTTATTTATTTATTTATTTTTACTTTTGGCATTCAAGTATAATAAATGATAAAATTTATTTGTCAATTTAAATTAGAAAGCAATAAATTAAATTTAACATATATATATAAGAATTGTATGAGTGTACAGATTTATAAAACTGTATTTATAAGTAATATCATTGTTTAATAATTATCTTAGTTCTTCAATTAATATTTTAACAACCTGATTACCTTTATTCATATCCATTAAATCTTATAATATTAAAATATTTAATATTTCATATGTGTGTGCATTATATATATTTGTGCCAATATTTCATATGCTAGTCATTATCTTTAATTATATGTAAGTCAGTTGATTTTTAAACCAATTTGTTGGTGCAGACATTACTTATTATTTATTGAGGTTAAAATTATAATAATAACTTTAGTCCATTATTGTGAAGTTTTTATCTTGGTATTGTTCATTGTAGAATAGCCTTGGTATATCAGGCATTATTGAGTACAGTTAGTATTGCTACTGGATAGAATGGATAAATTTCCCATTCCTATTATTTATTCATGAATGATAGTGCTTATATTTCCAGTGATGGTAATCACATATTTTTATATACCTAGTGTTGTTGTTTTTGGTGAGCCTCTCCATATATATTTATTCCTTGTGCACTGACACATAAAGGTCCAGGCATCTTCTTTTACCTCAAATGTAGATATTATTTTGGAAGCCACCATGCTTTTAATATATTTATGCTAGTTGCATTATAGAGTCCTCTTTTCGATTTATCACTCATGAGTCTTAATTTAAATTTTCCACCACAGTAGGTGTAGATGCTTGTATTTTAGTATGCAATGTCAAGATAAGTTTGTTTAAAGGATGTGATTCCTTTAGGATGCACTTAATTATGTTAGTGCTTTAAAGTATAAGAGTGTCTGTGTTTTGTGTTATCATGATTTGTAATCATTTTACAAACCAACCAACAATATTTAGTAATTATAAATGTTTGAATTCATAAGCATATGGCCAGTTGGTATAATCCACACATGTTATGTATATGCTGTAATCATCTAAAACTTTTCCAAAGTGGATGTAAATTACTTAGTTATTTTTAAATGTTTACTTAGATGATTTACATTATACGGACAATGAATTCATAACTTATATGTGTATAAGTGACTTTTGATAAATGCCTCATTCATTGAATTCATTTATTATTTGCTAATTTAGTCATTTAGTCATTTGCTATTTACAATTGGTATTTATTTAAAGTAGTATAAAAAAATAATGTATTAAAGAAATATATTTATATCTTAGATTATGATACAACAAGATATCTCCAATTTGTTTATTGATTTGTATATTTCTTTAACTTCGTAACAGCTTATACAGTTATTATGTAAATATAAATTGCAAATTATCAGTGTTATTGTTAAACTCTATACTTAGTTTACACATTAAAAAATTAAGTATTTGCAAAGTAAAACTATTCTTATTATTCCCAAATATGTATATATACATATGTATGCTATTATAAATATAAAGTCGCAATGTTAAAATAAAGCTATATCAGTTATTTTATATAAAAGAATGATTTTGAGTTCTATTTGAGATTTATTAAAAATTTTTCTCTATTTTTAGTACATCAGTTCTACCAGCTAGCCATTATAAAAGTATTAAACAATTGGTAATATCAATTGAATAAATATATTTTGGATTTAATAAAATTTCTTTTGTTCTGAAATATATTTAGTATATAATTAATCATAAGATAAATTAGCCCTGAGAACTAATTATCAATATATTCCAGTCAATGCTCAAGAGTATTAAGTTTGTGATATAGTTAGCCATGGTAATATTATAGTTTGATATATTTATTTTGAAGTAATTTATTTTGTCTTAATATAAGTATAACATGCTATTAAATAGGTAAATAAGCATTTATTTTTATATAACGCTATGCATACAATTGTATACATTCAAAGATCAGCCTTTCAAGCTAATTGTGCATGCGTCTTCTGTGAGTGTTAAATAATAAATGAATACTTCACTCTACAATACAAGATATAGTATTTATGCAGGAATAAAAGGAATCCTCTTATTCCTACAACTCAAATTCTTTTATATGAGCAAACCTGAAGTACTGTTGAGTAAAGCATGAGAGTGGAATTGTCACTTTAAATTACTATCTATGATGTTGTGATGAATGACATCATGAAATTGTCTAGAATTTACTAAACGTCACTCATATAAAAGAATTTGAGTTGTAGGAATAAGATGATTCCTTTTATTCCTGCATAAATACTATATCTTGTATTGTAGAGTGAAGTATTCATTTATTATTTAACACTCGCAGAAGACGCATGCACAATTAGCTTGAAAGGCTAATCTTTGAATGTATACAATTGTATGCATAGCGTTATATAAAAATAAATGCTTATTTACTTATAATTAAGTTTCACTTAGAGTGACGTTTAGTAAATTCTAGACAATTTCATGACATCATTCATCACAACATCGTAGATAGTAATTTAAAGTGACAATTCTACTCTCATGCTTTACTCAAAAGTACTTCAGATTTGCTCATATAAAAGAATTTGAGTTGTAGGAATAAGAGGATTCCTTTTATTCCTGCATAAATACTACATCTTGTATTGTAGAGTGAAGTATTCATTTATTATTTAACACTCACAGAAGACACATGCACAATTAGCTTGAAAGGCTGATCTTTGAATGTATATTAAATAGGTATTACATTTATTATCTTCATATTATTTCTTCTTGCATGGTACATGCATTTTATTATAGTTGACAAGTTACTATGAAACTTGGTTAATTTATGAGTGCCTCATAGGTATATCTTATCCAAATATTTTATTTATTTTTAATATAATCTATCCATTATAAATGCTGCTCAATAATTTAGGCCATATCATCTTTTACTATGGCATATGATATGCTACATTGATTACCAATGTTTAAATTCCTTTTTCTTCATTTATATTAATTTAAGATATTTTCCATTACAATTGTCATCAAATCATATGATTACATGTATATAAATATGATATATCATTAATCACATACTATTACAATATATATATATATATATATATATATATATATATATATATATATATATATATATATATATATATATATTAAATTGATAAAAAATCAAGTCATATGACCTAATTTTAATAAAGCTCCTATTTACAATTGTTATATATAGAGTAAGTTAAAAACAAACTCTTATATATAACAAATATATATATATATATATATATATATATATATATATATATATATATATATATATATATATATATATATATATATATATATATATATATAAACATTACAAGCATAAAGCTAAACTAGTCAATATAAAATCAAAACTACCCCAAATCTAAAATTAAACCAGACCAGAATAAAAATAATATTAAAACACAACCTAAGGTTTCCTGCTACAAGCAGACTTCTCAAGTGTAAAGAAATAATAAAAAAAAAAACACAACTTATATATACTATTAAAAACTACCCACAAATCCATTCCTTCCCATCCACCCTTAATATTAAAAGAACTCTTAAATAAGTTAATTGCTTCAGAATCATAAATTTTCAATAATAAAGACTCTTTAATTCTTCTTTTGATTTCATTTCTCTCAAAGAAGACAACCTTAGCTTCATCAAAATCAATAGTGTGGCCTGTATCTTTTTCATGGACATACAAAGCAGAACTAAGATATCTATTTTTAACTCTACTTTTATGAATCTTTATTCTTTCATTTAAACTCAAACTATTCTGACCTATGTAAACCTTCTTACAAAATAAACAAGGAATAAAATATACCACACCAGGAATAGTCTTTCTATCAAAAACTTCCTTTGGATTATTCAATAAATTATTCAATGTAACACCCCTTTTCCAAGCAATTTTCTTATTTCCAAACAATTTACTATTTCTACACACAATTTTATAAGAAGACAATTTAAATGGCAAAGAAATAAAATCATATTTTTCTTTAACCTTTACATCCTTACAAATATTACTATTAAATAAAATACTTTTAACAAATTTATCAGAGTATCCAACACTTAAATAATCTTTATAAAATTGATATTTCTGAAACAAAGCTACCCCCCTAGAATTATTTAATTTAATATTCCTATGACAATAATTCCTTAAAGCAGCTACTTTATGAGATACAGACTGATAGCTATCAGGTTTAATTATAGATCTTAATTCTTTACTTTTAACTAAATGACTGCACAATAAACAATTAGTTTCTATATTTCTAATCACCAAAAGATCTAAAAATTTTAACTTACCAAAATCTAACCCCCTCCTTCTAACACAAATTTTATAGAAGGATCAAAACAATTAAACTCATTTACAAATTCCTTCAATTTACCATTCTCAACAACAAATAAACAATCATCAACATATCTGACAAATAATTTTACATATAAACAATTCTTTTTAATAATAATTTCCTCTTCCATAAAACTAATATAAACTGAACATACTAAAGGAGAAATAATATAACCTATTATCCACCCTTCCTTAATCTTATAAAAATTACCTTTATAAGTAAAATACATAGAATCTTCCCATAACAAAAGCAAATCTTTAATTACCTTAATTTTATTTTTTGATAAAGAACTTTTCTTAATCAATACAGACAAAAGAACATCAATACTGCTTAACCTATTAACAGACTGATACATATTTTCAATATCTAAACTTCCAAATACCCAACTACTTTCCATTTTAAAATTATTAATCTTATCAAAAGCCTCAAAAGAAGAAGAAACTGTGTACTGACCAAAATCAACAAATTGTTTAAAAAATTATTCAAGAATCTAGAAATACCTTCTACAACACTACCTGTAAAATCAAAAATAAATCTTAAAGGAAAACCATCTTTATGAGTTTTAATATTCACAAACATCTTAGCTGATGTAAAATCATTAGGATAGCATTTTAAATAATCTACTCTATTATTAGGTTGTGTTTTAATATTATTTTTATTCTGGTCTGGTTTAATTTTAGATTTGGGGTAGTTTTGATTTTATATATATATATATTGTGACAGAATGGGTTTGAACCCAGTCACAAATAAATTATTTAATCGTCAAACATATATAGATGTAGATATATATAATATTTAATTTTGTTTATTACATGGTGGTAGTTATAAATACATAAACACAGGGGGGGTGAGACTCTGTCATTTTAAATGATATATATGTGTGTGTGACAAATGCGTTTATGAATGAATTAAGTAGTGAAAAGAAAGAAACGAGATTTTTGTTCACGTTGAAAAAACTAAAGTTTTCCGGCAGAATGAGATTTTATTTTCTGTTATATTACAATAGAAGCTATGACATGAGTTTTCACACATCTAACAGATCTGGTTATTTCACATTGAAAATCGGAAGTGAGATAAAAAAGAAGCTTTTAGAACGAATGGAGGGGGCTATAAAAGTGAGCCACCCAGAATGCATAAGATCTTTTTCCGGCAAAGCTACAACAGTGAACACCTAAATGGTTTTAATATTTAAAATATATAATGGCGATTTCAAAAGAAATGTTGGGGTGAGAGAAGCCACATTGGATTCAGGCCCCTTATCCCAACCTGCTGCAGCTGCCTCAATAAAACCATGATGCCTCGAAACAATACATAATTCCAGCATGGAATCAAATGAACCTCATTGGCCAATGAACATAAAGATCTTGAATCATTACTTTGAATTGCATAGGATCTTTTTCCGGCAAAGCTACAACAGTGAACACCTAAATGGTTTTAATATTTAAAATATATAATGGCGATTTCAAAAGAAATGTTGGGGTGAGAGAAGCCGCATTGGATTCAGACCCCTTATCCCAACCTGCTGCAGCTGCCTCAATAAAACCATGATGCCTCGAAACAATACATAATTCCAACATGGAATCAAATGAACCTCATTGGCCAATGAACATAAAGATCTTGAATCATTACCTTGAATTGCTTAATTACCTGTGGAACGAAACTCTATAATAAATAAATAAAAATTGCTTCTACTACTTCCTGGGAAAGTAAGGTAAAGAACTTTAATCATTGATCTTTTTTTTAAATCTTCTTTATAAAAAAGAAATTTTGTATTTTTAATAATCAGTGAAGGTGACGTGTGAACTAACTTTATAAGATTTTTTTAAAGCTTCGTTCCATTACAGATGTAAGAAAGTAACGAGTATTGAAAGTCACATGATACAAACTTTTCATAGTATCGATCTTCACTACTTGAGATATGTATGAGAGATCTATTAACCCATAAACTGCTAATTATATTATTGGTTGTGTGAGTTAAAAAATCAAAGCTTTTAATTAGCCAACTCATAAACTGAAGACAAAGCCAATTGTCAAAATATATTCACCTATAATATTAAATTCATTTCAGATTCGGTTATAATTTGTCAGGTTATGAAACTGAATGAAAGTTCTTTCAAAAATAAATTGCTATTTATTTATTATAAAATATTCAATTTCAGCAAATTTAAAAGCGAACATACAAACAAAGAGTTGCTGATGTAAATGCTTTTTTTTCAGTTTTACGCTATGGAAAAGTAAATATTTTTTTTGCTAAAATATTAAATATTTTTACTAAAATCTTAAATATTTTTCTAAAATAATTTTGTTTTTTAGCATATTTTATGAAAATGATTTGTGATTTCTCAAAATATACTTTTATAATACTTTAAATCATATTCGAAATGAAAATCTCAGCATTTTTTTTATTTTCTTTGATCAGGCAGTTTCTTTGTTCTTTACAGCCAATCAGAATGTCTTTGTTGGCTTAGAGCTGGTTGAGAGCCAATCACCAACAAGCGTACTTTTTTGTTTAGCTTTAGTGGCCGTTTTATTGATTTTTTACTTCTAAAATAATTCAGAAAAGGGCAGCATCTTACAGAACTTTTAAAAACCTAACCAATAAGTGTAAAATGTCTATCCTAGCATTAAAAATAACGGAATTAGAGTGACGTCAATTGTCGATGAGAGGTCTCATAAGAGGCGGGCTAAGAGTTAAAAGAATGACATATGCTTGCGATTTGAAATGACAGAGTGCTAAATATTGTTTTTTTTATAATATTAAATAAATATATCAACAAAGTAGAGTATTGACTTAGTTTAGTTATTTATAGATCCATTTATTTAGTTTATTATTATTTTAGTTATTTTTATGTTTAAAAATATAATAAAAGAGAACTCTTTACCTTATTCATAGCTACTCATGGCTGTGATGTCACCCGACCATGAGACTGATCTAGCTGATGGTCAAAACCTCTCTCACATTACGTAAATAGTATTCTTGTTGGTAATATGTCCACTTCATGTAATTCTTATATTCGTATAGGATTAGCGCTTGGTGTCCTTCGGATGACCATAAATATGCATTGGGGATGTATTACAGTTGTGAGAATAACCCATAAGTTTGAATAATAATATTTTAGATCAAATCACTTAATTAAATAAAAATACACAGGCACATATATTGATACATCATATACATATTCGGTAGTACATACCTGTCCAGTGAGAGGTACATAGGGTTTTGTAATAATGGTGTCCCAACTAAAGGGCTCTGAAGAGAAGTAGAGGGGAATGGGGAGAGGTATGAAATATTAGAAATACTTTAATAAAGCAAAAAGTTTTATATTTTATTGAAAAAAGGGTTGTTTAGATATATAGTTCAAATGAAGTGTTAAATAAATCAAAGGGTGTTAATTTGTTAAATATATATCTATTAAGAAATAACCAGTTTTATCAGTTCATAGCTGCGCAATAGATCAAACATACGTAAACTATTAATTTTAATTTCTTTGTCTATTCCGATGAGGTTTTGAGAGGTAAAGTGGCTAGCAGGAAGGCAGTGTAGGGTGCTGGGATGGAGGAGTGTGTCTGAAGGATTAATCAAAGATAAAATAAAAGAAAAGAGATTTATGAAAACAAGAGTGCAAAAGAATATGGAAAAAGAGGAACAGGAAAAAAGTTGGAGCAAATTTTGTAAAAGTTTGAAAGTCTAGAGTTGAGATTCAGAGAGATAGAAAAGAAAATGGACAGATTAGAACAGAAAGTGGGAATTAAAGATGAGAATTATTTTGGGGAACAGGAAGGTGAAAAGACAAATATGAAGAGTGGAGATGAACAGGAGCAAGGTGCTCAAGTAAACCCCTCAAAAAAACCAGCAGTGGTAATAAGTCACACGATGGTGCAAGGGAGTATTAACCAATTCATAAAAATTTGTCCATTTGCAGGTAGAATGGGGGAAGCACCAGTCGAGCATCTACATCTAGAAAAATATTTCAATATAAATCTTATGTCAGAAGAAAGTAAGATAATTATCGCTTGCGGCAATCTTACAGACAATGCCCAGTCATGGTGGGATGCACTTGGTGAACAGCCGCCTACCTTTGAAGAATATAAAAAAGAAATGAGAGAGGTTTTTTGGTCTGAGGATAGGCAGGAGTTAACGCGCTATCAAATTATGCAAGAAAAGTTTAGAGAAGGGTGCAATGATAGCTATTCACAATTCTTTCATAAACAGGTGGCTAAACTGCGAACATTGGAGGCATGCAACATGACAGAGAGTCATATACTGCACATCATAAGACACAGTATGCCCATGAGAGTGGAACAGATGATCTTGCGGGCAGGGAAAGCATCACTGGGAGAGATTGTAAAGCTGCTAAATGCCATTGACATGAGTTCGTATGACTATGGTGGGCATCATGAAGCAATAAAAGAGTATGAAAGAGGGTGGAGAACAGGAGTGGATACCTTTCCAAAATGGAGAGAAACACCCGAAAACAAGAGACCACCAGAGAAGCCGAACTTCGGACTAGGAAAAGAAGCAGAGGGACATATTAGGCATAATACATAAGTGTTGTACAAAAAGAGCCGTTCAAAATATGCAAATGTATTTGAAAGCTTTTGGAGGAGGGGGTATTGTGACAGAATGGGTTCGAACCCAGTTACAAATAAATTATTTAATCGGCAAACATATATAGATGTGGATATATATAATATTTAATTTTGTTTATTACACAGTGGTAGTTACAAATACATAAACATGGGGAAGACTGTCATTTTAAATGATATATATGTGTGTGTGACAAATGCGTGTATAAATGAATTAAGTAGTGAAAAGAGAGAAATGAGAATTTTGTTCACGTTGAAAAAACTAGAGTTTTCTGGCAGAATGAGATTTTATTTTCTGTTATATTACAATAGAAGCTATGACACGAGTTTTCACACTTCTAACAGATCTGGTTATTCCACATTAAAAATTGGAAGTGAGATAAAAAAGCTTCTAGAATGAATGGAGGGAGCTATAAAAGTGAGCCACCCAGAATGCATAGGATCTTTTTCCAGCAAAACTACAACAGTAAACACCTAAACAGTTTTATTATTTAAAATATATAATGGTGATTTCAAAAGAAATGTCAGGGTGAGAGAAGCTGCATTGGATTCAGGCCCCTGATCCCAACCTGCTGCAGCTGTCTCAATAAAACCATGATGCCTCGAAACAACACATAATTCCAACATGGAATCAAATAAACCTCATTGGCCAATGGACATAAAGATCTCAAATTGTTACCTTGAATTGCCTAATTACTGCAGAATGGAACTCTATAATAAATAAATAAACATTGCTTCTACTACTTCCCGGGAAAGTAAGGTAAAGAACTTTAATCATTGATCTTTTTTTTAAATCTTCTTTATAAAAAGGAAATTTTGTATTTTCAATAATCAGTGAAGGTGATGTGTGAACTAACTTTATAAGATTTCTTTAAAGCTTCATTCCATTACGGACGTAAGAAAGTAATGAGTGTTGAAAGTCACATGATACAAACTTTTCATAGTATCGATCGTCACTACTTGAGATATGTATGAGAGATCTATTAAAAGAATGACGTATGATTGCGATTTGAAATGACAGAGTGCTAAATATTGTTTTTTTTTTATAATATTAAATAAATATATCAAGAAAGTAGAGTATTGACTTAGTTTAATTATTTATAGATCCATTTATTTAGTGTATGATTATTTTAGTTATTTTTATGTTTAAAAATAAAATAAAAGATAACTCTTTACCCCATTCATAGCTACTCATGGCTGTGATGTCATTTGACCATGAGACTGAGCTAGCTGATGGTCATAACCTCTCTCACATTATGTAAATAGTATTCTTGTTGGTAATATATCCACTTCACGTAATTCTTATATTCGTATAGAATTGGCGGTTAAAAAATCCATAAAGCACTTTGCATTAGTTTAATGGCTGATTATTATTAATATTACAGTTTATAAAAACATAGCACTATATAAAATAAATATTTCATTTACATATTGTATTTAAGAATATAAATAATTATGCATATATATTAATATCTGGATTAAGTTAAATTACAGGTTGTAAAATCAATGCTCTCATAAGTGTCTCCAAGTGCAAGTAGAAGAATGGCCTTCAGATATGAAGGTTAGTTACAAATAAGCTAAACAAATATACAAATAAACAATCATTGGTCATGGTGAAATATTCATTATCATGAAGTGGTAAAGATAACAGTGTAGATTTAGTATGTGAGTCAAACCTTGGACATTTAGTTTTGTCCAATACTGAAATTAGGATCACATTCCAGCCTTCTAGGCAATTTTGTCAAAGATAATAGTCTGTAGAAATTTTATATACTTATCTATGAAAGTCTTTCTAATTTCTTTATTTTTTTTCTTAAAGACAAGGTTAGTAAGTGGTTTCCAAACATTTTGAATTTTTACAATATGTTGACTTTGACATTATTTTCAATTATCATTAAAAATAATTCCAACATAATAATGGCAAATGAATCCCATAAATCAATTTTGTGTGATAATTTATACAATTTGAAAATCACTCAGTAATCTTCTCCTTAGATCATGAGAATTCTCAAAGATGGGTATATACCATATCTACAACCTACTTAATAAGAGTGTTGTCCTAATACATAAGCATAAATCCCATATTTGATTCTCATGTTAATACTGTTGTTGGTTATGCCACCAATATCTGAAGAAGAGAGTAGAGTAATACTACTTAAAATATTATGTATTAATTTTGTTGAATTATTAAATGCATTTGAAAAATTTAGATAATGTCTGAATTTTTGTAATGACATTTAACAATTAACTCTATATGATAGTAATAGAGCAGCACATGATTACAGTAAAATAATCATTAAAACTTACAGGTAAATCCTAAAATATATATTAACAAATTTCATAATAATTTAAATAAAAACATTTTAACAAAGCCTTTAAATGTTGTCAACAAATGTATCAAAGAAAAAGTATATATGATAGTATGTATTGGTTATATTGGACAGAGTATATAACTGTGGAGAGCTTGAAAGTCTGGGTTCAAATTCACTTTAATTATATCTATGTTAAATATATACATTGTACTTGTATTTCATTATTACCTATTCAGCTTATATTCTGCCCATCTCTCTTCTACATATTTAAATGGACATATTAAAGCCCTACATATGAGGTGTCAGATTGATTTAAGATCAACATTGGCATGACTATAATATTGGCATCATCAAGTGCTTTGAGTATCCCATCATCAGATATTCAGTGATATGGATGGCTCAAAAGATGGAGAGTGGAGAGAATATAAGCCTGTCCATTAAAGTGTGTAGGATTTTTACCTTAATATAAATTAAGCACTGATTATATATGTGTGTGGGAGATGATGATCCAGAGCAATTGATGAGTGCTGGCTTAGCATAATATATATATATATATAATTTGAGAAAAAGAATGCTTTGAGGAAAGTACTTGTTATCATACCAAAATATCAGCTATTTAGCTATTTTACCACATGGAATATCCCAAAAATAATAATACGAAATCATCATTTATCCGTGAAAATATTAGAATTAATATATTGTAACGTCCACTACTTATTTGGTGTTTTAAACGAGTTAACTACTCGTACTCGGTGACCAAATTATGTCCTATCTATTAAATTTGTTTCATCATACAATTCAGTAAGATTTAATGGACACAATTATTTTTCCTGGTCACACAATACTCTTTTAACTAATGTAGCTACTAAAATAATGGGATAAAGTAAGCCAGCTTTTAATTTATTTGAAAGGTGCCAGAATTCTATATTAGAATCCACTGGCAAACATCCCTTTTTTATTTATTTAGCTACAACGAAATTATCTAGAAACTCTGGAGGATTGAGTTTCAATACAGCGTTGGCAAGGTAAATTATATTTTCAAATAATAATTAAATTTATTAATAATCATTAATAACGTACAATGAATAGGGGTATTAGAAATAAAGATTTTTTATTTTAACAAATTAAAATATAAATAATAAAAAAAACAAAAACATTATGATTTAATTAATTGGAAAGATGACACACACACACTAATCTAGATATGAATTAATTAATAATAAAAAAAAAACAGTTCACTGATTATAGTTCTTAGGTACACAAGAGTCTCTTGCAGAATAAAATTTGAAGTCTTGATCGGGATTATTTTGATATCAATTTTTATAATTGTTTGCAAACTTTGTCACAATTAGGAAAAGTTACTCTTAACTTACCAGTAAGTTGGTGTGTGTTTTTGGGATTCCAAGCTCCTAAGAATTTCCATCGGTCTCTCCTACCGGTGTCTTCCATTATTGTTCCATTCTATAACCGGAGAAAAGGTATGGCTGTCGTGACCCTTTTATTGCAAAAAGTGGTCTTCATAGGGCCCATTTCCATTGCTTGCTTGACAACTGGGTACTGCAAGTGGCATACCTGTGCAGACATATATTCCTGCCACAGGTTATGGTCGCAGAGAAAAGGCATGGTTTTCATGGCCCTTTTATTGCAAAAAGCGGTCTTCACAAGGCCCGTCTCCATTGCTTGCTTGATGACTGGGTACTGCAAGTGGCATACCTGTGCAGATGTCTATTACTGCCACAGGTTATGCTCGCAGAAACCTCCAACTTTCAGACACATAACTAGAAGGTATAGAGAAGACTTAGATCGAGGTTGTCCTCCTTTTATACCCTGATCCAGTTTTGAAACTTCTGCGCATATCTTTTGTTCGTTCTTTTATCAGCATATAAGATAATAATCTTCTACATTTTCTCTTAAATTTAAGTTACAAAGTTATTATTTTATTAAGCATAATTCTGCCATCTTTAATTATTAAAAAGATTTTTCTAATTACAATCTTTTTACTTTTGGAATTTTTACTTTTCTACTTGCAATCTTTTTATTTTTAAACTTCTTTTAATTTATCTGGATCAGTAATTTGCATGTCATTTATTCTTTCCAATTTAACTTTTATTTTTAATTACATAAAAAAAATACGAACGACAATTTTAACTTTCATTGTACGTTTTTTTTTTTTAAAAAAATAAATAATACTAATCAGAAAAAATCTAAAATGTTTTTGTTTTAAAAGATCACTAAATTTACTTTTTTTTTTAGCTTTTAAATATCTTACCGGATGCCAATATATTTGTACTGTATAAACAAATGGTACAATATATATTGGAGATCATTTATCTTTTTTGCATAAATATGCTCATTTGCATCAGTTATATTGGATAGAGTGGATGGCTGTGGTCAGCTTAAAAGTCTGGGTTTAAATTCCCTTTAAGTAGTAATAAAATAGTTTTTGTGTGTCTTTTTGAAATTAACACATTTTACTTTACATTTCTATGATATTAAAATTTCACTCTTTTTTTTTAATCTGTCCAAACATATAAAACAATATTGTAAACATAAATTATATTTTATCTAAAAACATTTTACTTTTAAAATATTTTTAATATATAAAAATTCCTCAAAGAACATAATCATTCACTATACCATTGTAGTTATGCAAAAAATATAGTCTCCCAAAATATATTTCAACATGAACTCTTTTTATTATTACATGGCTAGCCAATAGTTGTTGTCACGTTTATTGTCATTATTTTCATATATGTATTGACAACTTATGTTTTAAAAATATTTAAGAAAAGTGTAAAAACATACTGTATTTATATTTCAATACTTAAAAATAGATAAACAGTTTTATTTTATTATGATTCCAACAAAATGTTATTAACATTATTTTAATTAAAATTGTTTGTATCAGTTCTTTGTCAATTCCATTATCATGCCATTTTGGGAATACAGAAAAAGTAATCAATAAACTATGAAAAATAATAATGGTTAAAAATGATATACAATAGATGAAAAAATAAATAATTGTTTGGATAGAATTAAATTGTTGTTTAAAAAAAAAGCAGTTATTAATTCCATATATACTTTTGTATTTTGTATATTATAATTTTATATACTTTTTTATATGTTTTTTTTTTAAAGTTTAGGAAAATGAAATTGAAATTTTTCTTTTATTTAACTCCAGTAGATACAATTTTTCAACCATATTTTTAGAAAACAGAAAAAAATACATCATGAACAAATATTTATATAAAAAGATTAAGTTTTTCAAGCAAAATAGCTTTTGCTCTGAATTTGATTTTCTTCTCCCCAGGTTTTTAACGTTTTAAAAGAAATTTAATATATAATATCATTTTTAAGCCATAAATCATTTCTACAACTGAAATATTAAGCTAAATGAATTTTAGACATTTCAAAATTTAGATAGCTATTATGTAACTAAGTAAGAAACCCAGATGAAATTCTACCTTGTCAAAATCTACATAAAAAATTTTAACTGTAAGAAAGATATTTTACCTAAGAAATATGAGAATAGGAATCTATCATTTATTTACATTAATGAAGGTTTACATAAATAATGCATTTAGTTTAAAACTATTTTGCCTTTTTTTTTTTTATTGGAAAAAAAGAAGTTATAAATCTTTTTTATTTTTTAAAACGTATAAACACGCACATAAAATATATATATTTTGAAATTTTTTATGCCATTTTTACATTCCTTATTTGCTATATCTAATTAATATTTAGTTTAATTAATGCATTTTTGATTCCATTTAATGAGTTAAATAACACAGTTTTTAATTTTTATGACAGAGGTCTTTGAAACTGTTTGTAGCCTTCTAATGAATCGGGGATGAAGTGTTATATATATATATGATGGTGAGATTTAAAATTTGAATAGATTAAATTCAAAAGCAACAACTGAATTTTCTTGACTTCTGGATTTTCATATGTGGGTGATTGTACTATCCTTAGCA
The DNA here is from genome assembly GCA_028023455.1 of Epiperipatus broadwayi. Lineage (NCBI taxonomy): Eukaryota > Metazoa > Onychophora > Udeonychophora > Euonychophora > Peripatidae > Epiperipatus > Epiperipatus broadwayi. Next base: position 2,731,971 of record JAQFVV010012480.1, on the reverse strand, counting down.
ATTCAAAACAAAATATATCGAATATGCTTAAAGTTTTATATGCAAGATCTAAAGATTCTGGTTTATTAATTAGTATTTTAAAAAAATGCTCATGTCTTTTTTAGCCGGTAATGGAAGAACATTTTTCAGCAATTAATTAGGTTAGATGCATCTCGTTTTGATAATATGAATCAACAATGATATTTTCATAGCTTTTTAAAGCAGTACGATGATTGAATATAGAGAAGAGCACAGTTTCCAATATGCTACTATTTTTAAGAAGTTAAAAAAATAGCACATTTAATTACAATTGAAATAACAAAGACAAGAAAATTAGCTGTATATGGAATTGTTATTTTACTTAATTTATTGTGTTGAAGTAAAACATAGACAGCTTATCAAAGCAATATAAAGATATTAAAGAATGTTATATACAATTTCAAAAATATGTTAGTCCAATCAATATGTGCTGTAATATTTCTAGATGTAGAATTATAGAAGCTATTATTGTAAAATAATAATTTATTGGACTGATCTTATGAAACAAAAAAGCCTTTTTAAAACATATTCTATAGTGAACTTAAACAAGATATTGATGAAAGACTAGGCTCTATTTATATTATATAGATTACTACAATATCATTTTTAAAAAATACAACTTATTATTTTCATTGTATTGAAATTGTTAGGAAAAAAAGTTCTGCTGAAGAAGACGTTAAAAGAGAGTATTCCAAATGTTCTAATAAACATAATGATAAACCAGCATGGCCTATACATAGTTGTTTTTCTGATATGTTTTGTGTAATCATCACATTACATCTTTTGTTATCTTTTTTGTCATTTCTTTTTTTTACTTAGAATTTGAATGGAATATTTATTGATGATAACAATAAGTTAATTTAAAAATTTATACATTTTTTCTCTTACTCTATATGTATTACTGGTATTTATCTATTATTATTTAAGTAAAACCATAATGAAAAAAACACTAAATCTCACTTGTGAGTAATGTCTTTATTTTCTTTGCTTTTTTTTGTCAGAGTGTTGAAAAGAGTGTGTTCTACAATAGACTAATTAAAAATATTTTACACACACATGCATATATATATATATATATATATATATATGTTGTAACATGATTAAAGTGATGATGCTGGAAAAATGCTCAATATCATATGAATAAAACATAGTCCAATCATTGGTCATTATTTTGTAATGGAATATTAATTATAATATAAACCTAGCCTTGATGTGGAATGCCACATTATAATACCCCTAAAGTTAATTTGGCATTTTCTAATAATTGTCACTTGTACATGATCATCATCAGCTAGCATTGGGTAACTACTTTGTCACAACAAGAATGGATTTTCTATCTCACTACCTCTCTATGTTTCTTCAGTCAACATCTGTCATAAAACAAAAGAAAGTGATCTATAGGTTTTTTGAGACAATCACTTATCACTGACACTATATGGAAGTAAAATATTATGACGAAATGTCCTTAAGATTTATATTATTTATCACAGAGCAAAACATGTATTAACAAATAGTCACTCTGCTAGAACCTGTATAAAATTATCTAGCTCAGTTTTTGATACCACTAGGCAATAACAATATTTCCAATACATAATTATTTAGATTGCTCATTACATTATAATAAATTACTAATGACAATCTTTATTAAAACCTAATGTTTTCAGATAGTATTTAAAACAAAAGTAAATGAGATCATTGGTTCAGATATCAACAAATCTATTCACTATTCCAAAGTAAACTGCAATAAGAAGTGAAACCATATATCATTGCCCTAAATGGTGGTGTATGCCCAAGATATCTATTTGATTGGAAATTCAATATAAATCACATTCAAATCTACAAGTGATTAAGTTTAGATATACCTTCACTAATCTAATATTATTTATAGTAATGCAAATTTACTTTAACATTTAATGACATTCTCTTTAGATCATTTAGTTTCTAAATAACTATAATTATATTTTGAGAACATTTTTTAAACTATCCAATATTTATAATGTTTAAATAAAATAAACATTTAATCAGTTTTTTATCTATTTCAATAAAACGTTAAATATAATATTGGTATTTATGAATATTTCTTTCATACTTCACATTAGATCGAAATGCAATTATTGCTTAAGTTGTGTTCTAAAATGAAACACTCCACAAGAATTTATAATCAATAAATCTATTAGATGAATTTCACATTTTACAATACCCAGTCACAACCATAGGTTTCTATTGGATATTTACTGACCCAATTACTGATATTATTAATCTACTTAAATCTCCAATCAATTGATTATAAAATTGGATTTTATAACTAACTATATATGATGATAATCGCCAGTTATTTAAGCCAAAGATAGATATCAATCTATATTAATTCATAAAATTTATGATCCTCACTTCAAAGAAGTTTAAAAGTAATTAAGACAAATCGTTCTGACTAATGACAGAACAAAATCTACTAAGATTTTTGTAAGTAGACCAAGATAAGCAAATAAATAATCAACTCTGAACTAATAAAATTATTTTTACCACTAATATTGAGTTAGATAAATAAACAAATAATTAAATGCAGTAACAAATATAAAATTTATATCTAATCGGATTTAATAATGATGTATAAAAATCAATATATCTAAATCTGTTTCACTTTCCAAAATGGGTTTGATCTTGGATCAAATTTCAATCACCAAAATTATCTTGCACTTTCAAAAGAAATAATTAGAAAAATTCACCAGATTTTAAATCAACTCTAAATTTATTGGTTTATAATAAAATGTATGACGACAATAATAAAAAAATATAACAGAACACATCATAAATGCTTATTTACACAATATGATAATCCATGAGTTTCTTTAACAATCATGATATTCAAGATATTCTTAGAGAGATAGCCTATATCGTTTTCAGAAAGTTATTTTAAATTTTAAAGAAGAGACAGATGTTCATGGAAATATTCTTACATACTGTAGAATTCCATAAGTGAGTTCAAAATTTCAATTAATGACTCAAAATATTAAATTTTGTTCACTTTTAAAATAATATTCGAAAATAATAACTGTTGATGTTTTACTTTCTCCAATTATTTCGACAAGAGAAAACATTTTACTGAACTAGGCAAAATGCCTAACACATTTTTCTACTCTTCCATACCAAAGAAGATTTTAAAAATGGCTAAATTTAGGTTTAAATTTAGTAACAGTTACTCAAATTTGATGGGTGTTTACATTTATAGCTTACTATCATGTGATATGTGATATCACAAATATCACTCATAATATGGTAGCAAATGAGAGGGGGAATCTTCCCTTAATCTTATTATCTTAAAAATTCATGTTTTGATTTTGAAGCTATAAAAATATATAACCAATTTATTGTTAAGTTTTTAAATCAGAAAATTTGAAGGTTTTTTTCTAGTTGTATCTCGTTCAATGTGTTCTTTATCTATTTTTATTTAAAAATTGTGCTCTTTTACCAATTAGGCAATCATTTCAAGTAACTTTTTATTGATCCCCCCTCCCCATTCTATCTAACATTCTTTTAAAATAAACTCATTTACATAAATAAAAATGTAAAGAATAATATTTTATAAATCATAATAATAATTACTAACATGCAAGAACAATCATTAAGAATTTACATGATAAATTATTTAAATAATTATACATGTATATACTATTTTATTATTCCTTTATCATACACACCCACCTCCAGACCAGCTGGTTTCGAGATTATTGGCTCACATCAGTGAAGGCTTGGGAGACTAGAAACTAGATCTAAATACCAACTCTAAAATCACCACTTATCAAACACATTTCTATCAGTTTGAAAGAATAAAATTTATTAGATATGCAATGTCTTCAAATCCACCTTAATAAAGTAGATAGCTATATGGATCTGAAATCAGTTCAGTTTCACCATATAGTAAAAGCCTCTGCAATATATAGCATTGCAAAACCTTCAAAAGTAGATTTATGATAATCAAAGCAAGCTATAAATTTTGTAACTTGCATTAAGCTTGTATTGGTAAAGCTCCATCTAGCGATCATATATATATATATAACCTTTGGCTTTGCCAAGAAAGTGGTATTTTCTTTATTGTGAATATTTAGCTAAAAAAAATTTTGTAGAGGAAATTTTCATTAAGTTAAATTATCTTTGTAAATCATATTTATTAAAATTAAATCAAATCTAAATAGTAAATTATTTAAAGTATTTCTGTCGTGAATCATGTATATTATTACTTTATTGTTTTGCTAAAATACTTTAAGCTTATAATTGAAATAGATTTTGATAATTTAAATCCAAAAGTGTGGCTAATAATGTTAGAGAAGTTCAGATTATTTTAATACAATTTAGTATATCTAGTTTAATGCCTGGATCAACCATAATACTAGTTAAATTTAATTTAATGTTAGAAGTTAATCTGTAGATCTCATAATTAGAATAAAGTATTTTATTTGATTTTGTTTTAACCCTTTCAACGATTATTATTTAATTGGCCGAATGAGTTAAAAATCAAAACTTGTAATTGGCCAACTCACAACTTTAACAAAATCTATTGTTAAAATAGATCACTTTTAATAATATAAATACGTTAGTTTCATTTGTAAAAAGTATATTACTGAATTCTCAGATTACGAAAGCAAACGAAAGTCTTTGCAAAAATAAAATTTGATTTATAATTTAAAAAATATTCAATTGCGGTGAAATAAAAGTAACCGCTATTCAACCAACCAAAAAAGATTGCTGACGCAATCTTTTTTTTTTCACTTCAACGTTACGATCAATATGTAGCAATAAATAAATAATTCTTGGTAATATCTTAACTATTTTTCTAAAATAATTTGATTTTTAGTATTATTTTATCAATAATAATTTGTAATTCAATTCAAATATTGTTTAAAATGTTGTAAACATTCGTTTATCATTTTTGTAATAAAAATCAAAACGAATGTAACTTTTTACTTTTTGTCAGCCATTTCCCTTTCTGACAGAAGTGGGACAGCCAATAAGATTCAAGAAAAGTTGGTGAGGAGGCGGTGCTTTGGTTTTGTTTGACATATATGGTCATTTTTATTGATTTTTTACTTGTAAAATAACTCTGAAGAGGGCACCATCTTACAGAACTTTTGATTTTCTTTCGAATGACATATAATATGTATACGTGCGATAAAAAGTAGCCGATTTAGAGTGATGTCAAATCTTCTCGTTTTTAGACGAGTCATGCATTTTAAGCGTTAATCTATTTGTTAAAATAGTATTACCAAAACTTTGTTTAGCAATTAAACTAAATTAATTATCCTTGAAAAATAGGTAATTAGTTTATTTTTATTTAAAAGAAAGAGTTAAATTAGTTAGTTTGAAAGATATGGCCACTTTTTAAATGTGTGCATACTTGCATTATAATTTTAATTTTTATTTATTAATGGAATATTTCTTTATTTTATAATATTGAATATTATTCTAGAGCATTTTTGTTTTGTTAAAAAAATAAAATAAAATATTGGTAAAGCTCTAAATTTGTCCATTAATATAATCTAAAAGAGTTTAACCTTTTAACCGCTAATTAAATGATTGGTTGTATGAGATAAAAATCAAATCTTTTAATTGGCCAACTCACAAACTGAAGACAAAGCCTATTGTTAAAACATATTTGCCTATAATATTAAATTCAACTCAGATACGTTTATAAAAAGTATATTATTAATTTTTCAGGTTATGAAGAGAACGAAAGTTCTTTCAAAAATAAATTGCTATTTATTTATTCTAAAATATTCAATTTCGGCAACATAAAAGCTATAATATAAACAAAAAGATTGACTTTTACTTTATAGAAAAGTAAATATTTCTTTTTACTACAGCTTCAATATTTTTACAAAAATCTTCGATATTTTTCGAAAATAATTTTGTTTTTTTAGTTTATTTTTTAAAAATTATTTTTAATTTGTCAAATTATCCTTTTTTTAATACTTAAATCACATTCGAAATGAAAATCTCAGTGTTTATCTTTATTTTCTTTGATCAGGCGGTTTCTTTGTTTTTTCCAGCCAATCAGAATGTCTTTGTCGGCTGAGAACTGGATGAGAGCTAATCACCAATAAGCTTCTTTCTTTGTTTAGCTTTAAATGCAGTTTTTTTTTATTTTTTACTTGTAAAAGAATTCAAAAGAGGGCACCATCTTATAGAGCTTTTAAAAATCTATTTAAAAACATATTGAACGAATATTTTCGTATAAAAACTTGCAGAGTTAGAGTGATGTCAGATGTCCACGAGGTGCCTCGTAAGAGGCGGGAAAAGAGTTAAAGGAGTTAATAAAATTATATAATATTTAATTTTATTTTACAATATAATGTAATTAATTTGTATTTTGTAATTATTTAACATTCCTAGATTGTCACATATTTGTCTGATTGTCTAGAAAATATTTAGATTGTTACTATTTTTAGATTCTGACCATAGATTCTAATTAACTGTTAATTTAAAGATGTAAAAATTAAGAGGAAATAATGTTTCCTGTCAATCAAAATGATTGATGTTAGCAAGCTATAAAAGGCACATGCATATGCTAGGGAAAGATATTATTTTCTGTTGTCCATCACTTATGTAAGAACTAATACAAGAAGTTTAAAACTTTTGATAATTGAAAACAAAAGTAAAATATAAATTTTTTAAAATAAGTTTACTTTTTTTTTAGAAGTGAAATGAATACGTTAAAAAAACTATCTCGTGCTGAGGTTTTAAGCCCAAGTCAATTGAAAATTTAAATTTGCAATATTGAAGGAAGAATTTGTAAAGAAAAATGTTAACTAATTATCTACTGATGAATAAAGCATTGTTCTACAAAACTAATGTATTGTAGATATCAAGCATAACATTCTATTTCATTTAATAACTATGACTTATTTAGGTCCTCCATTTACTATGAACTATTCAGATTTCTTATTTTAAAGCAAATATACTGGAAGTTTATCTTAATGTTAAACATTCTTTTATAACTTGTTAAGATAATAATAATTTGTAAGAACTAAATGTTTTACTATCTTTTGTCTCAGATAAATGTATTTAAAAGAACTTATTATGAATACAAATGACATTTTATTATCAGTAATAATTAATTAGTTATTTACATCTTGACTATTATGCTTTCTCTTATAAACTAAATGTTCTAATTTTGAAAAATTACTATTATTGTATTTCTGTATTCTATTAAGTGCTAAATAATTAGTGGAAGCATGTTATTTTTCTTTGAATTTAAAAATTACTTCAAATCCACTTAAATTAAAAAATAAAGTTTATCACCAAACCACATTATACTTAAATGTTTTGTTCAGAAAACTTGCTTGATTATAAAAGAAGTATGTATAACAAAATACTATACTAGTTATTTTACCTAGAAAGTTTACTTAATTTGAAATGTTATGAACAAACCACTGTATAAATATCATGATTGATATATATTAATCAAATATGCAAATGAATTATATATTGGGGGAAATTGAAATTTGCAACATTCAATTAATTCTACAAGAATGATTGTAAAAAAATATAGAAAAAAAAACAAATAATATAGAAAACACTCATAAACTAATAAGTTGAAAGTAATCTCCAGTAATAAAAAAGTAATACTGTGAATGGCAAACACAGATGTGTATCATACTTTCATAATTCCAAATATCAAGATGAAAATTAAGAATTTAAAAAATAAAGCTTTCAAATTTAAAATATCTAATCAAGACAACAGACATAGATACAGTATAAAAATAACAATCAGTACTTATGGAAATAATAAAAAATAAACCAAAAAGTTAAAAACTTCAATAATGTATTGGAAGAATGTGTTGTAACAGTTATAAGAGAGGGAAAAAATTGATACAGAAAAATGTGTGATAATAAATTTTCAAAGACTCATCTTAAACAATGTAAAACAAAAGAAGTTTGACATTTTATTACCATCTCATGTAAGCTTAAGTAATTACTGATTATTTGATACATATAAAGGACCTAATCTTAGTATTTGAATTCTCTTCATCACAATTGTTTCTGACTCTTGTCTTTCTTAATGATATCTGAGAATGAAAGTGGAAGAAATGTAAATATGCATCCAACAACTACCTTAACTCAACTTTATTTGCCAATGTAAAACCTTAAAATTAAACCACCCAAGTTTTAGAACTTGTCTTAATCTCCTTAAACCATTCTATACATTTGAAGTCAGGTGAATAACTATATATTTTAGTACAACCATATTTTTTTATTTTTTTAGCTAGGATTGTGATAGTTAACTATGAAATACATCAACCAAGAAGACAAAGCTTTCCACTTTATTCCCAATTGATATAATCTTGAATAATCAATAATTATTAATTACATATAAATACTCTATCCTTGCTATCTGAACTCTCATCCTCAGGCCAGTGTTTGTCTTTTATCTTAATCAATATAACCTGGAGTTGATAATAAATTCTTACAAGCAAAGGGAGTGATTTAAAGTATGCTGAACAGAAGATATTTACAAAAGATAGCCTAATATAGATAAGAAAAAAATATCACAATAAATAGTAGTTCAAACCATAATAATACATGATATTTCCATGAACACACTTCCTATACTTATAGAAGCTGTTATTAACAATAGCAAACACTCCAGATATTAGTATCCCAGTGACAGTAGTTTTTGATAAACCAAGAAGACCAAAATGTATCCTGAACTGGATTTATATCTACATGACTATACAAGCAGATGAACTTGGATTGAAAACATTAATATATTTTCATCTTGAGTTCCTGGCTTTATAATTAACTAAATATGTAAAAGGTGGATATTGGAGAGTTGCATTAGATCCTTAGTTCTAGGTGCAATGCTCTCAGATCCAAAGGTCCTCACTGATGAAAACCACTAGTTCAAAACTAATCTGGAGATTTTGGATGAGTAGGCACTTGATTGGGATTTTATGCACAAATCTTCCTGCATCCACTGCTTACTAAAGCTTGGCACTGGGAGGTACTACTGTTTGGAAAGTTTGCTGTTGTTAATAAATGATATTCAAAACATAAACTAAAAAATGAAAACAGAAAATTTTCTCTAGCAAAAATAAATTTTTAAAGTGAGGGACATATTTTTTCTGAATTATATGATGATTATAGAATTCAATTAAAATTATTAGAAAATAATAATGAAAGAGCTATAAAAATTTTACATCATATTTATTTTAATGTAATAAAAAGTTAAAAGAACTGGAAATAAATTGGAATAGACTTTCTGCAATGAAAGAATATCTAGAGAATTTACTGAGTGAAGATTTTATTTCTAGAAAGTTATTGGATTTGCAATATTGCATAGAAAAATAAATACATTACATAAAGCTTGGATGATGTCATTATTAGTGCATATCTGCAAAACAAAATCAATATTTTACATAAAACTTCTATACATGATAAAAAAAAATCAAATCAGATGTCACATGACCTAATTTAATAAAGCTCATATTTACAAATGTTATATATAGAGCTTTCAAAATAAGCTCTTAACAAGCTTTGAAAATATCTGGTATTGTCAGTGAGGTGCCAGGATATTCAGCATTAGATTAAAAATATTAGGACAAACCCAACACTTTATCTAATGTATAACTATTGAATAGAACATCTGAAATCATCAGACATCCATATGTTTTCCAATCCAGCTTTCTAATTCAAATAGCAATATGGGCCTGAACTAAGTTAAGATACCCATATATTAATAGCTTTAGCAATATAAAATTGCCAAAGCCTTAATAGCAAAAAATAAAATTATAAAAAAATCAAGTCAGATGTCGCATGACCTAATTTAATAAAGCTTATATTTACAAATATTATATATAGAGCTTGCAAAATAAACTCTTAACAAGCTTTGAGAATATCCTCAACCCCAGACTGGTTTCTACATTAGATAAAGTTCTGGGTTTGTCCTAGTATTTTTAATCTAATGCTGAATATCCTGGCACCTCACTGATGATGTCAGAAGCAGAAACCGGTCTGGGGTTGAGGATATTCTCAAAACTTGTTAAGAGCTTATTTTGCAAGCTCTACATATAACTTATATACATATATGAACAATTTGATATATAAAAGAAAATAAAACCAAACATTACATTATCAGTCAACCTCTTTATGGTAAAATCCAAAGGAAAAAAGTAATGACTTTACTGACTTTTCAGATTTTTTTTTTAATACTTTTTAATTAAAAGTTTAATATGTATTGTATTTGAATCATACAAAGTATAGTGTTATATTTTTAAAAAAACTACAATAATTTGCATAAAAGCAAGAAAATATGTGAAAATTTTGGGAAAGGTACAAAACAAGAAGATTCATCTCACCAAACATAAATAAGATTAAGAAACACTGAAAATAATTTCAATAATCAGAATAATAATCAATATTTAATATATGTAGACAATATAGCAATTATTGAAAAAAATTAAGGAACCGCTGGAAAATGTTAACTGCTGCATATAAAAAAAGGTGGAAAAAAATTTAAAAAAATTATGAGACTGAAATAGACTCTTTACAATATTTTGCATTTTTTGAATTAAAATTACTAGTGACATTAACTACCAAAAGATAACAAAAATATGGATAGCCAGAACAAGATTAGTTAACAAGCTATAAATAGGATTTTCAATAATAAAATTGTGTTTAAATTAGAGTAGCAGACACATTAACGAATATGCATATTGTAGACATGCAACAAAAGTTTAATGACAGGAAATCCATTAAAAATAGTCTTGATATTAGAAAGAACAGGAAATAAGAAACTTATCAAGAATTAATTGGATGCAAAGTTGTTTCTCAGTAAAAATTGAAATTAAAAAAAATAATACAAAGTAAAATTTATTGGAAAAAGGTATAAATGTAGGTTATAACATTTTGACTCAAATGCTGAATAAATAATGATTGGAAATAACAAACTAAGTTTTGGTGTTACAAAAAGCTGAAATAAAAAAGAAATAAGCATTGAATATGGAGTGATGACATAGGAAAATTATTTAAAGCTAGAATATATTAAGTTCATTTTAAAATAATTTTATTGAAGTTCGAAAACAGTTTGTTTCGTGATATGTTTATTTGCAAAGTTTTTTTTTTTTTTAAAGATAGAATAAAATTTTAAAATTGAAGTTTAATAGATTTAAATTTAATAGATTAGCTTGACATTTATTATATAACTAATTAATACTATATGATACTAATCATTTTGATAAGTCAGCTAGTTTCTTAGTTAATGAACAGAGGAAGGAAAAACAGTAAATATTTTGATATAAAATTTTTTAAAAAATTTTTGTACAACTTTTATTTATTTTAAGTAAGGCTCATAAGAGAATGGTATAGATATTTTTTTTCTTTCAGTTTAATAATATTTTAAAAACAAGATTTAATAGTGTTATGTTAAATATAATTTGATGAAATTTTGTACATTTTAAAAAAAATCTCTATGAAAGTGATAGGACATATTAATATTTTTAATAAATGACTTAGTTTCTTAAATATTGAAAAGTGGAATTAAAAGCTTCAATGACTTGTAATGTTTACAATTTTTTTTGGTTGCAATTGTATCCTTTAAATAATAAAAACAATTTCATATTTATGTAATTTGCAATCTGTTTTTTTAATAATCCATTTTCAGGAGCTTACAACACATGGTATAAATAATATGGCTGACTCTAAGTTATCATATTCAATAATTCTATTTTGTTGTATTTCTTAAAATGATAAAGAAACACAGACATTCAAAGTGTTGTAATACAAATTTTTTTTATATAATACAGTATAAAATTTATAAAAAACAGTATTTAGTAGATTATAACAAATGGGCAAACAAACATCATTTTTTAGACACGCATTATCCTGTAATTTTGAAAACAATTCACTGAAACACAAAAAATCCAAAGTGTAGTAATTAACATTTTTTTTTAAATATATTAAAATTTTTAATGTAAATTCACATCACCAGCTGTAAACTAATGTCAGTGCAGTTACAAATGATGTTTTGGAGCCTTATAGTCATATTCCTTTTCAAACATATAGGTGCTTAGAACATGTATGACATTGCATCTCCATTCACTGTAATTTCATGCTCATTATTACATATTTTTCAGGTGGGCAACTATCTTGTAATTTTGAAAATATACCACTGCATCTTGTTTTGATGATGAAATAACCAAATCTTAACCATATTTCTAAAAAATGATTTGGTATAGAAGGAATGTTAAAAAAATCACAACATGTAAAACAATGTTTAAAAAAATACCATAATTTTAGTCACATTATCTGATAGTTTTGTGTTAAGTGTTCACCAATTATTAACATTTTGATATTTTGTCTCACAATAAAAATTATCTCATTATTGTTTTTACCCCCTGCCCCCTCTCCTCCAAATTAGCCTAATTAAATGCTTCTTGATACAGTGTGATATAGATAAATTAGTATTAATTGTAATATAACCATTTTACTCAATTAGGTTACTTAAAATTTATTTTGAACTATATCTAATATTAGATATTATTATTATATTTTTAACTTTTAGATATTTGTCTTAACTTTTTGTGACAGCTAAATGATTTAACAAAGTATTGTTTAAGCTGAAATAAAATAATAATTGGTTTACTACAATACCATTTTGAACTGTTTTAATATGATTATTTTGATTACTATACTGATTAATTTTTTTTATTTATCACCAGTAACTCTTACTGTTTAATTTATTGTAACAAATTGTACAATACGATTTAATAACTATTTATTTCTAATTATTATACCCTCATGAAAAAAACATTCATAAGTTAACTATTTCATTTATAATAATATATAGTGTTCTTCAAACATTAATGTCTCAATATTAAGAGTATTCTCTTTTGGTATGTAAACCAATGCTTTTTTTGAATCATGCATTATGTATTACTTTTTATTAAAATAGTTTTCTCTTTTATCATGTAATATTAATTTTTTCCCGTTATTGGATTTAGGTTGTTTGTATATAGATGATTATCAAAAAAAGATTTTCGCTACTAACTAACTATTGGACAATACCAATGAGAGAAGTCATTTTAGTGCCAAATATTAATGAAATATTATATAGAGGTTTTTTCATTGTTTTTTAGTCATGACATTCATAATTTATTTGTGGATAAAAAAACTTCAAGTTTCTATTGTTATGAAATACGAATATGTACTTTCAAAATAAATGACCCAATTTTAATTCCAACCAATCATTTCTATAATCTATTTAAATAGAATCAAATGTAAACAAAACGCATTAAATATTTATCAATAGCTATTTTGCTATTTATTTGATAATCAATTGAAGGTATGCCTTTCCATTAGAATTACTGAAAAATGTTAACAGCAAACTATTATTATATATGTAATATTTGTTGCAAACATTCAGTAAGCATGATATATATGGATCTGTTTTCTCATGATATATTTATGAATTTTTGCACAAAATCTTTAAGTAATTCTTATAGTCAATATGTAAATATACGATTCTATTTATCAAGTTTTCAAATAGTCAATACTTTATAATTTAACAATTGTTTCCATTACCTTATTATATTAATCAATACTTTGCTTAATAACTAAAACACATCTGTTGCTGCAGCTTATCTTCCAAAAACAAATAGGTTTTAACATTGGTGATCTGAGCCAACTTATAGTAATGTTGTACAACATTGGTTTGGTTTTGATTTTGTTATCTAAATGCAACTCCTCAATTGTTATCCGAAAATACTTGGTGAAAAATTCCAAAGAAAAAGCAGTTAATTTAACTTTCCATTTTAAAGTTTATAGTCTTTTTAAAATAGAGAGATAATATTACCAATGAGCATATAATATATATGTCTTAAATAATATTAGGCATCAAAACACACAGACTAATTGTAAGGTATTCAATACTTTTTTGTTATGGACAGAATAAAATAGAGCAGGATGTCATGATTATTAAAATTTTGTAGCATTTCATTTTTGTTCTTACAATTAAGCTACGTTTTTAAATAAACATTCACTCCAAAACTGAGGTATAAATAAAAAAAAAATAAAAAAATAAACATGCTTCAAATGTATTCTATACAAATCAATTAATCATTTCTTGCTGGGAATTATTTACTAGACTGGTTTATCGAAGATTTCTCAAAATCATTTGTTTTACTTTTTTTTATTTAAACAGAACTGGAATTAAAAAGTAATGTAAATAAAGAAAGTAATTTTTCTCACTAATTTCGACAACACTAATTATAGGTTACAATATATGTAATTACAGACTGTATCCTTAAATTTACTATATGTCTTGTAAATTTGTGAAAATGTCATTTTATTGTAATTACATGTTAGACTATTTCCATCATTTATTTAATTATTAAATTTTTAGAAATATACAAACTTTTTTAACTTTTCATATATATTTAACTATTTACAACAACACTAAGTTATTATTCAAAACAACATTTTTGAATGGTATCACTCTCCACTTGTCTTCAGGCATTTTGGTCTAAACAACAACAGAATTTGTATGAGAATGAAATAAACATATTTTAAAAACCCTGAATACTGAATTTTAAATGATACACTCTTAAAGCAAGAATTCAGTTAAAATTTAATCTACAAGGGTTTTTTGATTTATCAATTTTTTCTTAAGTATAAGATTAATAAATGTGAATGTGGAAGAATATATATTGTTCAAATATGTCTTCTTATTGAAAATAAATAAAAAACACAAGTAATAAAAATGAAGAACATTTGTTAAAAGCTTTAGATTATGCAAGTACTAATGAAATACTTTATTGGAAACGACCACAATATTGGGCAGAGAAGAAAAATAAAAATATGAATATTAAAATAAGTGTTCACATGATAATGGCTAATAATCCCATAAGTCAACATAGTGTTATAATCCATAATGTTTGAAAATAATCATTAATCCTGCTCTTAAAAAAATTTGAGAAGTCAGCAGGATATTCATATATATGTAAACTGTAAAGAATTCAATTAGACTACTACTCATATATTCTTGTTGTTGTTATTACTATATAATTATTCATAAAATAAACAAACATGAATGAAATGCGGACTAAAATTCATCAGCTATTATAGTAAGTTTACTAGTTTTTTTTTTATTTCTGGGTTGAAGATTAAGAAATATCATAGTATTTTTAGTTGCCTGACAGTTTTTAACTGACATGTCTGTCAAAATTTTCTGAAAATAGGATAAATTTGTGTGTGCATGATCTTGTTTTTTATTATGAATATTTATAATCATAGTAGAAAGAACTAAATTGCAACATTTATTACCAAAATGGTTTAAATTTGTCGCTCAGGACCATTGTTGTTGAATGAAAGCAGAAAATGCTAAGAATCCCATTATTGTGGACTCAGACTAACATTTAATGATCCATTTATTTAGATATGTACAAATTTTTAAATCACTTTCACATAAATTAAGATTGCATAAGTCAAAATGTTAATTATCAAATATTAAATGGGTCTTTGTTGAACTTTGTGTAAATAGAAAAATTATAAAAAAAATTCATTGATTTAAATAATGGACACAACTTTACTACAAAGGTGTACATATTGAAAGCATAAATGAAGTGAGATTTGTTATGAAGAATAACATTGTGAAGATTAATGGTATATTAAACAGAGTTGAAAGATTAGTTATTTAAATTAATTATAACTATCAAATATTATAATTCAGATTTGTACCCAATAAATTTTCATTGCGATGAAGAAATAAATGATTTTCATTTGGATTTACAAAATTCTTATAATCAGATAAAACAATATTTTAACATTTTTATTGTAAATGTTAATTCTAGACTTGGTAAATGATTGAAAAATAAATGTGTGGTGGTGAAATTTGCTTATAATAGGAATGAAAGATGATTCAATCTTGTGGCATTTACAAAAATTAAAAAATGGAATGTTATGAAATATTAATAAATAATAGACAGTGAAACATCCAAATGAAGATACAGCAGCATTGGATTATAATTTAATAATAGAAAATATGTATTTCAGTATCATAATGTTTTAATAGATTTAATACAGGAAGTGATAATAAATTAATGAGATGTAAATTAGATGATAATACAAAACTAGAGGGATGAAAATAATTAAGAAAAACAGTATTAACAATTGAGATTCCAAATGTTCATAATCAATCCCATGAATTTCAATTCAACCTTATAAATCATTTTAAAATAGTAATAGATTTTGAAGATGGTTCTAACATATAAAATGAATAAGAAGATAATTGATTCTCTATTAAAACTTTTATGAAATTTTGTTGGTTAAAAACATAGCAATTTATCAATAAAGACAATATAATTCATAAAAAAAAGAAAGATTATGAAAATATATAAACAAATGATAACTTTAAGAAGAGTTGAATATCTAGAGTTTTGTAAAATGACATGAAAAAGATTTAATAATGATATTAAAAAATATAATTGTAAATTGGTGGGAAAAAATAAGAAAAAATAAAAGTCTAAATGTGCAAAACAATGTTTTGGTAAATGAAATTAGAATAAAATATAGAGCTAATATATCAAAGAATGATGACATGATAACATACTATACCTTCTAAATTGCCAAATATTTTAAAGGAAGAAGTAAGATTTGTAATTTAAATTATGAAGAAAGGAAAATTTCTAATAATTATAAAAGTATTATTGACATTTTTAATGAAACTGGTAAAGAAATAAAAAAGTTTTGGAAAAGCTACATACTAAATGTTTAAATGATAAATATATACCAGATATTAAAGAAAATCTAGTAGTAATGTTGACATTAAAAGAATATAATCAAGGAAATATTAAAAACTTCTATCAGTTCTGGACAAAATGTTTCTCAACATAATAACAATTCATTTATAGTGAATATTATATTTTAATTAGTCAAAAACAAATGGTATTCAAAAATGATTGTTGAGCAGCGAATCACATTCATGTATTGAGAGAAGTTATCAAAAGGGCCAATGGATATGAGTTATCAATAAGCTCTGCATTTGTAAATTATAAAAAGACATTCTATTCTATAAGAATTCTCAATCCTCCATAATGATTAAAGCTTTAGATCATTATTTGAGATATTACCATTTCTGAAGAATATTGATCAGAATACAATAGTAGTGGTTATATTACATGTTAATGCTAAAAAGTTTTACATTGAGAAAATGTATACAATTGGATGATTCCACAACATCAAAACTTTTTATAGTAGTATTACAAGACATTTTTTTACATTAGATGACTAAAATAAGTGGAAATTAAGACCTGGTTGTTTTTGCAAATAAAAACTTCAAAGTTTTATGAAATGTTGCAAGAGTTATTAAATTAAAGTAAAAATTTAGAAACAATTCAAAACAAAACAACACTAAAGCTAGAGTTATTAAATTGGTTTAAAAATTTAGAACTAAGATAAATGTCAAAAAGACTAAAGCTATTTTCAATTGATTTTCTCAGAATGAAGTAAATATTGATTATCATGAATTAAAAAAATATAGCAATTACATATACCTTGGTCAGGTCAATATAGAAATGTAATGATTAAAATTAATCATAGAATTAAATTTAATTGGAGTGTTTTTGACAAATTGTTCCATATTTCTATGTCTTTGAGAAAAATGATTTTTAATATATGTGAATTAAAAGTTCTTACTTATGAATCTGAGACTTAAAACTTAATGAAACGTAATGTGGAGGCTTCTGTATATTCAATGGAACATGGTGAAAA
The DNA here is from genome assembly GCA_028023455.1 of Epiperipatus broadwayi. Taxonomy (NCBI): domain Eukaryota; kingdom Metazoa; phylum Onychophora; class Udeonychophora; order Euonychophora; family Peripatidae; genus Epiperipatus; species Epiperipatus broadwayi. The sequence continues at coordinate 2,714,193 of JAQFVV010012480.1, read as the reverse complement.
ATATGTTAGGAGTAATAAAAAGAGGTTGAAAACAAAATATATAGGTAAGTAAATAAATAGATATTATTGTTATCATTGAAAAAATTAAAACATTGAACTGGATCTGGGGTGGACATATTTTTACAAACGAGATGGTAATATATGGATATACAAAATGTTAAATTAGATTTCAAGGTAGTGTAAAAATGAATAAATAGGTCACATATGAGATTATGAATTGAAATAATGAAGTTTGTTTGTGTGATGTGGAAAAGAGAAGCTATAGATCAGAGAAACAGGATTAAAATGAGAGATTAAATAACTATTCACACTACAGTGGATCAATAATTGTTGAAAATAAAAATTATGTTTTTAAAATTGACCAAAGTAGAAAATCACTTTTTCTACCTAAATTAACATCTGAGGATATTTTCACTTAAGTATTATAATTTAAAATTCTAATTCTCAAGGAAACGAGAAAATTAATTAGAGAACAAAATAATCTTTGTTAAAAGAAAGATAAATGTTTAAAAAATGTCAAGTATATACTCTTGTATTCCATTTGTAATATTGAATGTTTTCTAAAAAATAATCTTACTTAAGAATACTTTACAACAGTTTTTCAATTAGTAAGAAAATCATATTTTAAATTAAAGAAAAATAAAGATGTCAAAAGAAGCAACTTATAAATGTACATGTGAGTAACCAAAATAACCTAGCTGCATATTCAATTAAAAATCTTAGTCCAAAACATCTAACAGATTCTAAAAATTTTGTTGTGAAAAAAAGAATTAAACTTTGCCATCACATCTAATTATCCACTTTAAACTATAATGCATCATCTGAAGAAACAAATCAAAATTTGTTTTCATAATAAAGAGAAGAGACAAGGAAAACAATCAAACATTACTGAGGTTGAAAAGGAATCCATTAAATATTTTAAAATATATAGAATCTATGATTATTTTACTGCTGACAATGGCAATGATATAGTTGTAATGAATACTACTGATTACAATAACAAAATATAAGAACTCCTCACAGCAGATAAGTACAACAAGAAGGGGGAAATGTTATAACAGCTATCAAATCAAAAATGTATACATACTCAAAACATATAATTGAGAAAACATAAATTAATATTTTTAGCAAAATTTTACATTTCTTTGGCACATTTAAATTCCAAGAAGACCATACTCATTTAAGACTTATTGTTAATTCTAAAAATCACCACATCCTGTTATAATTTATTAGGATTTTTATTGACATTCTAAGTTTTTTGGAATGTAAAACACAGTTTGTTGTTAAGCATGTTAAGCAGTTTATGGAATGAATCATGATAAAAAATAAAAAGAACTGATATATCGGTGAGCTTTGATGCGGGAAGTTTATTCATAAATTTACTTTGTTATAAAGCATTGTTTACATCAAAAAATATGTTCAAATGGATTTAATAATTAACAAATCAAAATCCCTTTTTCTATTTATACTATAATTAAATTCCTAGTATTCTGCAGAATGATCATATATTATTTTCATTGCAATACAGAATTATTTTGTTAATATTATTAAATGGCTATGAATTACTTATTGTCACTCCTAATCAACAACAATTATTTGTAAGATTTAAAACCACAATCATAAACAATGTTCCATCCTCACCTGAAGTCTAGTTTTAGGGTGTGAAAAATATATTGTCTGTATGAACATATGGTCAAGAACCAGTACAAACATTCTGGACACATTAATTACATATTTTCTTTAATTAGTTCACAGTAGTATTAAACAAGAATAAAAAATGCCATTCTTAGATATTCTTGTAATGTAGAAGACAAAACCAAAACTACTATTTACAGAATATGCACTCACACAAAAAATATATTTCACAAAATATAAACTACATACAAAAATCACTCATGAAATATAGTCATTCATCAATTATCATGAAATTCTTAAATAAACAACAACAAAATCAAAAACATCAGAAGATCAAACAATTATATGTACTGTAATATGTCAATATATTACAAAGATAGCATAAAAAGTGAGAAAAAATGGCAATCAATATAATATCACAAACAGCTTTCAAAATCTAGAATACATGATAAAGAATGCAACATTTGTAAAACCTGAAGTTAAAATGCTAAAAAAAGAATACTGTACCTCTGAAATATCAAAAAAATGTAGAATGATATGTATTAGTGAAAACTAATATCCTCATTTAAAAATCAATTAAAATAATTTAAAGTGATAATTAGAGATCAAAAACCAATGACTACATGTTCAATTGGAAAACACAAAAATATTAGGTTGTAAGAAAACAATTCAACAATTCTTTTCACACAACAATGGCATATAATCCCATTAATTGACTTAGAATGATAAACCAATATGTTTGGAAATCATTCAAATAATGAAACAAGAATACCTTCATAAATAAGTATATAAAATTTATGTTAACTGTTGTCTTTGAGGAATAATTTAATTGTTCAAAATGTTATCCAGTATTCAGTGTTTCTGAATACAAAATTCAATAGTTCAATTTAATTGACACTGATTAGGCTAGAAATACAAGAAGAAAAGAAGACAATAATATCTTGTGGAAAAATTGCATTTTACAGTAATCTGTGTACTATGACAAATAGGTGAACATAAATGAAATTTTTAAATAAAATATTAATTTTTCTATAACATTTAATAGTTAAATTAGATAAAGGAAGTTGTCCAACATACAATTAAAAACTTTATTTTGGCCCATAATATTTACCAAAATGTATTTTTAAAAGATTTGTCACTGGATAAACTTATTTATGAACCATTTTAATTTTGTAGCATTTCTGAAGCACTTAAATATTCTATAATTTGATTCATTTAACTTGTCTTTAAAGATCAATCTAAAATTTTTTATTACAATGAATCAAATATACCTGTCAATTTAATTATAACTTAGCAATAAATTAGTAATTACAATATAAAATAAAAATATACATTGTTGTTACAATCCTCTTATATTGTAGACAAATGATAATTGAGATAAATTTTAATGAATATATGTGAATTTAAACTATTATCCTAGAACTATTGGCTAATCCTATTTATTTATTATTACAAGATCTATTAAAATATCAGTTGTCAAAGGTTGGAATAATTGATATTGTAAATGAATAATACATTTTTGGAAAAAAAAACATTACAAAATTTAGCTGTCCATTAATATTTTATTGAAAACTAATATTTTCTTTTACATTGTGATAATAACTAGAACTATATTAAAATTTAATTTCTATGGTTTAAGAATTTTTTATAAAAGTTTAAAACAGAACATTTGATTTTCCTAGTTTGAGGTTTAACATCTGAATTATAGTAGTATTCCAATTATATTTTGTACTGTAAAGCATAAACATTGTTAAGATGGACTTATGATTCAGGAATAATGATATAATAAGTCAGTAGTGCACAACCTGTGGGTTGCAATAACTCAAGTGGTCACAAAACATTGTTGGGGTTCATAAAAATTTTAGGAAGTTCTCATGTTGGATAATAAATTTTTAATTGAAAAAAGAAAAAACCCAAGCACTATTAAAAAGTATGTGAAAACTGTTCAACTCATTATTGTGGGTCTGACAACTTTTGTTTTGAAAACTTTCTTTTTTATATTCCCATCTGCTTTGTAGAAACAACACATCATAAAAGCACTTTGTTTATATTGCTCTTATTTATTTTGTTCATTTTTAGAGTTTTGATTTTTGTGCTAATATCCTCCTAGTGTTAATACATGGAACTACATTCTTTAATTAACAAATTTCTAAACAGTTGTAATTTCTACAAATCAATATATTTACTAGAAAGCAAGTATTATTATATATTTTTTGTTAATAGGCAGTTCTTTCAAAGATCTTATATCAAATCATATGTAATGAAATATAACATAGAAATATATATTTGTATGTGGTAAAATGTCTTTTATAATTACTATCCTTATATATTTATAATATGATGGTAACAACATATAATGGGCCACATAAAATTTCAGTCTAGGTATGGGTGTCACATGTGTAAAAAGGTTGCACATCATTATAATAAGTTACCCCTATTATTATTAGGATATAATAAAATTGAGTAATATATTTGCTATTCACAATTTTATAGTTTAGGTCTTTATTAGAGATACTAAAATAAATTACATTAAAAGTTAATTGCAAAAATCATTAATAATTACACTGTGTTACCACTCAGTTATAATATTCTATTACATAGTTATGACAGCATATCTTAATTTGAATAACTTAATAGCAGGATATACCTTTTGAATTCCAATCAAAGATTGGTGAAGAACATTCTGAAGTGCATTAACACTTTATAAGTCTATTGCAGGTATGGTTAGCCAGGTAACTAATATTTTGCTCATCATAGGTGATTGATACAGATACAATTCTACCATATGCAAAACAACATATTAATAAATAAAGAGATTATGGACTGAAAGACCTCAACTCACTGGACATTTTTATTTGTTTGGGCTGATATGATTAATCAATACCTAAAACAGAAAACACCAGGGATCAAGTTCAAATCTTCATATCTTAAAATGGTAATTTTAACAGTTCCAAGCAATAGCTTGGAGTACAAGAAAGCCAATCATGATATTTCACAGTTTAAATATTGAGTTTGACCATCTGGATAAACTGATTAAATGTATGACTAAAAATAGGCAAACATTAAAATTCAACATTTATTTGATGCAGTGTCACTAATATAATGCATCAATACATTCCCTAAAACAATAGACTCTGCCAAAAATGGAGAGTATTAATAAGGCATTTATGATCATTTTTACAATGTAATGATTTTTAATAACTTTCCTTACTGGCTCTATTTATTAACATAAACTAAAATATTTCATACATCTTCCATGTCTGATTGATGTTTTAATGAAACACAAATAAATTCTAATTGACTAAAATTGCATGATACCCAGATAATATCATCTTGAACAGATAAACACAATACAAACTAGATTAGTATTAAATATAATACAAATACATAAATGAATGCTAGTTTATAAATATGTGAATATTAAAAAAAAATTAATCACACATTAAAAGGTAATTGCAAAAATCATTAATAATGGCATAATGTTATCAATTATTCATTGTATTCTATTACATAGTAAATCCTCATTTGAAGAACTTAAATATTTTACCATAGCCATGATTTTATTGCTTAATGCTTGTATCTCTTATATCCACAATTACTATCTTTTCTTATTGATCTTAATTATTACTTTTTTTTAAGTATCATAGCATCAGCCGGAACGCGAACCCGCAACCCGGGCAACTGCCTGCAAGTGCAAGGCAGTCGCGCTGACCCCTCGACCACCGATGCAAAACTGATCTTAATTATTTTGTGTTGTTTAATTACATATTTTCTAAATTATAAAATCAGTGAAAAATTTCTAGTTTTATAATTTTAAATGTAAATAAACATGGGAAAATGTAAATAAAAACTATGATTGTTTTTAATTTTAAACCAGATTCAAACTAGAATACGTAGATCTTTATTCATGTTTGAATTTATTTTAATGAATATTCGCACATTTAGTTCCATACACTTTAATAACGTCGTTCCGATTGCAGTAAAAAAGTTTTATTTTTCGAATTCACGGTCAACTACTGGCGCTGTGATCACAAAACTTCACAGGCACATACGGATATATAAATAATATAGATACGCTTCCCTCTTATTTTTCGAATATTTATAAAAGTAAAAAAAATATATACTTGTCTTCATACAATTATGCATATATTTAATTGTCGGTATTTTTGAAAATTATATTTAGTTATATCTAATGTAAAGAAATAAAGTTACTTAAAGCGTAATTTTGTTAGAGAAAGGAAAAAAAACACAAAATATTTGAGTCAAAAACTTCCTTGACTAGTTCAACTTCAAAATCAGCTAAGGAGTCATTCGCTTATTATTTTTTTTTTTTTTTAAGTTCTTCTTGAAGCAGTCTTTATTGTAATATGAATAACAAAACAGCTACTAATCATCCCGGGTAACTTTATTAGCGGTATTACCCTAGGAATGTCAACAGAGCTGGTTTGACCTTTTAGCACACAAAACTGTAGCAATTACTTTTCTCTCAGCGGTGCCAATTAGCACTAAGCATCAATTATACTTTACATCAGACATTTTCTTTTGAAAAAGATTTTTTTTTTTAAAACTAGGGATGCGTTTATGTTATTTTTTCATTATTATTAAATAAAATGTAATTTCTAAAATGTTATCATTTATTTATTCTACATAGTAGTGGGGTGGGAAAAAAAAGATTTACATTTTTTTTTTACAAAATAATATATTTTTATATTTTATTTAAAATTTTAAAAATTATAAATTTTATTTATGTAGAAATGTTAAATATGCACACTGATAATAATATTTTCAATTTAATAGACCGAACTTTTATTACTATTTAAAGCTAACTAATATAAAAGGGTCTAAATTATTACTCTGTTTTCACCAATTCTGTTATGAGTGATTGGTTACTATTGTATGTGTTGCACATAGGAATCATATGTACTTGAATAGTCAAAATATGAGTCATAGATCACATGACCCTATCTATTAAGCTTGTAAGTTATAAACAGTGAGGATTGCCAATTCCTCTACAAGCTTTATGATAAATCCTTAGCCAGAGCCAGCACTTAAAATATCTCTGTCAGGTTACTTGAATTTCTACATCTAGAAAGGTATCAAAAATTTTTTTTTAAACTTGACTTAACTGGAGTAATAGGATAGTCATGAGAAGATTCGTGAATTGATTTTAACTGGAAAGAACTGGAAAGTTTTAAGTTTCTCTAAATTAAGTTATCTTACATAATGCCAAAACTCTCCTTTATAAACAATCTATCTGCCGCATCACCCGTGGTTTTACTCATTCTTGGTTAAAAAATAATCTTAAACAAAAAAATTAAAAACTAAGTCGTTTCACATGTACTTAAATATTAATGAATTGAGAATGTACAATTTCCTACATCAGTGATGTTGTTAAGACCATAGCAGTGCATATTTCTATAATGAAATTGTTGCTGTAAAAAAAGCAATATGTTAACTTTTTAATTCATAGTTCAATCTCTAGCATTGAAATCACAATACGTCACAAGAAAATGATTGCTGGTATCTATACAAAAAAAAAAAAAAAAGCATGCTTAAAATTTATAATTTTAACCTTATTTAGGTATTGTATCTTTTTGAACTTTACTCATCATTAATCTTTATGTGAAAAAAAAATGTGAGATTTTTTTTTGTGTGGAGGGGGGTGAGGTGGGGGTTCTGGTCAACAAATGAACAGATTTGTTGTGTACAATTACTTGTATCCATATGTAAATGAGTGTCTCGTTTTCGATTTTTTTTATAATTGCATTAAGACATTCTTTTTTTTTTTTTTAAATTAAGATACATAATTTTTAAATTAACTTATATCATAGATGTTTAAAATATATGTACTATTTATATGTGCTTGCGTGTATGTTAAAATGTATTTTATATAATCTTTTATTATCAGTGAATTTTAGTATCCATATTAGTGGTATGATAATGGTTGATGATGATGATGATCACATAAGTTTTTTTTAGGAAATACTTTATGTATAACAAATATTTATTTTTAAAAAAAAATAGTAAACTTAAAGATTCTTACAAATATTTTGTATTTTTTTTAAACGATTTGAATTTGATATTAATTTAAAGTAATATGTGCTGAGTAGAATTTTAGAACATATTAGAAAAATTATCTGTAGAAAAATATAGCTGGGGTTAATATATATATATATTCAAACCTGAATAAAAAAATAATGAAACTGGAAAAAAGTAATTCAGAGCATCATAATGATTTTCCTTTTTGGCTAATGTTTAACTTAAATGTACCAAAGATAAAAATGATATTTTAGATATAATTTATTTATTTTCTTTCAGCAAATATAGAGGGAAATCAAAGAGTACTGTTTTAATAAACATTTTATGCCATTTTTGACTCTAAGAGGAACTATTGTAATTTTTTGTAGACAGACGATACGCAATGGCTGAAAAAACTCGTTGGTTACCTTTAGAATCTAATCCAGATGTTATGAATAAGTTTGTCACAAATCTAGGAGTCCCAGAAAAAATGGAATTTTGTTGATGTTTATGATTTGGATAATGACCTACTTGACATGGTTCCTAAACCAGCTGTAGCATTACTTCTTTTATTTCCTACAAATGAAAAGTATAAAACTTATCGAGAATGTATCAATGAAACTGGTCAGACTGTTAGTTCAGATGTATATTTTCTTAATCAGACAATTAGCAATGCATGTGGTACTGTTGCTCTTATACACGCCATTGCAAACAATGTGGATAAAATAAATTTAGATTCTAATAGATCTCTTAAAAAGTTTTTTGATTTAACCAAAGACATGACATCTGAAGAGAGAGCAAATTATCTGGAAACAGATGAGGGAATCTCAATGGTTCATGAAGAAAGTGCTCAGGAAGGACAAACTGAGATTCCATCAATTGATGATGATGTAAATTTACATTTTATTGCTTTAATTCACAAAAATGGGCATATATATGAATTAGATGGTCGTAAACCATTTCCAGTTACTCATGGTATTAGTTGTGAAAATACTTTTCTTAAAGATGATTCAGCCATCTGCAAACAATTTATGAAACAAGATCCTGAAGAGATTCATTTTACAGTGATTGCTTTGGTTAATAAAAACTGAAGAATATCTAGTAAAAACTGTGATTATATGCTCAAAACGTTTTGCAGTCTCATGCCTTTACTACATTAGTATTGCACATAATAAAGGCAGTATATTTAATCCATGTGCCTATTGTTGTGCTATATACCTAAATATGGACAAGATCAATATTATTCCCTTAATTTTGTGACCGAGTATTTGTGAATGATCTAATTGAATAGCTGAAGTTGCATTGTACAATAATAATAATTATGCTATTTTGATTGAGCAGCAGTCAGTGTCAGATCATTTAAACCAAAGAATTTTGCTTTATAAGGCAGAGACACAAACAAGTTCACTAAAATTTATTATAATTTCAACAAGATACAATTGTAAAATTTTAGTTTCAGTTGTAATTGTTAGCTTAAATATAACTTTTGTCAGTTTTTTTTCCATATGTGTGTTTGAGAGAATAATTTTAATAAAGCATATTTCAAAATTTTTTTTTTTTAAAAAAAAGAAGGAACTATTGTAATATAACTGACGTGACCAAGTGATAATCAACTTTTAACATTACAACTACTGAACCTATATATTTATGATAGATATCTTCAGACTCCATATAAATTTTTAGTCAAGCATTGGTGACCTGGTGGTTAGCATACCTGCCTTCCAAGCAGCTGGCTCAGGTTCGCTTCCTGGTAATGCATTTGACATATGAAAAAAAAAAAAAAATTGAATTTTTATCAAAAATTTAAAAAGAAACATATTTTATAGAAGTAAATTATAAAAACCTTCCTTGATATTTTGTCTTCAAAATCAACTACTAAATTAACATAAAACCTAGAAATACATGTTTAAATTACATACCTAAACTAATATAATGATGAATAAGAACATATACTTAAATAAAAATATAATGGAAAAAATAATAACATAAAATATGACTAAAAGTGGTCTTATTACTAAAATTAATAAATTTTAAAATTAACCTTACAATTAACAAATAAAATGAAAACAAATTTTTAATTTTATCTAAAGTTAGTACAAGTACTTTTCAAACGTACAGCTACAAAATGTATCAATAAACTAATATAGACATATGTATTACTATAAATATAGCTAAAACTTTTTAAATTTTATCAAAAGTTAGTACAAATAATTATTGAATGTATAACAGCTCCATGGAGGAATCATATATCAAAACAGTGTTTTGCATCAAAAGAAATGTCTAAACTAATGCACAAATATGTACAACAACATGTGTATAGCAAATAAAATAAATTACTAAATGAATATGAAAACATGGATGTAAAAACATATGCAAACACATATCACAAATTAAATTACTAAACTAAAAAAACATGTACAAACAATTATCAAAAAAGTATTGCAGCATAATGCTAAAAAAAAACAGCCAATTATTGCAGCTTATTAAATATTAAAATTTAAATTGATACCGCATTAGCTTGTTAATTCTCACATTCACTGAGGATTTTTGGATGTTTTTCTCAAAAGAGCATGGTAATTTCATTGCTTTAGATTGTTGTTTGTCATTATTTTAATAACTTGTATTTGAAAAATGTAGATTCTTCCATAGTGCTTTTATCGATTTTTTAATGAAAAAAAAATGAATAGATCAGTATTTTACAGACAGTTGGCAAATATCAATCATCTTTACTTCATTGTTTTCAGAGGAAAAATTTCATCTAAGAACATTTCTTCATTCTTGACAATGTGCAATGTGAAACTCATCACATAATATCATTGTCTATACATAGTGATTTAATTTTTTTAAATATTTTAATAATTATAAAGAAAATATCAGATTTCAGAATGGAATTTGATAGATTTATCACAACATCACATTCATTTGTTTGTACTTAAAAAACAGAATGATTTTTTTTTTTCCATTTTCTAAAAGTGTGTTTATACTAAACATCATGCATGATGCCTACACTTCTGTTCTTGTTTTTAATTTAGCTTTTAAATATTTATATAAATAAAATATAAGTTTTTAGAATAATATTTATTTATAAATTGAATATTAAAAAATCAAATCAAATTTTTTGAGTTTTAGTGTAAAATAAGGATTTTACATGGAAATGAAAGGTTGAGAATTTTCAAAACTTCCACTAAGGTGTAACAATGAAGAATATCATAATCTAGAAAGATTAAAAAATGAAATACATTGATTTAAAAAAAAAATAAACATATTTTCTTATTATCTGAAAGCATAGAAAGATGTATCCTACTTGTTCACATGATCTTAAAAAAAATAAAACTAAGAGAAAAAAAATTGGCAAGTGCCATCTTGACCTCATGATGTCAGAGTAGAAAAACAAAATTGGTCAAACACTTGATATTAATGTGATAAAAAAAATTAAAGCAGGAAAAAATAACCGCATCCATCTATTTAAATATCTACTCACTCAACCATTTATTTAACTATTAGATATCTGTCTATTTACCTATATCCTATCTATCTATATGCATAACTATCTATTTATCTACCTATATACCTATTTATCTACATAACTATATCTACCTGCATACCTATCTGTATATCTGTCTTGCTATCTCCCTATATATCTGCCTATCTATCTATCTACCTACATATCTACCTATCTCTCTACCTATCTACATATCTATTTATTTACCAATCCACCAAAAAATATATTTTTTACCTGCCTTTCTATTTTCTTTATTTATCTATCTATTTATCTGCATACATACTTGTCTAACTTTTATCTTTATCTATCCATCTATCTATCTATCTATCTATCTATCTATCTATCTATCTATCTATCTATCTATCTATCTATCTATCTATCTATCTATCTATCTATCTATATATCTATCTATCTATCTATCTGCCTATTATCTACATATTTATCTATCTTTCTTTTACCTGTCACTCTATCTATTATATTTATCTGTCTTCTACCTGTGTCTCTATTTATCTATATATTCACCTCTCTATATGATTTTCTATATATCTATTATTTGTCATTAAATATACATTTGACTGTCTAGCTACACACATATCCATTCATCTATTAGCTATCAATTTATGCATCTACCTATCTATTTACTAGAATTTTTGTCTATCTATATCTGTTGTACCTATCTATCTAGTTATCTATTTCTCTATCTGTCATTTATCTATCCATTTGCCTGCCTCTTTATTTGTTATCAATTTATTTACCTATTTCAGTTTATTTATCTGTTTATCTGTATTTGTTTACCTATTTATTAATACATTCATTCATCTATATTACCCACCCATCAAATATATTTTTTTATCTCACTATCTATCCATCTGCCTATAGATTTTTCTGTTTAATTATCTATCTGACTTTCTATCTATTTATTTACCCATTCATCCATTTATCTATTTATCCATACATCCATTTATCTCTCTATCAGTCTATCCATCTATTCATCTCTCATTCTACCTATTTACTTTTCTTTTTATTCATCCACCAGTCTATTCAATTATCCATTTATCAATCTAACTCTTCATATATCATTTCTATCCATTTATCAATGTTTGTATCTATACAATCTTTGAAAGTCTATCCAAACATCCATTTATCTTACTCATTTATTCATCAATATAACATCTATTTGCCTCTGTATCTTTTTTATCTGCTTATTGTTTTTCAATATATATATATATATATATATATACTTATTTATCTATACAACCATCCTCCTCTTTAACTATAGAGCCACCCATCCATCCATTTATCATCCATCAAGCTACCTACTGTATCTATCTGTTTATATATTTATCTGACTCTATCTGTTTACTTCCCTTATATACATACCTATCTATATATCTAACTACATATCTATCTATTTATCTATCTATCTACCTATCTATCTATCTATCTATCTATCTATCTATCTATCTATCTATCTATCTATCTATCTATCTATCTATCTATCTATCTATCTATCTATCTGTCTATCTATCTATCTATCTATCTATCTATCTCTCTACCTATCTATCCATCTCCATTTCTATCTATCTATCTATCTATCTATCTATCTATCTATCTATCTATCTATCTATCTATCTATCTATCTATCTATCTATCTATCTATCTATCTACATATCCATTTACATAAATTATATAACTGTGTACTTTTCTTTAACCAGTCTGTCTATTTGTCTATCTATTGACTTAATATATCTGCTAATCTATATATCCATGTATCTATCTAGTTTTCTATCTTTTTCTATGCATCCAACAATCTATTTAACTATGCAAACACTCATTCAACCATTTATCTATTAGCTATCTTTGTCACTCTACCTGTTTACCTATCTACGTACCTATTTATTTTTTACCTGATATTTTATTTACTTATGTATCATTCAGATTATGTATCTATCTATATAACTATCTGCTTTTCTTTCTATTTATGCTTGCATATCTATCTATCTATCTATCTATCTATCTATCTATCTATCTATCTATCTATCTATCTATCTGTCTGTCTGTCTGTCTGTCTGTCTGTCTGTCTGTCTGTCTGTCTGTCTGTCTGTCTGTCTGTCTATCTATCTATCTATCTATCTATCTATCTATCTATCTATCTATCTATCTATCTATCTATCTATCTATCTATCTATCTATCTATCTATCTATCTATCTATCTATCTATCTATCTATCTATCTATCTATCTATCTATCTATCTATCTATCCATCTCCCTGTCTATTTAACTATCTGATTTTTTTCTCATTTATCCATTTTCTTCCATGCATCTACAAATGAATAAATTGATGAACAAGTTAGACATATAGGTGATTAAAGTCAGAGGAATAGTTAATAGCAGACACCAGATGTACATATAGATAGATAGATAGATAGATAGATAGATAGATAGATAGATAGATAGATAGATAGATAGATAGATAGATAGATAGATAGATAGATAGATAGATAGATAGATAGATAGATAGATAGATAGATAGATAGATAGATAGATAGATAGATAGATAGATAGATAGATAGATAGATAGATAGATAGATAGATAGATAGATAGATAGATAGATAGATAGATAGATAGATAGATAGATAGATAGATAGATAGATAGATAGATAGATAGATAGATAGATAGATAGATAGATAGATAGATAGATAGATAGATAGATAGATAGATAGATAGATAGATAAAAAATACAGATAAAGGACAGATAGACAAATATGTAAGTAGGTATGTAGGTGGATGGGTATATACTAGATAGATAGATAAATATATATGTATAATGGTAATATGGATAGACAGAAAGAGACTGATAGATAGTCATATAGCTGATGGATGAATACATAATATCTAGATATGTGGATATATATGTAAGTATAGCTATGTAGATTGATAGATTCATAGATAAATATATAGGTATATAAAGTGCTGCAAATGATTTAGTACCATCTTCTATTTTCTTTGACTATGGAAAAACATGTAAGTATATCTTTAATTCTGATTTGGAAAGTGTTAAGATTCTTCATAAGGAGAAAAACCAAAAATAAATAAAAAATAAAGAGAAAATTTTTCATAAATTGAAATAAAATATCTAAAATTAATAGATGATCTGCTAAAGTTAAAATTCTAAAATCTTGGTACATGATATGATGATGTTTGCTTCCACTATATTTAAAATTAAATGATAGTTGAAAATGGTTAAGTGATTAACTGAAAATATTTCTGAAAATTATAAGATACTCTATAATATATTGTCACCGTTATATTCATTTTTATTTTTATTTCAATGTTTATTACATAACAGCTTGTGTTTTAAGACCTATAGAGGTCCCTACCTTCGTATTTTTCAGACGCTTATTTCTAAGGTTACAGCCTTAGTAAATTATTATTTATTTATATATATATATAAATATTTGAATTATTTACAGGGGTAACTCTTTATCTTTTATAATAATAATAAATAATGCACGGTAAAATACTATTTTTGTTTAGTAATTTTTAAGGCTGTAACCAAAAAAAATGATTTTTTAGTCTAGAATATTATTGGTCAATGATATTTTTTTTTGTTTTGCTATCTTTTAATAATAAGTATTTTTGATTTTACTATAGACAACAATTTATCTTAATATATGTATAATAATAAATGTTTATTATATGTATATATCTTTTTAATCTGATCTTTTGTTATTGACCAATGTCTCAAACATATGTTATGTCAATAATGTGGAAAAATCTTTAACCTAAGTGAGAAGCTATGAATGTGGGCATAGTATATACAACAAAAAATGTCATCAATTTGTATAAGTTAATTAATTAACAATGATCGTGATATGATATTAATAGACTTTTCAAAAGTTGCATATTTTGATAGTTCAGCTGTAACATTATAGAAAGAGGTCATCATGTATCCATAGAAATTTTGGAAGGTCATTGATAATCTCAGGAATGCAGTAATGACAGTCATATTTGTTGCATTTTACAAATCATTTATCTTGCAATGTAAACCATATATCCAAGCTATCAATATCTGCTCCATAATGGGTTTTCAATATTTAGTAAAATCTTGATTAATATTTGAGGATTGCTGATTCTTTATGTAATTTTGTCAATGTATATGTATTTTAGTTTTAATATACTTGTTTATGAATTAGTTTTATATATATATAATAAGCATTACATAATTATCAAACATAACAATTTGCAATGTTTTATCACAAAAAGTTTTCATCAAAAGTTTAATAAGACTGAAACATTTTGTCTAGCCCAACAAATAAATCTTTTATATTGAAAGTTATATACTCCACTTTAAATTTGATTTTCCATCAATTTTGTTTGTTATTATATTCATTTCAAATAGCTGAGTGGGAAATTAATCAAATGTTTGCTTAATTAGATTTAAATAACATTTTTTGAGATGACTATGTTAGACTCTGGCAGTAGAATTTGAATATTTTATTTGATTGAAGATTGAAAAAAAACTAGTAATATCCTTTGTAAAAAAAAAGAAAAACTTTCTTTAAAGCATAATTAATTTAGTGGCAGTTTTCAGATTTAATTGTTGATTAAACAGAGAAATTGATGGCTGAGTAGTCATTTTCAGAAAAAAAGAGAGTTATAAGATGGTAAATGATATGATATTGTAATTAGTACCATTGAATTAAGTTACTATTAAGAAGTTTAAATCATCTATATTGTTATTCATTTTATTAAGAGTGAATAGTGTTTATATGCTTTTAGTAGCTAATCATTACCAAAAAATTTAATCCCTATACAAATATAATCAACAATTTAGTTAGTATATTATAGTAGTCTTTATATAAATGCATAATACAATTTGTACTACCATTATACAATATGCATTACATTTCTTGTCTTGCCTACTATGAGCAGATCACTGAACTAATATTTCATAATGCAGATATATGTTAATATAACAAATTAATACAATTTAAAAATATATTTTATATATTATAAGTGATGGAATTTAAGCCTTTTTTATTAGCTAATTATTTAACTGAGATAAAAATAAGATAAAAGAATATATTTCTGAAAGGTCATAAGGGTTTGAAACATTACAAGTGGTAAACCTTGATCCATGGATTTTGAGTTCCAGAGAATGCCAATCTGCAACTGCATCACACCAAGCAGGACAGATAAAAGGTTTTATGAAATAGCCAAATTCAAAATTGTTAATTGTAACAATATACATCTGATAGGACTACCTTTAAGGGAACCCTTTTTTATTAGTGTGCTAAGTTCTAATATTATAAGATATTTTATATTAAACTACTTGTATTTATATTATAAACAAGGCAAAACTCTCCATAGAGTAGTGCCACCCTGTTCCAGCCAGAGTAATCAATGGATTCCAGAAGGCTTGTGCATAAAATTCCTACCTAATGTCTACTCATACAATATCTCCAGACTAGTATCTGGCTTAGATATAGGTGCAGTGCTCTCAGATCCAAAGTTCCTCACTGACGAAGGCCACAAGCCAGAAACTAGTCTGGGGATATTGAATGAGTTAGCATTAGATAGGGATTTTATATGCAAGCCTTCTGGAATCCATTGATTACTCTCATTGGCACAGGGTGGCACTACTGTATGGAGAGTTTTGCCTTGTTTATAAACAATTATGTATTAGTATAAGAGATGGTGATCATGTGATGCTTAATGATTTTACACCAATCCTGCCTAATAGGATAGTGGTGGCCATGGTTGTTAAAGAGCCAAAGACATCAACATGTATGGGTGCTGAACTGAGTTCAGACCCATATGACTATATAAGCTATTGAGCTTAGATTGAAAATATTGTGTTTTCAATTTCATTCTCATAGTTTTATAGCTAAATAAAGACAAAATGTGGTTGCTGGAGGCTTGCATTAGATCCTAAGATCTAGGTGCAGTGCTCTCAGATCCAAAGCTTCTTACTGACAAAGGCCACAAGCCAGAAACTAGCCTGGGGATATTGGATGAGTAGGCATTAGATAGGGATTTTATGCACAAGCCTTCTGGCATCCATTGATTACTCTGGTTGGCACAGGGTGGCACTACTGTATGGAGAGGTTTACCTTGTTTATAAACAATTATGTGCTAGTATAAGAGATGGTGATCATGAGATTTATATTATAACTTAATACAGGCAAAAATCTCTATAAATATTGCCCCTCAGTGCAAGCCAGAGTAACCAATGGCTGTCAGAAGGTTTGTGCACAAAATTCCCATCTAGTGCCTACTCAACCAATATCCCCAGACTAGTTTCTAGATTGTGACCTTCATCAGTGAGGAGCCTTGGATCTGAGAGCACTGCATCTATATCATAGGATCTAATGCAACCCTCCAGCAGCCACTTTTTATTTCAATTACAAAACTATGAGACTTAAATTGAAAACACTATAATAATTTCAATCCAAGATCATCAGATTATATAGTCATATAGGTCTAAACTCAGTTCAGTATCTATATATTTTGGTGTTTTTGGTTCTTTAATAACCATAACCACCACTATCCTATTAGGCAGGATTTGTTTTAAGCCAATAAACATCACATGATCACCATTTCTTATGCTTTTTCTTAACTGTTATTAAAGCAAGCAAAATTTTCTATACATATTGCCACTCAGTGCAAGTCAGAGTAATCAATGGATGCCAGAAGTCTTGGGCATAAAATCCTCATCGATTGTATACCTATCCAATATCCCAGACTAGTTTCTGGCTTGTGGCTTTATTACATAATAAAAGCTAAACATATAACTATCAGTTTGAGAAATTTATGGATGTAGATAAAGAGAAATTACAAAAATATATAAGTTTATATAATTGATATTATCTTATTTAGTTTTTATCTATAACAGAAATATATGTAATTAACTTTTTAAAGTGCTATTATTTTTAAGTAAAACTAATTATTTTATTACTTTTTAAAAGCAATTTGTAATTTTTTAAACTTACATTATAATAAATGAAAGCAATTAAAAATAATCTTCTTATCGAAACTTAGTTCGTAAGGTGTTTTACAAATCTCTAGTCATTAATGCTCTAATGGAAAGTAGATGTACTTTGTTAAAGAAACCATAAAAAAAATTATCTATACATATAACATTTTGCAACTAATGTTAAATATATATGTTAACATTTTATAAAGAAAGTTTTAGTTCTTTTTTTTTTTACAAAAAAAAAAAAAAAAGCAAACAAAAGCAAATTACGGCTTTCTAAATTATTTTTGCTATTAATTAACACTTGTTGTCTTCTGTATTCCAGCATAACTGATTATAGAATTTTCTGTGCTCTGTATGGGGCTTCTTAAACATGAGTATATATATTTAATGCCAGTAATGTTAACTCTATATTATTATACAAATTATTAATTATTTCAAATAGATTTTTACAACATTTTCAAAAGCATATCAAGTCAGCCTGATTGTGATATAGCTAATAATATTACTGTAATGAATATATCAAATATTTGTTACATTACACATAATTTAATGAATGGTATTTTATATAAATGAACGATTGAAATCTTGTACTGGATTCCAAGAGAGTGTCAAAGACCCAGAAAGAGACCACATGTGAGATAGGATGGATAAAATAAGAAAGTGTGCAGAGGTGATGTGGAGAAGATATGCTAGAGATCGAAGATGGATTGAACTTGGAGAGACTTTCATCCTGCAGTGGATTGATAATGGTTGATGATGATGATAATGTAGAGAGAATGAAAAAATGATCGGATTTAATGTTTAAGTTATAACATTCCCATTTTTGAATCATTTCTAGCAAATCAAAAAACATATTCCATTTTCACTCAATTTCAAATTAAATAAAAAAATTAATCAAATGTTAAAATGGAAACAGCATATTTCAACTTCAAAATTTTTTATATTTATATTAATTTTAGTAAATTTATTTGCTGTCGATTTATAGATAATCAATTAGTAGATGTTCCATCTAATGTTAATAGATTGGTAAATAATTTTAAAAAAATATACATATGAAAAATATATATATATATTTCAAATTTTATGTAAGTGAAAGGCTTCATATATAGATGGATTGAGAGATAGACTTAAGAAAAGTTTAAAAGAGCTTCCAAATAAGGAAATAATGATTTAATAAAAACATCTGTTTTCATTGATCATGAAAAATGTGAGTTTACTTTCAATTTGGATCAGAAAATACAATTTTTCATGAGGAAAGAAACTACAATAAAAGGAAAATTAAAAAGCAGTTTTTAAAAATGGAAATTGAATATTTTTAATTAATATATGTCTAAGTGTTAGAATTCATGGTTCTTGGTATGTAACATGATTATGTTTACTTCTGCTAAATTTAATTGGTTTTCAGTTGAAGAAGGTTAATAAATTAACTGAAAGTGCTTTTGCAGTTTATTGCACTTATTTATAAAATATATTATCAATGTTATACTCTATTGTATTTTTTTTATAATAGGCAATTAATATTTTACAGAATCAATTGCTAAATTATTTTGTGCACAAAATTAAAATCTGTAAGCAACCTAAATGGGCTGAAGAGCTTCTCCAATAATTTAGTAGCTATGAATACTGCTTCACTTTCCTTTCAGCCCTCTTAAAATTTACTATAGAAGCATATATTTTCTATATGCATGATAATTAAGTTCTTTTTAAGCAATATATTAATAACTGGATATATTCATATTTTATTTTTGAAAATTATATTAACCAAATACCTATTTTATACTATTTATTTAAAATGTGTACAAATAATTTTAAAAAGTTGTTTTTTTTTTAAAATAAAGTAAGTTATCAGTCTGAACTCTTGTAATTATAATTAGCTTATTATATAAGTTTTACTCATTTCTTTTATTATCTTCTATGCCTTGAAATTCCCTTTATAATTTTGCAATTAACTGTTGGACAATTGTAAAAAAAATGGGGCATTATCTTATTAAACCAATTCTTCAGGCTAACCAAGATTTTTTTTCAAGTTAAGTATATGCACCATTAACCAGATAACAACGTAATATTTTCTTTTGTTACACCTGATGAAAATTTTTAAAAATGCTCAATCTTCACTACTGTATAAAATCTTTAATTTATATTAAAATTCAATAAGTTGGACTTATTTTCTTTTTAATTTAATTTCTAAATAAATAAAATTCTAAAAAATCACATTTTATTTTGACTTGTAAATCAAACAATGTTTCATACATATCATTCATGTTAGTATATATACTCTTTCAGAAAATGAACAAAATTCTGCTTTAAAATCTGATATTTTCTTTATAATAATTACTATAGTTGAATGATTTTAACACCATGTCTATTCTGACAGATAATAATGTAATAGCTGTCGTTGTTTTCTACTATTATATTATTGTCAAGTTTTTAATTTTATTTCTAAAAATGAAAGTTAAATGAATAAATTAAAAGTGTACATGTTTTTTTAATTTTGGTTTTAAATAATAACCAACCAATTAGTATATACAAAATAATCAACAAAATTTACAAATAATTAAAAAATCATATTTCATCTGCACTAAAATATTTACATAAAAATGAGACCTGAAGAAAGTAAATGCCCAGAAGGCATTTTCTTCGGTTGAAAACAATAGTGGAATTCCTTAGATCTAAGCTGAATGTCTACTGTCCTCTTCAGATTTTTTTAAAAAATCAATAAAAGCATTATGCGAAATTCTGCATTGTAAAAAAAACAAGTCAGTATCACTTACAACAGTATTAATAAAGCATTCTAAAGCTTTTTATAAAGTAAATAAGCCCATTTCCAATAAAGGTTAGATCTATTGGGTCAACTCACAATTTTAAGAACAATGGTTTTTTTCTCAGATGGAATGTGAACAATTTTTGTCTATGCTTGGAAATCTGGTCACTTATGAAATATAGAGTTAGTTTAATAGTAGAGTGTTATGAAAAACTTCCTAATGTAACTTTTAATGAGAACAAATACAAATAAGTAAATATTTTTAAAAGAACTACTATAGTGTATAAATCATAAAAATTATATTAAGGAAGTCACTTGTTTGCATCTATCAAAGTAAAGTGAATGCATTATAAAGTTCAGTATAGTTTAGTAAAGTGATGAAATGTCATGCTCTGGGTAGATTCCTAGAATTGATACTGGCTTTAACATCTTAAAAACTCACAAGCAATAAAGCTATTCAAATATTACAATTATTATAATGCATTATGAAGATGGCAAAAAGCTATTAAATTTAAAAAAGGATTACAATAATAAAAGTCAATATATTATTAATGGTTTGAATGCTTCAATAAATAATATTTTCTAGACTCAATTTTGAAGCAAATGTGTAAAATATAATGACATTCTATTCTAGTAAAGAAATAATGAAAAACAAAAACTTGTATCACACATCTTTATAACTACACATTTTGATAAGTATAGATCATCGATGATGCCCTGTTCAATATGTATTTTATTGGAAATATAACAGTTCCTCTTCTTCTAATGACTCATAAATACACGCATATGTATACACACTCTATATATAAATATATCAACTTTAGATCATTTGACGAGCTGTCAGTTTAACAAAGACTAATCACATCTTAAGATTTCTTTTAAGATGATGATCACACCCTTATGTATCTTACACAATTGATATATATATATATAATGTATATAGGTTACGTTATCTAATCATCATTCATCAATTCATCTTTCGAACAAACACACTTAATTTTTATACATAAATATTTATTTCTATTCCAAATAGGGCTTAATCTGTGCTAACTGATGATTTAGATCATCACTTTCTTTTCAGAAAGAATATCTAAATAAAATACTTCTGGCATCACCATCTTAGTTTTCACCAGTAACATTTCAATGTCTATTTTAGCTCAGAACATGATTTCTCAGGGTGTATGGTATATTGATGTGTATGCATTTGGAATGAGATCAATGGGTGAAGAATTCCTAGACAAATAAATAATTTAAATACCAAAAATAATTTATTAAAGAGTTTCGATTGATGAGTATTAATTAAACTTACACATTTATGTGAAATTTTAATATTCATCAATCGAGAATGCTTTTGAAGGCACAAATGCCGAAAAGGGCAGGCACGAGAATTATTAAGTCTGACTTCAATCTTCCGTCTATTTACAAAACATTTCTTTCCAACATATACTTACTCAATATTAGCATTATTAATTTAATGATTAAAAACAGGTTAATAAATATAAAACAATAATACTGATTAAGCATAAGTAAGTCTGTACATAAAATATATCTATTTATTGCATATATAATATTAGTATTCGTAGATTTATATTATCTATAAAAAAAAACTATGACAATGTTTGCATTTAAAAAATTTATAAACAATAAAATATTTTTTTTTTTTTAAATTAGTGAGGTCTTTTAATTTCAATGTATATAAAATTAAAAAGATTCGTAAATATATATTATATATATAAAAAAAAAACCTATGACAATGTTTACATTTAAAATATTTATAAACAATAAAATATTTAAATTTTCTTTAAATTAGTGAGGTATCTTAATTTCAATGTATATAAAATTAAAAAGATCTAACTGCAATTTCTTTACTAATTTAGAAAGCCTTATTATCATAGATATATTTTTATGATTTGATCAGTAACCTAAATTACTTTTAATAAGTGTGTGCTTTCAGCATCATTTAAGATTAACTTAACACCTGCCGATTGCTTAATATTTGAGTACTTCCTCGTAACAGTAAATTTTTGCTTCAATAGGTAAATTAAGTAACTGCAAGCGATGAAGAAATTGGTCTACTATAGGCAAACAAAAGCTATATCTTACTATTTCCCCAATGCTGGACTCAATAGAAGTATTTTTCACTATGGAAGAACGATATTATTCGGTTTTCACGGGCGCTCTTCAATGGACTCATCATTTCCTTCATATCATAGCTGTATTTAGACTAGTATTGAGAAATATTTTTACAGGTATATTCTTTGATGACATTTTAAATCAATCCCAATGCAGATTTAAAATTAATATTTGCAACAAAATAATTTATTAATATTTTTTTCATTTATATATAATATGGCAGCATTAAACCACTAAACATCGCATGATCACTCTCTTTTATACAAGCCAGAAACTAGTCTGGAAATATTGGATGAGTAGGCACTAGATAGGGATTTTATGCACAAGTCTTCTGGCATCCATTTATTACTCTGATTGGCAAAGGGGGGTACTACTGTATGGAGAGTTTTGCCCTGTTTAATATGGCAGCATGTATGATAAAACCACCAGCAAATGTTCTATTATTTTCCATTATTGCAAAGTAAGTATAATTGACGCTGTCTAAACAAAGTATTTTTGATATCTTTTTTTTTCTTAAGAAATAATGGTTGAATTTTTTATCTTCTTGATATAAAAGCTAATAGTGATAATGATATATGAAAGCTGATTGTTAATATCATCATCATCATCATTGTCAACCATTATCAATACACTGTAAGATGAAGGTTTCTCCAAGCTCAATCCATCTTCTTCAAACTCTAGACACTCTTCTCCAAATAACACCTCCACACTCTTATTTCATCCATTTATCTTCTATGTTGTTCTCTTTCTGGGTTTTTACAATCTCTTAAAATCCAGTTTAATATTTCAATTGTCCATCTAATATTATCTTTTCTCACAATATGTCCAGACCAACTCCATTTCAGTCTTTTAATTCTTTGAACAATGTCAGAAGCACTGTTAGTTCTCTTACCCATATATTTCATTGTCAATATCTTTTTTTTCAACTCCTAATATGCATCTCTCCATAATTCATTGAGTGGTCTGAAGTCACTGTATTGTTCTTTTGTTAAGTGTTCAAGTATCAGATCCATAAGTAAAAACTGATTAAACACAATTATTAAAAAAACTTTCTTTTTAAATATACATGCATATTTCCTGTTAGTATTAAGTTATTTCTACCAAAAGCACCCGACTGTGTTTAATTCTATGAATAATTTTATTCTGTTTCCATCTGTAGTAATAATATGACCAAGATATTTGAGGTGTTAATTTCTTCTAACTCATAAAATCCATTGATCATTACTTTAGTCTTTTTAACATTTACCTTTAGTCCTAATTTCTTAATTTCATCTGATAACTCCTGCAACATTTCCTGAAGCTCTAAAGCATTGTTTGCAAAAACATCTGCAAAATCCAAATGACTTAAATAATCTCCATTTACTTTTACTCTAATATCAACAGTTTATAAATAGCAGGAGGTAGGAATTGGCAGCAACTATTTAATAATATTAATGATATCTTTTAAAATATATATTTATGCAAGCATGAAATTAACATAGCTTAATTGAAATCCAATTAAGAAGAGTAAATTATGAAACACTCTGTATGTTAACAAAGAGATAAGAATGTTCCTGGCTCTTTGCTAACATAAAAAATATTATTTATTCATAAGTGGAAGGAGGTTGATTTACTACTCTTAATTACACACACACACACACACATATATATATATATATATCCATATTAAAATTATATATATATATATATATATATATATATATATATATATCCATATTAAAATTAATATTCCCACTGATTATAAATATATCATTATTCAGGTTCACTCATGTATGATCAATACTACTAATGAACCAATATTTTGATAAATTTGCACTGGATATTATCTAATGATGAATGTTTTATAATAAAAAAATATTTTAGAGATGCTGTGAGCATTGATGTAAAATAATATTAAAAATTAAACCAATATAAAACAGGAATAAAAAATTATAACAATATAAAGGTGATGATAGAATAATAATAGATACCAAAATTCAGAAGCTATTCATATTAATGGTTCTAAACATTTTCCCCAATGGAAGATAGTTTATATATATCATTACATTTGTTGATAGAATCTGGCCTTTTCAGGATTTTACTCACTTTCTGATCTTACACTAATGGACAATATCATATCTGGATAGAATCTAGCACTTGAAAATATATCCGTGGCATAGAATAAGACTGCTCCTGATGAAGAAGATTGCTCAACTGCAATACAATGTTCATCTCTCCTAGAACAGTTGTAATGATTTTTTATTCCCATATAAAAAGCTCCATAAACTTCACATAAACATTCTTAAACTATATCCCTCAAGAGTGATTGAACCCTTAGGTTTTAATAAAATGTTACCATTTTTTGGTTAGT
This sequence comes from Epiperipatus broadwayi, assembly GCA_028023455.1. Taxonomy (NCBI): domain Eukaryota; kingdom Metazoa; phylum Onychophora; class Udeonychophora; order Euonychophora; family Peripatidae; genus Epiperipatus; species Epiperipatus broadwayi. Next base: position 2,688,810 of record JAQFVV010012480.1, on the reverse strand, counting down.
GGTATAGGTTATATTTATATTATATTCCCTTTTATATAAAGAGTACAGATTCTAATAGTTGCAGTTTTTTTTTGGTTTTGTTATTGTGATAGTTTTGGCCTGAATTAAAGCTTTAATTATAATTGCATTATTATGTTCATTAACTAATAAGATACTACTTATATGATTTAAATGTACTTCCAGATATGATTTATCTGAAAGGTTAATTGCTCTAGTAAAAAAAAAAGTTTAGGCAATATAAAAAAGATTTGAGCAGTGTGATGATTGGATGTGCAAATATTTATATATGTGTGTAGTTTTTTTCTTTAAATAGAAAAAAATTAAATTGTTGGTGATGAGTACATCAAGGAAGAGAAGTTTTTTTATTAGTCTCTGTTTCTATTTAAAATTTAATATGAAGATGGATATTGTTTAATTGTGAGAACAAATCATGTTGTTTCTTAAAACAGGGAAACCTGTCCATACAGTAGTGCCACTCAGTGCAAGCCAGAGTAATCAATGGGTGTCAAAAGACTTGTGCATAAATTCCCTATCTAGTGCCTACTCATCCAATATTCCCAGACTAGTTTTTAGCTTGTGGCTTTTGTCGGTGAGAAGCCTTGAATCTGTGAGCTTTCTGGCTTCCATTGATTACTCTGGCTTGCACTAAGTGCCACTAATGTAAGGAGAGTTTTGCCTGTTTTAATAACAGTTATACGCAAGCATAAGAAATGCTGATCATGTCATGTTGTTTCTTCTTTATCATGTTTTTAGACAACAAATATGCCAGCTATCTATCTGAGACAAACAAGAGTATTTAAAGGTGATGATTGCTGACATATATAAGTCAGGTGGGAAAGCTCATCAGAGTATTAAAAATCTACTTATAATATTGCTAAATAAGTATTCAAAAGACAGTAAGTACTATGCTAAGGCAATAATATAGTCTGGTTGAATTGCTGCATTGAGCAGATGTATGTATTTAAAGCTTTGTAATTTAGAATAGTTATAAATAAATAATAAATAATCTTGAATTTGACAAGAATATTATTTTTTTATTTTTTATATTCCCTTTTATATAGGGAATACAGTCTCTAATAGTTGCAGTTTTTTTTTCATTCTTTTTTTTATTTTTATTATGATTGTTTTTTAAAAACATTTTTTAATTTTTTATAGAGAATTAAATGTGAATATTTTTTTTACTTGTGTGTGTGTATAAATATATATATTTAGCATCCAAAATGGTGAGAAGTTCCAATAAAAGCAGCTTTTTACTGTACATGTCTTTTTACAATAGATTACATAAATCTGATGAGAAATTATCTTTTAATTATTATTTAATTTAATAAATATTTGGTAATTAATCAGCATAGCTTTTTTGTTATGTTCAAAATATTATATAAATAAATCAACAAAATATTAATATCTTTTCAAAGTAATGTAGATTGTTAAGTTATTTCTTTAATGAAAGATTGTTTGGGCGACTTTTTGGGTTGAAATTTTTGATTATTAGAGAAAGGCAAGAACGATCTTTATTTAATAGTAATTATTAAATATTTTTGTATTTATAACAAATTATTTATTGACTTTTTCAAAAATGTATAAAATTAATCTACATTATTTCAGCTTTTAGTTTTAAAATTATTTCTTATGAATTAAAAGAAATTTATAATGTTGGGAGATCCACACGCAATATATCTATGTAATAATGTGTTTTTGTTTTTTGCTAATATGATGTTTATAATGCAGCAAGTTTATTCTGTTGTTTAAAATAGTATTAAATTGCTATACTTCTTAAGTTGCAAGTAAATCTATGGTAGTTACGATAGTACTTAAATATTATAAGTCAAATTTATACACTTATTTTATGACTGTTTATGCTGAATAAAAGACATTGTTAAAAATCTTCGTACTTTTTAAAAGACAGCTGATGAAAAAACTTTTTTACAGTATGTTATTTATTGTCTGATTTATCTTTAATAAGCTAATAGTTACTTCCACTATTCCAAAGCATTGACTTTGTGTCATGACATATATTTGTTTGGTTTTTTATTTTGCTGTTCTCTATTGAAGAGTAATTGTTTGCAGTTAAAATTAAATACTTAAATTAGATTTTGTTATTGTAAATAGACAAGCAAAACATTTTCTTACTTTTCTATAATGGAAATATTTACCATATTCTTCAAAATATTTTTTTTTTTTTCATATGTCAAATGCGTTGACCGGGATGCGAATCCGGGCGATCTGCTTGGAAGGCAAGTATGCTAACCACTGGGCCACCAACGCTTGACAACATCCTTTTTTTCCAATTTAAAAACAAAACATTGCAATAATATATAGCACAAAAATAGCATTACTGTTTTTAATACCTATTTACTGCATAACATATATAATGATAGAACGGAAATATTTTTTCTCACACTGGAATTTTTTTTTCTCGATTCTGCCGTTAGATATGACAAACATGATAATTGGAATAAAAGATAAGAAGTTATTGGCTTTGATATAAATCTCTTACTTGTCCGGAAAACTTTCTATTAAGTGAAACTTCTTTTGAAATAATAGTGAAGAAGGTGGTCAGTCAAAACCAGGCATTAAATGAGTGCAGTAATAATTTTCGATTTATAACTTAAAGAGATATATGAAATAAAAAAATCGGATTAAAAAAAAACGTTTTATTAGTCTCAATATTATGTGTATATATATGTAATAGTTCTACATGTATATGCAACATTGTTTATTTAAAAAATAATAATTATATGATATCTATAAATATTTATACTGCAGAATTTCTCGTTAGAAATACGATTCTGATAACAATATTTACTAAAAATATAAAACTACTGTATTATAAATCTAATAGTCAAGGTTCAAATCACCAAAAACTAATGTGAAGCTTTATTGTTCAAATTTCAATTTGTCCTCATTTTTTATATATTTTTATTTATTTTTATAAAATTTTGACTATAATAATAAATGTAAATCTAAACAATTTAAATCATTTCTGTATTCACCTATACAAATTAACAAAAATATCAGTTCCAACTACAGGTACAAAATATTAGCCAATTATATAACAAACTGATATGTTATCAGTTTCAAGACTTCCAGTCTCTGATTGCCTATTGAACAGGTGCTCAATAGGCAATAAATAATCATTTTTTTCTATAGACAATATATCAACTTAGTGTATTCCTTTTCAATTATTTTCAATATATCATTTCAAAATCCTAGTTCTCTAACATTTTAAATATCATTTCTAATTAGTTTTTTTAAATAGCAGAATGTGCACTAAAACTAAGGTCAAACAATTGCAGGAATTCCCTTCATGTCTAAAAATAAAAACACTTCTCTATTAAATAAACAGATTGGCATTTTTAAAGGCATTTTAAAACACATTGGTATATAAATCTAATCACTTCTTAACTTTACTTAGTGCTAACAACAAAAATTTATTTATTTATTCAAAAAATAAAACATGTAAATCTACTGTTACATTTATTCATAATTAATATATGTTTAATTGCAGGTAGTTAAAAATGAAACTCTTTTTGCTGTGATAGGTTAATTAAAATTGTACAATTCAATTGTCAATTACAACACCAGGCACACAATAGATTCAAGCTCTGATGTAGGCATAGTCATTAAAGTTTGCTGTAAATATGAATATGCTCTAAGCTTAAGCAATTCATTTAAGTTGTTAAATCATTTACTAACAGGTGAATACATGGAAATTTATAATAGCTAGGAAACAGCACATGATCATGGGTTATTTTCCTTTTGTATAATCAGAAAATGATAACTAACTAATACAGTAATATAAACTCTATACAAGAAAAACCTCAAGTGAGAAATTTAAAATAGATAAAATATCAAACATAATATTATGGTAAATAAATAAATTAAAAACATATTAAATATTATTTAGAAAGTAAATTAAAACACTTAAAATATCATCCATTATAATAAAACCAAAAATTTATACAATTTTTAAAAGACAAACCCACCTGGCTCTCTTTTTATGCTGAATTTTTTAATGCAATTTTGAAGTTATGTGATTTATGTTTCTTCTTAATATCTTCTAATGCGGTTTTCTTTTATGCAATAAAGAAATTCATATTTCACTTAAAATTGGGATTTCCCTGTTTTATATACACACATTAAATTTTACATACTTTAAATACCTGTTTGGCAATAAATTTAGATACCATAGAAGATTTAGAAAAAGATAATGATACAGAAGTGGAACCTGTTCATATCACAGAAAAAATTATTCGAGAAAGTCTTCCACTTTTTAATCAATTGGAAAATCATTTTCTTGTTAATGACATGAATTATGAATGAGCTCTTAAATTCCAATGAGAGCTAAATGGTCGTATGTTTGGATATTGTGAGATTCATAAACAATTAGTCAAATCATCATCTCAAAATGTAATCACTGATTACTTTGTCACCAGAAAACCATTAACACAAGACATGATTGAAATTGGCACTAATTCTGCTGTTTATGTTTCATCTTGTAATGAATCTGATTTCTTACCAATTCACAAACGAACTTACATATTGTCAAATAGCAATAATGATTAAAATATGTAAGAAAATATATAAAATAAATTATACCTAAAAACATATTGTTTTGAATAAAATTAAATAGTTAATTAAAAAAGTACAAAAAAAAATTTCCTGTATCATTTCCTTTCAGATATTTGAAATTTTTTATTAGTTCATACTTTTTCTTATTTTTATGCAAATTTTAAAGTAATTATACCTTGTACTTTGGTTTTATGTGATTTTTGAAAATTACAGAATGTATCCCAAATTTTTCAAGATAAGTTAAGTCTTTTTTTGTGTGGTTTTTTTTCCTGTGGAACATATCTACTGCACAAAAAGAAACCCAGGTGTAATAGTTTTTTTAATTACAAGGAACACTATTGCTTAAAAATATTAAGTAATTTGGGGACAATTATAACAAAGTAGTTTCCAACTAAAAAGTTTGAAAAAATTTAGTAGTAAATTGTAATTTAGCAAATAATCATGTATTTTTAACAGAAATCTATGACCTAAGTAAGTTTTTTTTGTAATTAACATCAAGATTCATTCCACCCTTATATAAAAGAATATATGTTATGCTATAAATCAGCAATCTAATAGCTATTCATTAATGTGTTTCAATTATATTCCATCTCCCATTAAATTTTTTTGTAAAAAATACAATATAAATTAGATGCTAAAACACAGATATTCTTGAAGAATAAATCCTAAACTATCAGGCAAGCCTTTTTTCCAAAATCTGCTTTATCTAACATATATAAAGTTTTTTTTAACACATACAATAGAGGACTCTTATTTAGATTCTCCTACAAAACACAATGATTACTCATGCAGTCAAAATCAGAAAAAAATCTCTCCCATACTTCTATTTAAAAAATAATAGTCCCAAGCTTTAACAATCATAGCTGGGAAGTAGCCTCAAGTATGTCAATTTTTCTAATAACTCAGAAACCATAACAATACATTAAAATTACTTGTGTGAATACTATCACAAAATAAAAAAGAATGAGACTCTGAAAAACTAATTTCAAAAGATATCTCCAAATTTTATAGCATTGACTGTGATAAAATAAAGAATTTAAGCTTTAATCTTTCTGACATGCACTCACATTTCAGCATTTCCTGATATTTTTCTTCGTCTCATAAATCAATGTAAAATATATGATTATATAATTATTACTTATCTGAAAATAATAAATTTGACTTCATTTGATAGATATTTTTGTTTGCTACTGAAATAAATTTTAAATGTTCACATTTTGTTTCTGTAAATATTTAAAAAAATGAGATTGTAAACAAAACAAAGACTTTAGATGACATTGTTTCTAGAAAAAATATTTTCATTTTATAAAATCAACAAAATATTTCTTATATTCTTATTATTTTTAAACATCTGATTGAATAATTATTTATTTCTCTTATATCTAATGAATTATGCTGTAAAAGTTTAAAATTTTTAAATATTTATTGCAAAATTGCAATATTTTCATACTTGTAAATACAAATAAATTGCTGATGTAGAAACAAAGCTTTAAATTGTTTCAGGCCATGCTTAGATTCGCTGCTAATATAACATTATATTTTTGAAAATAAAATATTTCAAGTCAAAATAAGTTATTAATAATTTATATTTCTTGATATCTAATAAATATAGTGTAAATTTTTTTAAAAAAAAATATCTAAAACCATAATAAATTTGCAAATAAACAAGTTTTTGGTCATTGGAACTATTTACTTTAAACAGTATCATAAAATGCAAATGTTTTACAGCCTTGGCAACAGACAGTGGCTGAATATGTTAGGGTGGAACTTATGTCTATTGTAAAAGCAGGAATTTTGAATTTCTTGCCTTTTAGCGCAAATTTTTTAGTGAAAATTATATATAATAGAATATACCTGTTTACACACATTTTAACATACAATACTTACAAAAAAATTTACCAGGGGGGCGAATTGGTCAAAAAACAAATTAATTAATGTCAACTGATCATGAGATTAATATAAAAATAGACCTTATCCTATCATACTAATCAGTGACTTTAATATTTTACTCAAGATTTGTCATCCAATACATACATCTGCTTAAAACTAAATTCATGAGCACTACAGTAAAAAATGCTCATCTATAATTGACCTCCATTTCACCCTTCTATTAGTGAACCTATCTTAATACCAGTCAGTTATTCAGTCTACCTAACTCTTTCTATCAAAATACCATTCAATTTTCAACATCTTACTAATTGTTTCTTATACAGACTTAATATATAACTGAAAAATAGAAAGCCCAACAAAATGATGATGTGTGATTGTGATTTAGGAAATTATAGTGTTACCAATAAGGATATTCTACAATTTTCTGCTTTTGTTAAATTTAAGAAAGAATTCTTCAGTGTAATTCTTGATGATTGTTTTAAGCATGGAAGACATTTCTTTATGGGAAAAACATAGCTATGTCATCCATATAGAAAATGTGACTTATTGTTTTTTTTTAATGTCAGTGACATAAATTCCTGATAATTTGTTTTTTTTTTCTTTTTATGAGGTCCAATATAAATGATGAAAAGTAAAGTGCTGAGAGGGAGAACTTTGAGATATCAATTGAGGTTCTATCATTGTGAGTGATATGTATTTCCCTATTCAATGGATTTTCTAGTGTATACAGAATTCAGTAAAAATATTGTGTTTTTCAGGATGTGTAGTAGTTTTAGCATAAAGTCAGTATCAAATGCTGTTGCAATATCTAATTGCACTACAATGGATTTTGAGTTTTTGCCTTTGTCTGATTTAATCTTTTATGATTTGAATAGGATAATTAATTGCTCCAGTGATTGAAGTATATTTTTGGGTAATTGAAATGTTGAAAGGAAGTAAAGACTCAGATATTGGATATTCTCTTTACTGGCAGACTATATAATTTTGATTAAAAGAGGGATCATCATTATAGGTTTTACATTATCTAAAGAAAAGGAACAGTTGTTCCTTTTGTAAAAAGGATACTATGTAAATATATCAGACTGCAGGAATGTCGTAAATTTTCTAAGAGAGGAAATGTAACTAATTATAAACAATATGAATTGTGAAGTAGTTAAGGTGAGGCTAGTAATAATTTTGGTATTGCATAATGTCCAGGATGAGTACTGCTTAGCTTGAGAGAAATTTTAAGTTTAATGATTTTATAATTTTTTTTTTGAATATCCAAAAAAATATAGGAGAGGGATTATGAGTTGTATTATTGGAGTTTAATCTTGAAGTGATAATAAATGTGAGGGAACTTAATCTCTCCTATTATTAGGTGAATGATTTTAGGAATAGATCTAGTTAGGATTTGTTTTGTATTGCCCATCATATGTTACCTCTAAACCAATATTTTGTTTCCTAAGAAAATGTTTGCTTTTCTGATTGAGAGGTAGTTAGCTAGAATATGTTGTGTGTATTTGTATTTCGGTTTGAGTAAAATGATTGATGGAATAGAAGGAAAAATAGGAGTAACAGTTTTAGATGAAAATGCAAGCCATCTATATCTTTTACAAGTTTGTTTTTTGATTGATTTTTGTGAGTATAAAAGTTACTAGTAGAAGTGCCTATATTTATGAAGATGAATGATATTATTATATTTAATGTTTTTTTTAAAAAAAATATGCATAATTATACAACTTTCAAATATTTGGGAAACAATCGAATATTTAAGCAAAGTTGAAATAAATAAATAAATAAGAACAGTTATAAAAATGGATGTCTTTTTAAAAAAAAAATTAGTATTAAACTATTTATGCAGCTGAATGAGCATTATTTAAACAATAAATCATATCATGTAAGTGAAAATCAGCATGATAAATATATATATATAAATTAAAGTAAGATGAGACAAAAATATATACTATCTATTAGCACATATGAAAAAAAAATCAACAACCCATTTTTCATTATTTTGAACTTTGAACAAATTACCAATGTGTTTTAATTTCACAAAGATTTCTTTATTAAAGAAGTAATCAATTTCCATTTTAAAAATATTTTTCTCATAAATTTTATTTGATAATATTAATATTTTAATTTCCTGAGATCAGATTTCATTTCAGTATTTAGTTGGTTAATCTTCAATCAAGAATTTTAAATAATTTCTTTGATTGGATTTTTCTATTATCAGTTAGTTATTCATACAGACTGTACTCTATTTTCATTTATCAATTTAATACAAATCATTGGTTTTGTAATTCAACATTTATAATACCTTGATTTTTTTTTAAAAAAAGAAAACAGATTCAATATCATTTAAAATTAAAATATTCTAATTCCGATTAGATGATGTTTTTGGTTTATTATAAAATAACTTTTTAACATAGGAATGAATATTTACCTTTGCCTACCAATAAATAAATTTAACACAATCATAAAATGATTTGAAACGCAAACTTTACAAAAAGATGATTCATAAATCAGTCTTGCTAAATCTAAAAAATATAAGACTCAACATAAATTAATAAGAATACAATATAATGATACATAAAAAGATAACTTGATTGCAACTGCAACTATAAATCCATATAATGTATCATTATTCCTTGTAGATTATCAACCAAATCTATATTTATATCATTTATAAATTTTATTAAGGAAGGTAAATCAGCATGAATACATTAAGTTCTGTAATAAAATTTTGAATAGCATTTATATATGATCTACATAAAACAATAATGAAAAAATAAACGCAAAAAAATTCACATTTTACAAAGGTAAGAATTGAAATTATATTTGTAAGTGTGACTAAGATCATGGAGAAAGAATTCTTGAATGTCTATTCAAAATATACAGTAAAGATATAACATTAAGTTAAAATGATCACATTATAAAAACCCATAAGAAAATTATTTTAATAAGCTATAAATTTATCAAAATTAAATGTAATAATATATATATTGTAACAATCCGGAGAAGGTAAACTTACGTAAACTGCACTACAGTGCGCCATCTAGGCATTTGAACCTAGAAAAATTTATAAAGTAGGCAGATACGTAAGTCAAAAAAAAAAATTTTTTTTTTTTTTTTTAAATTTTGATTTCGGTCGTTAGCCCATGTCACTAGCTCAGTGGAATAGCAGAGATTTAATAATATACTCTAAGAGTATATATAAAAAAGAATAAAATAAGCCACTGCCAGTAATTAACACACAAACATTTATTTATTTCACATATATATAAGATTTAAAATTATTTTAGTATGAGTTTTACATTTCAAAATTTAACCTACATTTTTAACTTTGATTTTTGACTTTAATTTACATTTAATTACTATTATATTCTAATTTTACATTTTAATTAAGTTCGCACAGATAAATTTATGAAAGCTTGTTTATAATGTTGAATATAGATCGGTTACATAGATTTCACGGTCAAAAACATTTCAAAATAAACATAAACGATCAAAATACAAAATTATTGATTACTGACAATTGCGGAGGGAAATTTATACGTAACCCAATAGTATTCACCATAAGATACTTGCATTGTCACCAATAACTTAAAAGACATCCGAATAAATACATTTTAGATACTCACCATAAGGTATCATTATTTATCAAATGTCTATATATTTTGATCAAATATGAAAACCCAAAACATACTTAACCGATAACCAATCCATGCAAGCATCTATAAACAACTTAAATTTAATGCATTTTTATTTAGGGTCGAGTAGGAATAGACTACATAGATTTGCATTTGAAAATAAAATATTCTATCCCTATTTAACCTTAGGCTAAAATTCACAGTCAAACTGGCATCAATTCATCTGATATATCGATGTATTCAATGTAATACGGAATATGACAGCACCAAAAAGATTAAGAGAAGGCATTGACTCTCATCAGATAGGAATATTACATCTATCTAATGAGAAGAACAATAAAAAAAAACTCCATAGAAAGGAACTGCGTTCTCCGTCTTATAATTCCTTTCATAGGCAAACGGGTGAGTGTGGCGTGAATATAAACGATTCTGCCAGTAGCGAATCTCTGACTACATCTACTAACTACATCAATATATCCAATCCATTGACCCACTTTAACAACGAAACAAATAACCTAAGATTACCCTCCCCTAATATAACTTCACAAATCTATACAGCCATTCACGCCCGACTTAAGTTTAACATTTATATAATTAATTTAACGAAAAACAAAAATCATGATAAAACTTAAAGAACAAAAAATAAATAAATAAATGGAAATGATTTTAAATATATATATATATATATATATATATATATATATATATATATATATATATATATATATATATATATATATATATATATATATATATATATATATATATAAAGAAATACATCAAATAACATTATTAATAAATTAAGTTGGTCAGATAGGATAATATTGCAATCATTTAAATATGGAAAGTTTTAATTTAATGTTCATTATTTATAAAGTTCTTACGGTTTACAACAGTTCATCTTTATCCGTTGCTTGCCATAAACGTGAATTCCCACACCGTCCTAAGATTGGTATTCTGTTGGCCGATTTATTTATCCATCCGGAGGTTTTTTGCTTTAACTGGTCCTCAATGTAGAAAAACGATAGTTCATTTCTCTTTCTTTCTTAGCAAAGCTGAAGGGACTGGAAGAGTGCGTCTTTTTCAGTCCCTTCTCCTTCACTTCCACACTAACACATATCTGTCACATCATAAATAATCAATCACTAATTAATAATTTCCAAATTTTCCTTTTATACGTATTCGAAGGATTGACTTGGCATTATGTCATCGATGTGATGATCCTTTCGCTGAGGTCCGATTTCCCGATGGATTTCTTTCATTGGCTATTTGTTTCTATTGTTTTCCTATCTGACCGATGTTTTTACATTTAAATTCCCAAGGCTGGTTTACATTTAACTAATTAACAATCATTTCCATTTCTGATTAATTTCTGTGTTTTTCAAGATTAAAGATATATTTTTATCTCTAAATCTTTTTAAGTTTTTGTTTTTAAAATACCTTTTCTATTTTTAATACAGTTTCATTTTAATAATTTTTTTATCTGTACGATTTAATATATACGCATTTAAGATGATATTTAATTTCAATTTTTAATTCTTAAAGAAAATTTGTAAATGCGAACTTTTTAATTTACTTTCATGTTTAATAAATATATAAAAAAAAACAATGTAACGAACGTCTATGCTCGTTACAATATATATATATATAAAATAATAATTCAAACAATGGTTATATATATATATATATAATATTTCAAATCGATGTCTGTATTTCTTTAAAATAATATACGTAACTTTATAAAAAAATACTTGAAAATACAGTAATTAAAAGTCTATAAAAATTATATGTATAACTATAACTTAGAAGTGCTTTCACTACCTTGTAGCTTTGTCAACTATCACATTTAAAATGTCAACTTTCCCATAATTCAATGTCAACTTTCCCATAATTCTGTGATTTTAATGTTTGCTGCTTGCCAATTAATTAATTTTTGCCTGTATTTATACATTAACATCACCTCTTTAATTTTTTTATTATTATTATTTCTTTCAGTTTCCAATATTTTTACATTGTTATAATTAAAATCAAAACTATATATACATGATTTATTATGGTCATAAAAAACAGAAGCTGATAAATTATCACTATTTTTAATATTTAGTTTCGTATTTTGAACCCTTTTAAATAATAATACGTGCTTCTTTGTTCTTTTTTCCAATGTGCACCTCAATTCACCTATATATTCACTACCACACCTACAAGTCCATTTGTAAATGATACAATTTTTATTTGTCAATAAAGTTTTATCTTTTGAATTGTTTATTAATTTATTTAATGTAGGTGGTGCATAAAATGCAATATCGCATATTCCTTTATAAATTTTCTTAATGAAACTTGCCTGTTGATTAGATATATATGGTATTGATATACACAACTTTTTATCAGAAAAAATAACATTATAAAAATATTAATAATAATGTTAATTTTTCTGATAAAAAGTTGTGGATATCAATACCATATATATATAATTAACAGGCAAATTTCATTAAGAAAATTTATAAAGGAATATGCGATATTGCATTTTATGCACCACCTACATTAAATAAATTAATAAACAATTCAAAAGATAAAACTTTATTGACAAATAAAAATTGTATCATTTACAAATGGACATGTAGGTGTGGTAGTGGATATATAGGTGAATCGAGGTGCACATTGGAAAAAAGAACAAAAGAGCACGTATTATTATTTAAAAGGGTTCAAAATACAAAACTAAATATTAAAAATAGTGATAATTTATCAGTTTCTGTTTTTTATGACCTTAATAAATCATGTATATATGGTTTTGATTTTAATTATAACAATGTAAAAATATTGGAAACTGAAAGAAATAATAACTGATGTTAATATATAAATACAAGCAAAATTTAATTAATTGGCAAGCAGCAAATGTTAAGATCACAGAATTATGGGAAAGTTGACATTAAATTATGGGAAAGTTGACATTTTAAATGTGATAGTTGAAAAAGCTACAAGGTAGTGAAAGCACTTCTAAGTTATAGTTATACATATAATTTTTATAGACTTTTAATTACTGTATTTTCAAATATTTTTTATAAAGTTATGTATATATATATACTTGATACTAAAGGGAAATATGCCTATGTGTTTGAAAAGGAAGGTTTTTAATAAATGTGTTTCCCAGTTTTTACTTATGGATCTGAGACTTGGACACTTAACAAAAGAGCAATACAGAGACTTCAGATCACTCACAGGAGTATGGAGAGATGCATGTTGGGAGTAACAAGAAGAGATTGAAAATGCAATATATGGATAAGAGAACAAACAGGTGTTACTACCTCATTGAAAAAATTAAAAGTCTGAAGTGATGTTGGGCTGGACATATTGCTAGGAAAGATGATAATAGATAGAGAATTGAAATCTTAAACGGGATTCTGAGAGTTTGTCAAAGACCCAGAAAGAGACCACATATGAGATAGATGGATGAAATAAGAAAGTGTGCAGGGATGATGTAAAGAAGAGAAGCTAAAGATCGAAGAAATAGGATTGAACTTGAAGAGATCTTCATCCTGCAGTGGAGTGATAGAGGTTGACGATGATTATATTCAAATGAAAAATATTAAAAGCATTCAAAACTTTATTTTGTGAAAATAACTGTATCAATCGTTATTTCAAAAATAAATTTCAGGAATTGTTAACTGTTTATTTTAAGTAAAGTGTATTGTAAATCCACATTATTTCTAATACTAATCATATTATTTTAAATAAAATCCAGACCTTTATATTACTGAATTTTTTGCTTAGGCAACTATAAAAGATGCGATTCTGTGAAGTAATACATTGATTTACATGTTTATTTGTACCTAAGATCTAATATAACAGGTTTTCTTTTGAAAGATATAATTAAATTAATTACATGAATTAAAGCAGGCAACAACAATATTCAGAGCAGGAGAATTACATCTCATATGAAAACATATTCAATACTACACACTTTGGTGATATGTTTTATTACAATTATAGGGACATTTGTTCTCATCCTTAGGCCTTTATTGATTTAAAATCAAAAAATGCAAAAACCCCAAATTGCATGATGATTTGCAGCAACAAATCTTCAATGTTCCCATGTATTGCAAGATTGTATAATCAATACATAGATATTAAATAATATAGTTTATTAAATCCATGTTCCATTGCTATTCACATATTCAGATTAGTTTTTGAGGTACTTGATAATAAAATAGATTAAAAGGTGATTTCTGAATTTTTGATTGTTATATTTAAAAGATCCAGTTATTTTTTTGATAAATAACACTAGATATGGATTTAATAAGCACTACACATAGTAACTATTGAAAAGCCAAGCTTATAATAGATGACAAAAGTAATAACCCTTTCTCATATTTCATGATGTAATGTTGAAAACTATGATTAAACTTTAATAATACCTGACAATTTCATAATTTTTCTCAATTATTATTGAGTCAAATATCTAGACTAATGATGTAAAAACAATATATAAGTTTCACCTTTTCTCCTAACATTTATTTTGCATTTCACTCATAACAGAAATAATCTTTAATGCTTTTTCATTCTATAATGCCATACTAAGTGTCTGGCAACCATACATTTATAAGTAGAGTAAATCTATTCAACAAATCCTTGCAAATAGTTTTGTTCTATGCTACCCAAATCAATATATAATATAATTATGCAGATAACAAAGAAAATAAAAATAACAAAATTATAGCTAATTATCATAAGCAGCAAAATATTTATTAACATAAAAGCTATATTAATGAAATTTACTCATTTGTCCTAGAATCATTTACTATAGCATAGAGATTTTGTTCTTTTTTAAAAAAAAAAAACAACTATTGTCCAAAAAATAATGGTATTATCTCCAGTAGTTTGAAATGTTTCATAATGATAATGTTTTATTAGATTCTGTTAATAGAAGATTGTATATAGTTCAAAAGTCATCAATGATTCGTAGTAAGTTTCATATATTGTTTGCTGTAGCATATTTTAGTCTATTTTATTTTTATTTGCTTACACAGCAATTAATTCTTTCAAGCTTTCATATATATATATATATTATAATGGTCCGATTATCAAGTGAGCCTTACCGTATCTGCCGTACAGGGCGCCACCAGGCATTTGAACCTGGAAAATTTATATAGTATGCAGATACATAAGTTAAGAAAAAAAATTATATATAATTTATTCCGACTGTCATCCCAATGCCACTAGCTCAGTGAGACACAGAGATTTATAAAATATAGATTCTTATTAAAATATTTTTCAATAAAAAAAATAAAAAGAAGCCAATGCCAGCAATAACACACACAAACATTTATTTAAACATATATAAGATTTTGAATCATTTTAGTATCACTTTTACTTTAAAATTTAATTTTACATTTTTAACTTGAATTTTAGAATTTACATTTTAACTTTTATACGTTTGCGCAGATGAGTTTAATATTTTATTAGAGTGTCGAGTATGAATAGACTACATAGATTGCATTTGAAAAAAAAAATTCTATCCCTGATTTAACCTTAGGCCAAAAGTTTACAGTCAAACTAATGTCAATCCATCTGATACATCGATGTATTCAATGCAGCATGAAATACGACAGCACAAATACCATACTATCAGGAATGTACATCTGAACAGCATGGTTAAAGAAGCCATTGACTCTCATCCAGAATAGGAATACTACATCTGTCTAATGAGAAGAGCAATAAAAAAGTCCATAGGAAGGAACTGCATTTTCCATCTTACTATCCCATTCCATAGGCAAAATGGGGTTGTGTGGCATAATATGCGATCCTGCACATAGCAGACCTCATACTACATTTACTAATTACACTGATATATCCAATCCATTGACCCAATCTAACTACAAAACAAATAACCTAAGATTTATTCTCCCTTAATTAAACTAATATAACTTTATAAATCTATGCAGCCATTCACGCCTGACTTAAGTTTAGTTTAACGAAAAATCAAAAATCATACTAAAACTTAAAAGAACAAAAAAAATTAAATGGAAATGATTTTTTTTTAAAAAAATACACCAAATAACATTATTAATATTAATTTATGTTGGTCAGATAGAATTCTATTTGTATTAAATACTGAAAGGTTTAGGATTTAGAGTTATTGTTTTGAAAATATTCATAAAGTTCTTACGGTTTTTAAAAAGTTCATCTTTATTCATTGCTTGTCATTTGGGATCCAGTGTTAATTCCCCTGATGTCCTGTGGTCTGCAATATAGAAAATGATTGGCCATTTCTCTTACTTTCTCTTTTTTATAGCAAAACTGAAGGGATTGAAGAGTGCATCTTTCCAATCCCTTCTCCTTCAACTCTAGCACACCTCTGCTTTCATATCTCTGTCCTCTTCCTAGCTCTTTTTTCACTCACTAATTTTTTTATTTCCAAACTTTTCTTTTTATTGCAAATTTTTAAATCCAGTGGCCATTACATCATGATGATGATGATCTTTTCATTGAGGTCCATTTCCTTAGGGATTTCTTTTATTATCTATTAGTTTCTATTGTTTTTTCTCTCCTATCTGACCTTTACTTCTACATTTTGGAATGCCCAAGGGCTAGTTTACTTTTACTAATTAAAACAATCACTTCCATTTTATACAATAGAATTAATTAAATTATTGTACATTGTTTTTTATCTTTAAATCTTTCAAGTCTTTTTTTTAATATTCAGTTTTAAAACTTCTTTTTTTTAATAAAGTTTTCTTTTAATAATTTTTTCATCTGTGCGATTTTATATATTAGAGTTTAGATGATTTTTAAATTTCAATTTTTAATTCTTAAAAAAGTTTTTATTTGCGAACTTTTATTTTTCATGACTAATTTTTAGAAAAAAAATTAATGTAACGGCATATGTGCCCATTACAATATATATATATATATATATAGGAGAGCAAACCAGCTTGAAATCAGCTGATCTGAGGGTGAGCAAATGAAAGAGGTAGTTAATTTCTGACTCTTTTTTCGTTTATGTAAAACAAATCTTACACTTGTTCGGCGGTTTTGGTATAGCGCCATCTTTTGAACATAAATAACAAGTGATAGCAGGTTACGTGATTAACTTGTTTTTGTTTTTCATAAATGTACCTTTAAAGTTTTCTTGCAATGATATATATTGCAGAGACTTTGATTATATGGTGATTCTGAACTGAGATCAGACCCATATAAATATCTGGCTTACTAGGCTGAGTTTGAAGACTTTACCGGTCTGAAAAATTCACGCTTGCAATCTGATAGAAACGTTTTGCATAAACACTTGAGAGTCAGTGTTTTAGATCTAGTTTCTATACTCTATCCCCCACTGAGGAGAGCAAACCAGCTTGAAATCAGCTGATCTGGGGGTGAGCAAATGAAAGAGGTAGTTAATTTCTGACTCTTTTTTCGTTTATGTAAAACAAATCTTACATTTGTTCGGCGGTTTTGGTATAGCGCCATCTTTTGAACATATATATATATATATATATATACAATGTCTGATTCAAATAACAATTTATATATTTTTTTAAAATATCTTATAGTGAGAAGGATAAATGCACTTTATTTTTAACCAGACCTGTTGGCAGAATGTTTCAAATAGTTTCTTATGTTTCTGTACTATTAATAATATTTACAGCTAAAAAGTTATGAGACATTCAATATACAGGGTGGCCCAAAAGTAGGTTTACAGTTATCACATAGACTATTTATTTGAAAATTTGACACTACAACAGCAGGAAATTCGTTATACCTGTTAACATAAACATAAACAATTTAATCTCTCAGATGCTCAAAATATCCTCCTTCAACATTGCAACATTCTTCAAATCTATACAGGACACTCTGATACACAGTGCGGCACAAATTCTGCTCTTCATCAATTTCTGTGAATGTGAGATGAATGTAATTTTTTAAATCATTTATTGTTTTGGGTTTCTTTTCATAAACTTTGTTTTTAACAACACCCCAAAAAAAGAAATCCATAGGTGTCAGGTCAGGTGAATGTGGTCGCCATTCAATGCTGCCCCTTCTTACGAACCAATGCTATGGAAAAACTTGGTTAAGGTAGTCTCTTACTGTAGATGCATAATGTGGTGGTGCTCTATCCTGCTGAAAGAAAAGTATGTCAAAGTTAGGTTTAGTTTTGAGTTGTGGCACTACTACTTCATGAAGCATGTCCAGGTAGTTCTCTCCATTTACAGTTCTATTAAGAAAAACATCCCCAACAACACCTCACTTGATAATGCACCCCAAACTGTAATGCCAGGCTGGTTTACTTCAGTATCTATGGTCAAATGGGGATTTTCATCAACCCAGTACACACAGTTATGCCTGTTCACATGACCAGATAATTTAAAGCAAGCCTCATCTGACCAAATAATTTTATCCAAAGAGACACATTCTTCTCCAGAAAATTGATTATGCATCATTTCGCAGATCATCAAGTAAAAAGTTAGCATTACATAATAAAATAAATTACAATCAGCAAGGAAAAAGCTGTTTATGTAAGTTAGATTTATACTCTGAGGAATGTTTTATATTGGTATTATTAAGCAAGTAACTTCAACCATATAAAAGGTAGTTTAATAACTGTAAACCTACTTTTGGGCCATCCTGTATGTACTATTTTCAATCCAAATCATTATTTTAAAGGAAAGGTGTAAGCAAGAGAGTTTATTAATGTTATATAATAGTCAAAAATAGAAGAATTATAATTATGATAAAAAAATAGCAAGTATTCTATTGTTAATACTTCTCTCATTAATATAGTTATATCATTAACTTGTTTGCAATTTTTTTTCTTTTGGATACTTAACATATTTTAAAAGACATACACATTTATACATATTTAATAGACAATAAAGTGGAATGTACTTTCTAAATTGTTGATGTATTTGCAAAAACATTAATATATTATGAATTTGTTGTACATTTAATAATCAGCTTTCTTCCATACATCAATCTATCAATACATTAAAAGAAGAACATAATTGAAACTAGTAAATATTGTATATATGCTGAGAACTAAATAAGTAAATATTTATAATTTATTAATATTTTATAGATATAGCACTTGGGTAAATATACACACATATATGAAGACGGATTTTATTAATTAACATTTATAGAAAGCAAAAGTAAATTCAAATCCTTTAAAAATCGAGATAAGTTACTTTATAACATACATTTTAAACTGTTTTAAATTTTTTTTCTCAAATTCATTATTGATTTATTTGTAGTTTAAATATTTTAACTTTTATAATAAGATATACCATTAATATTTTTGCGTGTATATATATATATTAATTATCAAAATACAAAATTTAATTTATATAAACATTTAATGTTTTAAAGTTTTATTAATGTATTATGTAAAAAATTATTTGCTATTACTATCTTATTATTATTACTTTTATCTTTTGTTATTCTTATTTAATATTATACAAATAATTGACTTAAAAAGTTGAGCAATAAATTGACTTTGTTAAAAAATACATTAGAAAAGTTAATACATTTTAAAAATTTTGTTTTCATTGAGCTTTATATTTAAAATTATATACATTAGGTTTTTGTAAATAAATTAAAATAAGTTGTACATTTTGGTAAAATGACTTCAAATGGAAATGTTAATTTAATGAAGTAAATGTATTTTGGACAAAAAGCAAAACTACTTTATCAAAATTTATAAACAGATGACAGAGACATTTTACATTTAAATTTATTTTTTTTAATTTTATGCCTGATAAAATAAATACTAAATGTTTACATTTTAAACTTTCCTTAAACAAACTTATCATATAAAGTTATTTACTATGCATGCATATATTATGCTCTCTTCCCGAAGATGATATAATTGATCAGAAAGATATTTGAAATAAAAAATAACAATAATTATTGTTGGTTTACCATAACTTCCTATTCTCTCATTTAATAATATTCTTCTCATGTCATTATATCTAAAAATTAATCAAAACTTTAGAGACTTCTTTATAAATATGCTAACAATCATACGTGTTAAAATGCAGGTGCGGATCTAAATGTCCAGTTCCTATGTGCAAACTTTACTTGGTTCTCCCCAATAAAAAATCACTTTATAAATATATATCAGTGAATATAAATGAAATATAAAGTATATTACTTATATCATTTATTGGATAAAAGGAAAAAATTCTAAAAAAAAAAATGTATAAAAAACAATAAACATACAAGAAGGGTACAAAAACTAAAACAATAAAAATGTGAAAAAATAAAACAATATATGTATTTGGCAAGAAAATGATTTGCAAATCACATCTTATGCAGTTTTACATAAATTAACAGATACACTTAAAGTTTTATAAAAACAAAAATATTAAATATTTTGTACATTATAGAACTAACTATATTTTATTTGACAAAAATTTAATTTATCATTGGTACTATGTATACATAAACAAGAAACAGATAAACTTGCAAGTATATAAAATAGAAAGATATATTTAAAATGATTGAATAAAGAAATAGGTCAATAGATATTTAAACACCAAGAAAAAATGTTGTATTTACATATTGGACTATTTCCATCATCCAGTATTAAATATTGAATGCCTTTAGAAATATTACTTTTAATTAAATTTTCCAATTTCATTCAACTGTTAGTAATAGCAGATAGATTTTAGTATAGGCACAACATTTCCAAAAGTATTATTTGCCTTTCTTCTTAAGGTATTTATGGCCTGATCAGAGACACTACTAGTACAGGAATTGAACCTGGACCCTTAGATTCTTGAATATTGAATTTTAAGATAATATTCTAACCAATAACTCAGATGTTTAGGATGTTACCATAAAAATCAATATTCAAGAATTTAAGGCTCAAGGTTTCATTCCTGTGCTAGTCCTGTTACTTATCAAGCCAGCAAAACATGAAGAAAAGAGAATAATACCTCTTGAAACATTGTGCATATACTAATCTGTGTGCTACTACTAGTAGTTGAATGTAATTGGAAAATTTAAATAAAGTTATTTTTCTAAAGACATTCATTACTTAATATTAAATGATGGAAATAGTCCAATATATAAATATAACTAAAATATTATCATCACAACGTTCAGGAAATCAGAAAGAAAAATCACCCAGTAAATTGAACTTTTCTAGTTTTCATTAATAAAAATTCTCACATAATATCATGTTAATCAAGTTGTCCTCAAAATATCTGACTCTATTGATATAATGTCAAGATTTGAAAATCTGTTATGTACCATTGTAGAATGCAAGTAGTTTTTAATAAATTTAAATTTAGAAAAGGATCATTTTTCAGATGCTACAAATACCAATAATAATAAAAGAATCCAAAGAACAATTATAAAATTCGGATCAACTATGAATTAAGTCATTTGAATAATATACTAAATTATGTGATATATTCCACTTTTAAAATTATAAATAAATAGGTGACAGCATAAAATTTCTTTACATAAAATCATCTGTGTCAATGTTTGAATGATTATATGTTAATTTTTGTCATAACTTTTTACATCATGATAATAAATATTCTTTATTTTGTAAAGTATTTAACAAATACAAAAACTGAAATGAATTCTTATGTTCTTTAAATAAAGTATTTTTTTTTCTACAAAGCATTTAATGTTCAATCTGTTATGCAGAGAAAAATTATTTTAAATATAATTTCAAGATTTATTATATCTATATGTTCAAAATCAAACTGTGTTGTCTTTTTATATTGATTTATTAGTCTATTACTATGAAATAAAGATTCTGTGTTAAATTTTGCTACAAGGAATTTTGAGCATTCTACAATTTCTTTGAGAGTTTCACCAGATCTATAATCATTTAAAAATTGATTTAGATCATTTAATATATCTAACGAAATAGGAGATTCCTATATAAAGACTGCAGTGTTTTGCTGACAAAATTTACTTTGTTTAAAATATATTACTCAAATACAACAAATAAATTTAAATGTAGCAATTTTTTACCTAGATAGATATTTTAGACTATCCATCCAGTTTTGAAAAGTCATTACAAATTTTAAAAAAAGCTTCATGCACTTAAAACATCATACACATTAGATAAATATTTATAGAGGTTTTATGACATCAATTCTGCTCAACAACCTTGTGTCAAGGAAAAGCTTTAAATTTAAATTAGTTGCATGAGTAGGTTCCATTGTTAATCAGAAGAGGAAAAAATTATACAATTCTTGTACTATATTAAAGAAATCAATAATTTCATAATTTATCTTTCTATTATCATTAACTATCAGTGTCAACTACGTTTGAACATGGGACATAAAATGCATGGGATTTAAATCTAAAATTCTTTTTTTTATAAACCTATATTTTTTTCTGTGCATATAAAAGTAATTTAAGTTATTTATAACAAATTACTTAAAGTTATACTAATCTAAATTGTTTTATTATTAAATGTAAACTAACATGAATATTTAATTATTAATTTTTTTAAAAAAAATCATTCATCTATATATAATATATTGTATGCTTCTTATAGTGCATTGTATCTTATTTAATTTTAATATAGGTGTGTGTGTTTGAATAAATAATTATCTTTGTATTGCTTTATTGCAAATTCAGAATTTGATACAAAAATTCTCAAAAGATTATAACTTACTCTGAGATATTAGAAATTTACTGTCACTTTATAAGATAGTCAAAATATTTATGTCATATCACAATAAGCTAATAAAAACATTTTATTCTTATATATTATTAAATTTAGACTGGTTTCTATACTGCAATTGCTCAGAATCATATAACCATTGATTCATTTGTTACCATTATGAAAAATTTTTAACTAGGGAAAGTGATTATCTATTAATCAATGACCAGATAATGTATGTGGGGGAGCGACTATGACAAAAAAATATTTTATTTATTAAAAGCCATGAATAAGGATTATAATGAAGCTTACATATAGTACAAGCCCTCAAGAAGATCCAGTTCTATTTTTTGATCATTGATCCCTTTACACTTATATTATTATTATTATTATTATTATTATTATTATTATTATTATTATTATTATTATTATTATTATTATTATTATTATTATTATTATTATTATTATTATTATTATTATTATTATTATTATTATTATTATTATTATTATTATTATTATTATTATTATTATTATTATTATTATTATTATTATTATTATTATTATTATTATTATTATTATTATTATTATTATTATTATTATTATTATAATGTAATGATTAAAATATGATACTTGTATGTCAGATGAGAAACTTAATGAGAAACTATGTTTAACTATAGTAATACATTTATTTCACATACCAACAATAGAATATAAACATTATAATATCTTTTATAATTACATATTTATTTGATCAATAAAATTAAGTATGGAACATGCAGGATAGAAATTTAATATTTAAAATTAAAAAGCGAAAGCAATCAAGCATATATTTTTCTTAGTCTTAAAGTTAACCATCAAATTATAACTCCCGCCATATGGTGAAATTAAAATTTTCATTAATTTATATTATGTTTGAATTTAAGTATACTACTACGAAAAAAAAAATCAGGATATTAATGTTAATGTAAAATGAAGTGGAGTATTTTGCAAAGTAAAATTTCATTTAATGTTGTAATTAAAATTACTAGTCATTAAAAAAAAAGCTATTTAAAAGATTTTAGCAAATTTCTATATTTTTGTTATTCAGTTGAGCTCAACACCTATTAGATAATTATACCTATTTAACAATGGGGTGTTTGAACCATAATCAATCTATCATTTTAATTCCATATCTAAATTTAAAAATAATTCAACTTGAAGATTTTTCTGGATACCCAAAGTTCCTTTTTGATAGTCATTTTTATAATAAAAGAAACCACATATACCTAATATCTGTACATACTTTGTTTCCTTGGTAATTTCTTCTTGTAATCAATAATCGACTTTAAATTTCTATATTTAATGATTATCAAGTTTTGTTGCATCATTCATAAATAAGATCCAACATTAGTAGATATAATTACACATTATTCAGTATTAAGGCATTATCACAGCTCCATTAAGAAAGCCAAATTTTTAGAAAGATGAAGTTAGCATCCAAAATAACTTTTTAATCCATTATTATAAAGAAGGACAAATATATAAGAGTACAAATCATTTTAACAATTGAAAATTTATGAGTAGTACAAAAAAAAAAACTGATAACAATTTTTTATAGCAAATCAAACTTTTTTTTTCTTTATCTAGCAACCATCGAAATTACCATAGTCACCATTGAATTGTCTGAATTAATCTGCATTTGTTCTATTAGCTTTTTTAAAAAATTGACCCAAAGTTTTCAAAATAATTAGTTTTATTTTTAAATTATTATCTTAAAAATAAACAAAGAAATAAACCTTTATTTTTTACAAATTATTTATATGTTTTAAATTCATCAATACAATATGATTTGCTTTAAAAATAAAAAAAATAAAAACTTTTTATAAAGTTTCAAAACATATAAACTTTTTATATTTATTTATAAAATATATACATGTGACTTATGACAGAAAAATTGCAATATATATATATGAGTGTGTGTGTACAATTTTATATTTTCCAAAATAGTAAGTCATATAGCCAGGAAGGATACATCTTATAATACACATTATTATTTAAAGCTTTATTTTTAGCTTTTTGAAAAATATAGTTAATAAATTTTATTCTCTTACCATCCATATTAAATAATTCAATCAAAAAGAAGCCAAATTTATTCATATGCATTTTAACTTTCTCAATATACTGAGGTTTTATCATTAAACACAGTCATAGTTCTTTATTTTCTTATATATATATATCAAAATCAACATTTTTTAAAAAAATTAAATGTATATTAAAAAATAGTCAATTTTGTATATTTAATTAAAATGACTTTACATACCATCATTTTCTATCTATTTTTGAATTACTGCAATCCCTATGATATTTACCGTTATTTAATATATTAAAAATATTTTTATAAACATTATTTTTAATTATTACAAATTTAAATATATAATTAAACTTTATACTATTACCAATTCTATTCAATCTTGGTATTAATTCCTCTTTATATAAACTTTTTATTCTTCTTTCCTTTAAAATTTAACTTTTTCTAACATTTAAATTGAAATTTGATGGTTTTTCTTTTTCTTTTCAATAATAAATACCAAATTTTAACTCTGATAATACCTCAATATTATATCTTATTTATTTTTGTTATTTCCATATAATTTCTTTCCAGTTGATCTAATTTTCTTATCTTTGCAAACTATTTTATTTTTTCTTCATTCTATTTAAATAATTGTCTTTTTTTTTTAAATTATGAATGTTACCTGCATTTTTTTTTCTTTTTATAAATCAATTTTAACATTAATTGGATTTAAATGTCTTAGTTATATATTCTATAATTTTCTTTGATTCTTCAAAAAGTATTTTTATTTATGTTAAAACTGCAAAATAATATATATATATATTGAGAAATTACAAATAAATAATTTAAACAATAATATTTTTTAAATATTAAGGTTTTAATTGTTCCTATAGAATAATCATTCTTCTTTTTTTTTTTTTTTGTAATCATAATAAGTAATTTAATTTTTTTTTATTTGAAAGTATTTTAACTGTCATTCTTTTAAACATAATCATAAGATTGATAAAGATTAATATGATGATTGAATTAATATTTTACCCTCATGATAAAAATAACTAAATATACATTTGTTGATTATTGTTCTACTGTATGGATAAAAATTCTTAATGTCTCCATGATGAAAAGTCTCAATATCCTTTCACATCAGACTCATTTTCCAGATTATAACAATACCAAATAGATACATTTATTATTTTGCCATAAGATCTTAAATTTTGAAAAATAATTGAAGTATTTCACCAAACTATTACGTAAAGCATAATATAAATATATTTAAATACAAGTATATTGTCTATACTGAAGTTCATATAATTTAGAAAGGATTTTAACTCAAATTTCCAAGCTCTCCACAGCCATGCACTCTATCTTATACAACTGATATACATTACCACACAAATTTTTTCACATGTGTGTGGTAATGTATATTGGTTGTATAAGATGGAGTGTGGATGGATATGAAAAGCTTGAAAGTCTGACATCAAATCTTCTCTCTCTATATATATATATATATTCAAAACAATACAATAATTAATACAGTAAAAAAATATTTTAAAAACAAATCTATACCATTTGAATCTAGTTGATAATGATTACATAGAGAGTCAAAAGTACTTCTATTAAATTATGGTATACATTTGTTTTTAAAATATTTTTTATTGTATGAATTATTGTATTGTTCTGAATAATTATATATATTTTATTATAATTGGAATACAGACATTGATTAATAATTTATATATATAACTTCCAAATAAAGTATAATTTATTATTATATATTTGATATGTTTAAATATAAAGTCTTTCTGAAAACAAACAATCTGATAATGTCATGTAGGTTATTGCATTTTTGAATAAATAAACAGTTTTTGATAACTAACAAAGTTATTTTAATTAAAAAAAAATAAAGAAAAACAATAGATTTTCTATAATATACAAGATATTTTCGAATATTTAGATTATTATTATGAAGTGTTTAAATTAATCAATTAACCAATTTTCTAAATAAAATAAAATTCAATAAGTTTCTTCAAATATTTTAAAAAATACGGAAAATTATGTTAAAAATATAATAAATTATATGCTGGAATTAATTTATAATTTTCAAAACACCAATAAACAAATTAAATCTATAGCCAGAATGTAGCATGACTGCTAGATCTTATATAGAAAAGCATTCATACTTTAAACTAGCCATAGTTTTATTTTATGTGTAACTCGTATTTTGAAAATTATAGAATTAATTCCAGTGTGTATTTATTGTATATATATATAATATATGTTTGCGTGTGTGCGTATATATATATATATATATATATATATATATATATATATATATATATATATATATTAAATAATGCATTAGATATATGTATATAATACGATAACTAAATTATATTTAAATATTATATTAACTTTTAGAACTTTTATTGAGATTAACATACCACAAAAGCACTCATTTTTAAAGTAATCTGTGTTATTTAAAATTTTCTTTGTACATAAATTAATATTTGTAAACAACATGTTATCAATAATTAAACAACTATAGAACATTTTCATCTTTTATGCAATTAATTTATCATTATAATCATCATCATCATCATCATTATTATTATTATAGATTTTATATAAATAGATAAAATAATGCAATAGACACAAGACATAACTACAATTCAAAAATATATTATTGTATATTCTTATTATGACAGTGAAAATAAAAAAAAAGCATAAATATATTATATCTACATTTTAAAGTTTGAACAGTAATATGCAGTTGTAAGAAAACAAGGTTTTTATCCTTTATAAAAAAATGTCTTACACCTGCATAATATAACAAATCATTGGATAACATTTTCTGATAATGTAAATCTTTCATATGATGATAAAGAAATGTTTAAGGTAACATATGTATCAATTATTCAGAAACATTTTTTGAAAAAAATAAATATAAATTCAAAATTGCAATAGTCTAAAATTAGAGGGATTTACATTTTTTAATTCAGATACTAGAAGGGTAAAATGGTTTTGTGAAATAGAACTTACATTTATATAAATATACCTAGGTAGTTATTTTACAGATTTTTTTCATAATAATTTAATAAAATCATATGTTTATATGTTGTAGTTCATTATACAAATACTTATGGTTGACTCAGAAAAAAAATTGAGACATCATTTGAAAACTAAAAATTCATTAATTTTTTTCATAGAAATAATTTTTTTTTAAGTGTCCTAGCATCGGCCGGGATGCGAACCTGCAACCTGGGAAACTGCCTGCAAGTGCAAGGCAGCCGCATCAATAAATGTATAAATGTAATCATTGTTGATAATAATATGTAACTACAATGTCCCATTTAATATGAACTATTTTAAAATATTCTAACAACTGTTACAAAAGTGTACTTCTCTACTTCATAAGAATTGTTTTTTTTTTAATTGTAAGCTTTGGTGGGTGGATGATAGTCTGCTCCTGACTTGCTCTGCTAGCAGTACATATTAGCATATGAAACACAGATTCCATTTGCAAACCAAATGTCATTTGATAAAAAATTTGTAAAAGACATTAAATTATGAAATTAAGCAATAAAATTACTAATATAAACTCTTATAGTATTGTGGAGGATAGTCATGCCAGGACTTCTCAAAATAATAAGATGTTAACCATGGAACACATCAATTGCTAGTTACACCTTTTGCAAAGTACTTATTTTTTCACCTAATAAACACAATAATATTACTTCAATTTAAGGATATCAAAAGTGCAAATTCTGTATAAATTAATTGTTCAGTACAACATTGTTGTAATTGTACTTCAGTATATTCATTATTCTAATAATACATGTCTTCTTAAATTTCTTTGATTTACTTTAATTGATGATCAAATGCATTGTAAACATAGTATAGCTACTTTTATATTAAATCATCATGTAAAAGAAACCAACATTCATTAAGATATTTCAAATAATATTGTAATATTTCTTCAGAAAGATATTTTAATATATGCAATGTATACTAACTTCCCAATGCAAAATGGCCCTAACCTCCTCTTCCAGATCATTCACCTTCTATATTTATCAGAGATTTTAATTTTATACCAGATTTTAGAGATATGTAAATGATGATTAAACAGATTGTCCAGTTTTAGAATGTATAAATTTAAATAACATGTACCTATCAAGCAAAGGGGTATCTTTTAGGAAAATGAGGAACAGAAACAACTAATTTATACTTTTCTTTGATAAAAAAAATGGATATTATTACTTCCTGGTCTAATGATATTGCACCATTTTCACCACAGTTATTACAAATCAAGTCTTATCACTCTTAAAATCCATACTGCTATAGTCAATTGTCATCACATTCCAGGATAGAATTTAAGGAAAGTTATCTAGAGTCAATATATGAATATGCTGCAAAGAATATTAATATAATCTCTTCAATTCTCTTTCTTAAAAAACTCATAATGATAGTTAAAAGAGACTTCATTCCTCATGGAATCCAAAAGCAATTTATTTTATATTGTAGCAAATATTAAAATAAATTTATTATCACAAAGCAAAGTGCTCAAAGTCTTAATTTTCCAACAAAACCAAATTTTAGTTCATCATGAAATTCTTACTGTTCATGTTCTTGAATGCTCAGTCCTATGAAAAAGTGCAATTACAATCAAAGATTCAATAACATCAATTATGAATGCTAGAAAATAGACTGATTAAACTAATCATCATATTTTTGTGATTTTACATTATGTTTATGTGATATACATTATTTACTTTCGTGCAACATCAGTTAACCACAGAAATAATTTAGCTATAGTAGCTATCATGCTATTATAAAAATATATACTTTTAATTTGTTAATTGCTACTTATTATTATGGACTATTCTCTACATAAAGCCATCAAAACCATAAAAATAATTCTCAATCTTAGTCAGATATTTATCCTAGCAAAAAGTGCACTCATTTTTTACCAATTGCAAGTAGAAACTGAAAAAAATCTTCATCGGTAGTTTCCTTTCCTGAACTGTCAAGAACAGCATATCACCACTTCATCAATTTAATATATAAATTATATTAAGTCAAAAAGATAAAGTTATTTTTAATATATAGGATATATGAGCACAGACTTTCACATGACCCAACACTCACCATTCTATCTCATAACACTGATACACTTGAACACATATATGCTGAAAAGATAAATAATCACCAATATGCATATTTTATGCTAAAACAGAAATCATTAATTAATCCAGATGTCATCTCTACACATATATGCAATAAGTGCTCAGATATATATTAAGATAGTCAATCTTCATACTTTAATGGACAGACTTCAATCCACTCCACACTCCAACTCTTCAACCGTCCATCCAATTGAAAATCTGATGATGGAATGTTCAAAGACCACCATGAGGTTGAAATTGTCATCACACCCATTTTGACCTAAAGTCAATCTGACCCCTCATGTACATGATATAATCCATTTAATACTTATATGAGGGATGGGCAGACATCTCTACTATGTAATTACCGAAATACAGGCTTATTATATACCTTTATCAATATATGTAATATATAGGGTATATGAGCACAGACTTTCACATGACCCACCACTCACCACTCTATCTCATGACACTGATACACTTTAACACATATATGCCAAAAAGATAATTAATCATCAAAATACATATTTCATGCTAAACCAACAATCATCAGTTGGTCCAGATCATCATCTCTACACATGTATGCAACAAGTGCTCAGATATATATTAAGATAACCAATCTTTATACTTTAATGGACAGGCTTCAATCCTCTTCACATTCCAACCCTTCAATCACCATCCAATTGAAAATCTGACAATGAAACAATCAATGGCCACCCTGAGGCCAAGATTCTCATCACACCAATGTTGACCTAAAGTCAGTCTGACCCCTCATGTATATAATCCATTTAATACTTATATGAGGAATGGGAATTAAAGTATGAACATTGGCTATCTTAATACATATCTGAGCACTTATTGCATATATGTGTAGAGATGATAATCTGGACCAATTGATGATTGCTGGTTTAGTCTGAAATACATATATTGGTGATTATTTATCTTTTCAGCATATGTGTGTTCAAGTGTAACAGGGTTATGAGATAGAGTGGTGAGTCGTGGGTCATGTGAAAATATGTGCTTATATACCCATATATTACATATATTGATACAGGTATATAATAAGCCTGTATTTCAGTTATTACAAAGTTCTTTTTATAAATTATTCAGATTAAAATTATTACTATCATTTTTACAATTTATTACCTTGAATGTATAATAAATAAAAAAATAAAATTTAACATTATATATATAAATGAATATTATCTGTGTACATTCTTGCACAATTTATTGAATATATATATATATATATATATATATATATATATATATATATATATATATATATATATATATATATATATATATATATATATATATACCAACATTTGACCAGGTCACACTTGTCATCAACTGGGTAACATGTCTTATAAAATAATTATAGAGGTTCTGAAATAACAATAATGGTCATTCTATTAATAGAAAGAAGAAATAGTAATTATGAGAAATTATTTAGATTTATGACTTTTTTTTAAAAAATTCCAAATATAAGATCATTTGCATTTATCTTCACATTTGTTGAAATGTTGGTATATATATATATATATATATATATATATTTATATATATATATATATTATATATATATATATATATATATATATATATATATATATATATATATTATACATGGATGTACCCAGATAATATTTCATTTATATCTGTATTCCATGAATATGTTTGATTTAATATATATATATTTACAGATGATGTTTTTGGTAACTTACTTGAAAAAAAGTTATAATGATGATTTGCTTCTTCAGTATGTATTATAACTGGAAGTTGCAACCTTTCCATTTGTAAAAATTATAAACATCTAGTTTACCTCTGCAAAACTGTACATTTATTTTTAATATAAATGAATACATATATAAATAAATTAGTAGAAATCATCAATATGTATCTAAGACATCATCTTTTAAAAGAAAGCCATTCAACATCTTTTTTTAAAAAATATTCAAATATATCATAAACAATAATTGACAGTATTCTCTTTGTAACTGTAACCCATTAAACATCCCCTCTGCGACCACTCAAAATTATTAATAGTCTATTAAACATTATCAAAATAATATTCTTCATCTGCAATATGAGTCTGCTTGAAAACAAATTGGAAAATTTTAATATTTAACTTCTTTTACAATTTAATGTGAGAAGCAATTACTTTTAAAGAGTGAATGACACATTTTTACCTGTATATATTTAGTTGAACCTGTAATGTATTGAAATATTTCTTTTAATTTTGGAGCATGCTATTTTATGATTTATACTAAAGAATTCACTTTACCATGCTCATGCATAATTGATTTTGTTCATGTTCTGACTCCCAATAATGACATTTTTTATAAGGTGTTATTATTCTGAGTGAGAATGCATTACATTTATTTTATATTAACTGTTTGGCCTTAAAAGTGAACATGGTAGTCTAATTTGATTTATCACATAAAATTCAATAGAAAATAGCAATTGGAGTTCAATTGTATTTCCTAACAACTTTTAGTAATGTACCATTCATATATAAATTAAAATAACCAAAAGTAAAATTTAAAGTTAGAAAAATAAATAATGCCTTCATTTATTTTTGGATAATTATTTTAACAATTCATACAAATTGGTAAAATGCATATATTTGTAAGTGAACAAGTCAATTCTTAATAATATCACCTTTTCAGTGATACAATCATAAATATCAAAAACATACAATATAAAGTTGAATCTCTTAGTGAATTCAATACATGCAATTTTGGTTTTTAATTTGATATAGTTTCTACCAAAATATAAAATTAGAGTCATCCACATGTTCAATTATACTTTTATTCTTTGCAGGACCATTATTAAATAGAGAATTAAATTGCTGTCATACGGGTATAACCTAAAAACTTTTAAAACATCATGCTATTAAATTCAGAAGAGTTATAGAGTTATGTGATGACAGAAACTATGTTGTTATTTTTGTGTCTATATGAAATAAAAGATATTTGTAAATTTAAATATTTTTATTAGTAATGGTATTAGTGTTAAAATCATCATCATCACCATTATCATCATCATCATCATTATTATTATTATTATTATTATTATTATTATTATTGTTATTATTATTATTATTATTATTATTAAGTTTCAACAATAGTAAACTTTATTGATCCAATAGTTACATAGTATTATAATGCCATAGCAAGAAACATGTTGAATCTTATTATTGTCAGTTCAATTTCAAGTGCTACAATATTCATTTTTTTAAACGTACATATCTATACGGGTAATTTTACATGATTCTATCCACTGTAGCAATGTTAATTAATCACATTACTGTCCAATAGGAGCATAATCTGGACCATGCTTTCTTCAATTTTTGTTCTTTATAGCTTTGCTGTTTGTCTGAGCAGGGACCAAGTAGCTGCATAAATATCTGGGCTGGTGATCTGCTTGTCTCTAACTTGAATTTTATTCAACTTATTCTCAAATGTGGCTGGATGCCTTCTGGGGTTATTACCCAATATGAACACACACCTAGTGCACCAAAGTGCATATAAGACAAACATTGAGGCCCTTATGGCTGGTATAGACCTACCTTTGTAATTTGACATAATTTGCACCATTGTAGTATTTTTTCCCCTGTATTTGCCCTGCAAAATGCATCTAGTCTGCTCCAAGGCCTTGCAGTTGAAAATTATATGCTGTAAAGTCTCCTCAGCCATATGGCAAAGGTCACAGAATGGATCAAATGATCTGTACATTCTTCTGTGATGTAAAAAATATTTAGTAGGTAAAGTGTTCAAATTCATCTTGATTATAAAATCTAGGAACTTAGGTTCTAGTTGCCATTTTTTGTATTGCTTGATCAGATATTTGTTTTCTATTTCTAGTATTGATGGGATCTCCTCATTATAATTATTTTGATGTATAAATTTATATATTTCCCAATATTTATATTTTTGGTCCAATTGATCTGGAATTGTTCTTTCTCTCCTGCATTGGTAGACGGTGATTGCCAAAAAACAATCTTTTAGAGGAGGCCTATCTGTAGGTGTTATCTGCTCTAGGTGTCTTAATTTAGGAAATTGAGTGAGTATAGCAATTATAGCATTCCTTGTTTTGAATGTTTGAAATGTTTGTAAGCTATGCAATCCCAATCCATTTGCTATAAGAGGGTGATTCAGTTTTGTCATTGAAATTGCCACCTTCTTTTTCCCCCAGATTTTATTATTATTATTATTATTATTATTATTATTATTATTATTATTATTATTATTATTATTATTATTATTATTATTATTATTATTTATTATTATTATTATCATCATCATCATCATCATCATCATCAAATAAATATAAATAGAATTGCTTTTCATACAATTTTATTAATATTTATCTACAAATAATGAAGTAAGCATAGAGATTTACAATTGACATCCCAAGTATGTGAGATACTAAAGATACATTTAACAAAACATTATAATTTCTAAAATTTATAATGTATAATATATTGTTAAATAAGAAAATAGATACAATTAAATTTAAAACTTTACTTATGGAAATGAACAATGAAAATTAAATACATTATATAAAAAGTAACTTATAAATAAAATAGGTTAATTTATGCCAATATTAAATCTTTATTTTTAGTCTGTGCTGCTTTATAAAATTAGCATCTACGTAAGCGATTAGTGATTATTATAATATACAATGAGGGTATTAAAATTTAAAAAAGTTGTTGATTTATTAAGATTAACACATCTAAAACAATTTCGCAACCAATAAGAATAAACAAGTATTTATTTTTAAATACTAGCTTATTAGGATCGATAATGTATCACTTTTTGAATTTTTAATAATATTAATTATAACTAGATATATTACATCTACTTATTTTTGATATATATATATCAATTTAGTCAATCTATAAGATGAATTTTGCATAAGTTATGAAATAAATTGTTAATCAGATTAGTAACCAAAATCACTACAAGATTGCAAAAAAAGCATTCCGGAACATGCATTAATTAGTTTATTTATAGATAAAAGATTTTGATTAATTCTAGATTGAGAAAAATACACGAAAGTACAAACAAAAAAGATCTGGCTTTGATCAATTTACTTTTTAATTAATATATTTTTATTAGCGGATATTTTTGCAACTTTGCAATATTAAGTACTTGAAACAGCTATTGATTTCATTTTGAATAGCATTTTTTATCATTATAGCATAAAACAAATTATAGATGGAGGTCTATAACAACTACAATTTGACATATTTCCTATTATTAGTAATTGTTGACAATAAAATGTTTAATTTTTTTTCTAAAAAATTTTGTTGACATAGTGGGTTTCAATATTAATTTTGATCTTTGAACTTTCTGAGGTTTTATGAATATAATAGATGTAAATAACCTATTTTTATAAATTTTATAATATAAAAGTATTTTTTTATTAAAAATTTATGATGTATAAAATCAATTATCATTTCAATTCTTTTAATTAATTTTAGAACGTTATAGAATAATATCAAATTCAACGTGGCTTAAAAATGTACTTTACTATTAAAATGAATATGCTTTGAAAATAATGACATTTAATTGCTATTCAATTTCTAGTTAAACAATATAATAGCAAAATCATCAATAGTTAATGAAGTGTTCATATTTTAACAAAGTTTCAGATAATCTTTTTCATATTATATACTTACATTGTAATTATTCTTAAAAAATAAATTTAATTATAATATTAGACAAATGTGAGTATGTGTAGATACAAACTGACCACGATTTTTGTTTTAAATTTTAACTCCTAATGTCCCTGTATTAATTAGTTCTTAAATATACATTTTTCAACATGCTTAGCACATTTCCAGGTGTCCATTATTACACAATGTTTAAAGAAAAAAGACAATCTTCATAAAGATTTCATCAACTTTCATGAATCAATGCATCAACTATCATGAATCAATTTTCATTAAGCTGTGAACTTTTTTAAATAATAGTAATATAGTAATACTTACTTATCCATTTACCAATCTATACTGGATGAATTTCTAGTTTTATTATGAACCAGCTATCTGGAAAAAAATTGTTATAATGTAAAACAACTGCCAATGTTAATCTGGCCTGACCTTTAACCTCAAATCATGAATATGCTAAGAAAGACACTAATTGCTATTTTAGAATACTTTTTTAACCTATTTAGTCATTCAATATTAATTTGTAAATACATAACTGTCTCTTTTTAAATGAAAGATAAAAAACACAAATTAATTTACTTTAATCAAGTGAGGCAGTTCTAACTGTAAAAAATAATGAGTTATAACAGTGATGTGCAACTATTTGTAACCCTATATTCAGCCTACATTTTATGTGACCCATTATATTGTTACCATCCTTTTATAAGCATATAAGAATAGTAATAATAAAAGTTATTTACCACATACAAATGTATATCTTTATATTATATTTTAGTACATAGTATTTAACGTCTTTGAAAAAACTGCATATTTACAAAAATTGTATAATAATAATTGGTTCATAGTTAGAAGCATACAAGCACAAAAAACAAAACTCTGAGAGTGAACAAGAGAAATGAGACCAGTACACGTGAAGTGCCATTATAATGTACTGTTTATAAAAAGTGAATTGGACTATAAAAAAAGAAAGTGTTTAAACACAAAAGTGGTCAGACACAATAATGAGATGAGCAGTTTTTATGTATTTTTAACAGTGTTTAGGTTTTTTTTTTTTCAATTTAAAAAATATTACTCAAATGAGAACTTATCAAAATTTTCATGATCCTTAAAAAATTTTCTGTGACCCTTTGAGGAGTCTTGAGTCATGACTTGCAGATTGCACACTGCTGAACTATAGTGTGAAATAATCTATACAAATATAGTAAATATGTTATATGCTATTGTCACAGATCTCACTATATATCTTTTATCATTGTACATATATAGATGTTACATTTACATTAATCTCTAAGATAGTCATTGTCTGTGACTGTTTCTTTTACAAAAATATGCTAATCTTGTGTCTCTATTACTATATTGGAAAGTTTATTTAAATTTACTTACTTTTAAAAAACAAAAGTAGAAAATTATTTTTTATTACAAACTATCATACTTGCATGCACACACACACAGTGGCTATCTTTAATTGATATGCACTGTTTGAAAAATATAAAAATGATATTGTAGAATTAATTAAATATATGATAATATGATTCCCTAAAGATCCAAAAACTTGAGAAAAATATTATTGAAGCAAAGTTAGTAATAACAGTAGAATCTATTCAAGGATTGCCAAGTTGAATAAGTTTTTATATGAGAAAAAAATAACGTTTTTAAGTAGTTTAACATTTTAAAAATAAGTCAATATTGTAAACATATTTTGTTGGATAAGTAGATAAGAATAAAAGAATTTGGCTTGATAGAATGAATACAATGAGTATGTTAATGAGAAGAGTCCATCATCAACATGTAATGTGGATTTCATTAAAAGATAGAGAACAGAGAGACACTTATAGTCAATATTCTTCTCCAAAAAGCATGAATTGTGATTAACTGCTTTTCTTTTGATGTTGAGTTTTTCCCACATACCTAAAACAAATTAAAACTTGTCAACCTAAAACCCATATGTAACTCAGCAGGCATGAAGCAGAATTTGTTAAAAAGTAATATTAATAGCATTTCTTCCATACTTTTATGTCATTAGATATTTAACAATTTCATAACACATTTAGCTTATCCTCCATTATAATATTACTTGATTGAGAAGGCTTGTAATGCACAACATGGCTAGAGCTAGCTAAGTTCATAACATTGCAGTAGATAATAAATATTTAAAAAATTATTGAGTAGTGAGTTGCCCATGAACTCATGTGATATTTGATTATTTGATTTCCAGAAATTGCAGGAAGAACTTCAATCTAGAATCATTTAGTTCTCATCTGAATTTTTCTAACAATTTACAAACATACGTTAGTTATTTTAGACAGAAGATTACTTTTTATTTGAGGGTATTTCAAATTATTTTATTATCATTATATGCATATTAAACAAAACTTTCTTCAAACATAACTTATGTTTAAGTTTAGTTGCCAATGGTATTTATTCATATAAAAATTACTTTTTTATAAACTATTCAGATGTGCATAAAAATGGTAGGCACTAATCTCTTGGATCACTATTAGATAAGGTTACATCATCATCAATAGTAGTCTGTCCAATAGACAGGTCCAGAGAGTAGTCACTACATCAGTTTATCCATTCTTCCATTCCATTCTCTTCCTTGCCCACTTCCTCAATTCCACATAACCTCTTCCATCTTGTATATCATCCAATAATGTCAATCTCTTCCATCCTTTTTTTTTATTTCCACTCACCATTCCTTCCAAAACATCTTTCATTAAACTATAATCTTTTCTTAGTATATGTCCAATCCAGTTTCTCTTTCTCTCTTTGATACTTTCAATCAATCTTCTTTCCTCATTAACTCTTTTCAAAACTTCTTCATTTGTTATTTTATTCACCCAACTGATTTTTTCCATTTTTCTCCATGTCCACATCTCAAAAGCTTCCAGTCGTTTCTTAATTCTATTACTCAATGTCCATGTCTCACAACCATACATTAATACACTCCACACATAACATTTAATTAATCTTTTCCTTAATTCTCTTTCCATAAGTCCACAGAATATCTTCTTTCTTTTTACACATGTCACATTTGCCAATGCTATTCTTTTTTTAACTTCATCTTCACTTCTTCCATCCTCACTCAACCAACAACCCAAATATCTAAATCCCTTCACCTGCTGCACCATGTCATCATGGATTCCAATTTGCAGTCTTTTTGCATCTCTCCCTATCCATAAACACTTAGTCTTTTCAATATTAATCTTCATTCCATATGCCATACATCCTTCTTCCAATTTATTCAACATATTCTGAAGATCCTTTTCTTCCTCAGCAATAAGAGCCATATCATCTGCAAATCTTATACACTTTATTACTCTCCCTCCAACATTTGCTCCTCCACAGTCCAAATAATTATTTATCATATCTTCTAAATAAATATTAAACAAAACAGGTGACATACTACATCCTTGCCTAACTCCACTTTCTATATTCACTTCATCCATCTCATTACATCCAAATCTAACTCTTATTCTTTGCCCATTATACATATTCCATATCAATCGTCTTTCTTTCCAAAATACTCCTTTATCTCTTAAGATAGACATCAGTTTATTCCAGCTTATTCTATCAAATGCCTTTTCTAAATCTACAAAACATATACCAATTCCTTTATCTCTTTCAATATATCTTTCTGCAATTGTCCTAACAATACCAATAGCATCTCTTGTGCTTTTCCCTTTCCAAAAACCAAACTGTTCTTCAGCAATATAATAGTCAACCTTCCCATAAATCCTTTGAGTTAAAATCCTCAATAACACCTTAGAAACATGAGACAATACTCTTATTGTCCTATACTCTTCACATTTAACAGCTTTCTTCTTTTTAGCAATTGGAATCACTATAGTTCTTAAAAAATCTTCAGGCCAAACTCCACTATTATATATCAAATTGCAAAGTCCAACTATTTCCTTCATAGTAAATTCTCCCATTTCTCTCAAAAATTCTATAGGTAT
This sequence comes from Epiperipatus broadwayi, assembly GCA_028023455.1. NCBI lineage: Eukaryota > Metazoa > Onychophora > Udeonychophora > Euonychophora > Peripatidae > Epiperipatus > Epiperipatus broadwayi. Next base: position 2,649,243 of record JAQFVV010012480.1, on the reverse strand, counting down.
TGCATCAAATCCAATAGCCTTACCATTCTTCATTTGTGCGATTGCCTTTATTACTTCATCTGGCAGTATGTCCATACCTCTATCATCCATTGCAACATCTTCTTCATTTTCAAGTTCATAACTAATTAAATTATTTCCTCTACTAAACAGATACCGAATATATTCTTCCCATCTTTTTAATATATCATTACTATCGATTAACCTTCTTCCATTCTTATCCGCAATCTCACTTGCTACCCATGTCTTTTTCTCCCAAGAAATACTTTGTATTCTATCAAATGCTAGATCATATCTTTTCATCTGTTAAAACCTTTCTATCTCTTTACATTCTTGCTCCAACCACTTTTCTTTTGCTAAATCTGTTTCTCTTCTTAATACATTATTAAATTTCCTATATTCCTTTTGCCCTTCCTCAGTATTTACATTCTTCCACCATCTCCGCACTTCCATCTTTTCCAACATACCTTCAGTTATCCAAGGTCTTTTAGCTTTTCTCGCCTGAATAATACCTATTTCATTTTTTGCTATTTTCAAGAATCCCTCTTTAATTCTATTCCAACACTCATCAGAGCTATTAATATAGTTCCCATCTTGAACAATTCTTTTAAATTCATTTTCACATATTAAACCAAATTTTCCTTTTTCCATTTGTCTCAATTTATCCAAGTCCCATCTTGTGTATCTTTTTCCTCTTTTAATTCTTTTTAAACTTAATTTTAATTTAGTCATCACCAAATTATGATCTGAATCTATATCAGCACCTGGCAAAGCATAGGAACCCTTAACAGCATTCTTATATCTATTCTGAATCAGTATATAATCAATTTGATAACGTTCTTTGTTACCTGGAGCTTTCCATGTATACAATCTTCTAATATGACAAAACTCCATGTGACTTCTCAGCTTATTTTGATATATGAATTAAAAGAAATAATTAATTTATTCAAAAATTTACTATTGTAAGTCTAATTAGGGATAACTAATTCTTTCAACTATGTCAACCAACTTTTGCTTTCATTCATTTTTCTTCAGATTGTCCCTCTTGCATTATTAATAAATTTATACATTTTGACTGAGAGTTTTAGTTTGTATTTATTATTGCTATAATGTATTAGTATCTTTATTTGTAATATTGTCTTGTCTGCATGCCTATTCCATGTCTAGTCATTTAGAGTAACTTATGTTCTTCATGATCTAGCCAAGTATTGTTAATGCAGGTTGTATAGTTGTTATCATCATCCTATAAAAATTGTGTAAATATATGTATGCCAGTCTATCACCTGGTGTTTAAAGTCACATAGTACCTATATAAACTGAAAAAAGGTAAATAACAAGCATGTTTAGTCAACATGGTAGTACCTCAAGTGAATTGTATTTCAAAGCTGTACGAAAAAAAAAAATTCTTGGTTTAAAAGATTAAAAGAAAAGTTAGTTTGAACATTTGATCATATTATTAAATATTTTATAAAATTATCCTCTAATAAATGAGAAACAAAATGATAAATTGCACTGTAAAGGGGAAAAAAATGTTTTAATACATGATATAATTTTAATTATGTAGTTTATAAAAATCTAAAGCAGTTTGTATCTTTTTTCATTTGCTTTTTTTCTGAATTGTCAATTCCTAAAGTAAAGTTGTTGACAAATCTAAAAATGATATTAAAATTTTGGAGTAAATGATATTTTAAAAATTTGTAGTCAAATTTTAAAAATCACTAACATTTTTTCTTCTTTCCCACCTCTAGCTAATATAAATAAATAAAAATGTCTATTTGTTTTCTTTCATTTGTTTATTTATTAAATTATGATATAATGTTAAAATATTTGTAAATTTTTCACCATAACATGTTGTTAAGAGAATTAAAAGATGTTTTCAAAAACATGGTGTTGTAAAGAAACACAGTTCAGATCTTGTAATAAGTTGGTGATGAATCCATTGTTTGGAAAACATATTGTTGAACAATAGCAAATAGGATATAAATAGGTCTGAAATAAGCAACAAAGGCAGGGATTAATTGGGTCTAGTCCAGTCATCTAGTTTACTCTTGTTTTATATGAAGACAACTCAAGTAGAAGTTTTGTGGTGATCCCATACAAAGGAGAAACACTACTGATTAAGATTGGATTTCATTGTAACTTAGATAAGCATATTATGCTGACTGTTTTATAGTATTTTTCAATACTCCATTTTTACTACAAATGTGAAAACTTTATCTAATAGAAGACCATATAGTATGTGCAGCTAAACAACAAAAACACACCAGCCAAAATATCTGGAAGCACAATTGTATTGACGTATAATATACTGAAGTCTCCTAAATCCAGCCCTTGTATGCTTTAATAATATCATGAAGAAAGAAGTGGACAGTGCTGTAACAATGTCCTAAGACCTATTGATTCTATACTTAGTGTCAACATTGTTACTCTATTTTCTAACATTAACAGTGCAACAGCAGAATAACTACTATCCTTGATCCTTGAAGGAACTAATGAAGCCATCTGAAAATAAAATAAAAGAATTCTGTTGGCAGAAAACCATGGTTTAAAACTATTTAATTATTTCATAAGGTAAGATCTTATCATTTTATATATATATTAAATCTAAAATATTTTATTTTACCTTTAATATTTTGAACTCAGACTTTCACATGACCCACCACTCTCAGCGTCATCTCATATTGCTGACCCACCTGATCACACACATGTTGATAAGATAAAAAATCACCAATATATGTATTTCATGCTAAACCAGCAATCAGCAGTTGGTCTAGATTACTATCCTCACACATATATATATAATCAGTACTCAGTTTTATATTAAGATAGCCAATCTTTATACTTTAATGGACAGGCTTCAAATTATTCCAACTCACAACTCTTTAGCCTTCCATTTCATTGAAAATCTGATGATGGAATGTTCAAAGCCCTTGTTAGTGCCAAGGTTGTCATCCTAGCAGTTTGAACCCAGCATCTATTACATATATAAATGCAGGTTTAAGCCTGTATAATGTATTACTTTAATATTTTGTAAATATAATGATAATTGCCAATATATAAGCAACAATATTATATATTTATTGTCAATAAAATGTTATAGTTTTATTAATCCAATTAGTTTGTGATTGCTTATTTAAATCAATTCAAACATTATGCTTTTAACATCAATTATGCTAGTAATATCACAACCCTGAGAAATCATGCAATCTATTGTGGAAAATGCAGGCATGGCAGTAATAATTTGAAAATTATAATAATCAGTCATTAATAAGTTTTGCAAAAGTAAAACTTCAGTTCAGAATGTTTGATGCTTTAAAAAGCTTACACTTTTTATTTTTGAAACTAGAAAACAATTTTAAAATACTTTTGAGAGAACTTGTACTTAGTTTAAATCTTAAGTTCAAGGTTTTTAAATCATCATCATAATCAACTTAGATTTTGGTTAATATTATATATTATGATTTGAAGCATTTTTATACAAATGTTATTAAACATTCAACTTTCACGTAATATAAATATTTGTTTGGTATCAAAATTTACTGCTATGTATTTGTATATCATTGATTCCAACCTGATTTAGCATTACATGTTTGGTACAACCAACATTGTGTCTTGAACATCCCCTTTGTTATAGTTAATTTTCACTCCTGTATAGTCACATAATGTATTGAATATTAAAGCATAAATACATTTAGCATATTATGTTGTATATATAATAAGTAGCATGCAATAAATGTTTGAAATAAGAATTAAGATTAACAAGTTTATAAGAAAATGTATGTACTAACATTTTATGAAAATAGTAGGAGGCAAGAAAATATTTAATAAATGGCAGTCTATATAAAAAAAAAAAATATTAAGACATGGGTATATATATTTAATAAATGGCAGTCTATATAAAAAAAAAAAATATTAAGACATGGGTATATTACATTATTCTGGAGAGGATTGCATATGAAGTGTTGAGACTGGTGTGGTTATTTAATGATAGTGTATATATAAAAAAATATTTCATGTTTGTAAAGCTGCATAATAAGAATAATCAATAAGAAAATAATAGATCAATTAGTTTTATATATTAATAATAACACATTCGGTAACAAAAGAGATGGAAGCATAATAGAACATGGATACATCAGCAGCACAAGAATCAGCACCATGAATAGATTCAGAGATAATTGAGCAAGAATCCATTAACACAGACCTTCAAAAAAATCAGACACATTCATCACTGAAATGCTGTGTGCACTTATGAAAGAATTTAAATAGTGTTTAAAGAAATGCACTCATAAATAGAAGAAACTCAATAAAGAAATTAGTTAATCCTGCAAAAATGAAGAAATGCAACAAAATGTTAGGAAAAGTAATAAAAGAGAGATTGTAACTTTCAAGAAATGCATTTAAAAGTTGAAGAAAAAAATAATTAAAAAGAGATAATAAATTAAAGGAAAGTGGCAAAAGTATAGTAGAAAGAATGGGTAAATTGGAAGTGTGAGAGTTGTAGATCAAATTCAAAATTCATTATTTTAAAAAAATGAGACTCAAGAGAAGATGTAGGAAACTCAGAAAAGAAGAGTTAGCACTATAAATGACATAAAAATGGATTATGCAAAGATAGAGGAATATACCCAAAATTGGTTTATAGATATGATAAGGAAATCTAAAAAAGACACTAAAAAGAGACATGAAATCAAAAGAAAGCTATGAAATTACAACAATTGCAGGACAGCACAGAAATTATGAGTCTTTTGGTTATACAAATAAATTTCTCAAAATTCAGTCACTCAGAAATGAGGCAGAAGAGTTTCACATGGAACACCTCAATAATCTCGAGAATTATTTCCAATTGAATCAGCTAGCAGAAAGTGATCAAGTGAATATTGCCTATAATCATTTACAAAGACATGTGAAAGAATGGTAGAATTTATTAATAAAAAATCAATCTCCTATTCTGAATATGGAGAACAAAATTTTAATAAATTTTTGGTCAGAAAAGTGCCAAAATGTTATCACATATCTAATAATACAGAAAATATTTTACATAAAAGGTGATGAAAGTTATAGACAACTCTTTTGAAGGCAAGTGACAAAATTAAGATCATTGTCTACATGTGATATGATAAAAACCAAGTCATAAGAATTATTTGTGATAATTTACTTATTAGTGTCATACAGATGATCAACACTCACTGAAAAACCATGGAACAAATGGCTAAGTTTTTGAATACCATTGACAATGAGTCTCAAGAATCAGGAAGATATAAATAATGGAGAAAGCCAGATCACCATACCAAACAGGAAGTTATTCAAAAAAGTGAGAAATCAATTGAATATATTAGAGTAAAAGATGGCCAATAGTCTGATCATAGAGATAATGTTCAAAGTGAAGAATGTGCATTGTGAATCAAGTTTTCTAAGTCCAAAAAGTGGATACTCCAGAAATATCTACAAAGAATTCACCAATATCTAGGAACTGATACTAAAATAAGAGATAAAAATAGATCCAAAAAATGAAAAGAATGGGAACCAAACCACAATGAAAAATTCAGCAGTGTCCCAGAAGATGACAAAACACAAATCAACTAGGATGAGAACTCCATCATCACTACAAAAGTATCTTGATGGGTGTAAAACAGTTATTCTCTATCAACCCTAGATTTGTTAAAAAGGAAAATGTTTTAAGGAAAAATGAAATTGTATAAGTTAAAAGATAAAATATATGACAATACCAAAAACAATAATTAAAATTACTCAAAAGGAGAAATTACCAACTTTCTAGAAAGCAAGAATGATTTTTATTGATATTGAAAAAAAATTAATAATTTAGATGTTGGAAATAACTAAAACATATGATCATTTCTGCAGAGAATGAACAAAACTTATATTAATGTTGGTTTAGATATGTTCTAGTTTTAGTGAAGTATTGGAGATTTTGTCCTGTACATGAAATACTATGTTTCATGTGGAGTTTTGAAATGATATTGTCTCAGTTGCTGCAAAAACACTTTTTTGTTCATGCAAATTTGTAGCACTTAGAGAATTCAATGTGCAGTTTGAGTTTTTGTTGAATTTTTTAGTCTCTAAGACTCAAAAAAACAATAGTTCATTTTGAATTTTTATGTTAATTAGTCTCTAAGACTCAAAGGGAATAGGGCTTCTTTTTGATTTTTGATATATTGTGGTTAGCTTAACAAATATCAATCTGAGTTAATTTTTATATTATTCAAACCCTAGAGTTGAAATTCTATTCATTGTTTATACAGTTTAACATCATTCATATTTCTGAATAATGAAATCATGGACATATGTAGTCTGAAAAACATAATTTATGAAAAGGACTGAAATGCAAAGATAATTAGAGAATTAATAAATTCAGTAGTAGTTTAAATTAGTTATATTACAAAGCTGCATGACAAAAACTTTTTTTTGTTTAAAAAATTAAAAGAATAGATTATGCATTTGATCATATAATATTTTATAAAGTTACTTTGTATTTAAATGAGAAACAATAAAATGACAAATTGCACTGCAAAGGAAGAAAGGAAAATTGGTTTAATATGTGAAAGAATTTTAATTACATAGTTTATAAATATCAATACATTTTTTACCTTTTCTCATATGCTTTTTTTCATTACTGATTTTAATTAAAATAACTTGTCTATTCCTTAAATAAATTTGCTGGCAAATCAAAAATGATATTAAAATTTTGGATTTAATAATATTTTAAACATTAGCAATCAAATTTAAAAAGTCAGTATATTTTTTCTTCCTTCCTATTGCTAATACATATAAATATATTAAAAAAAAACTATTTCTCCTTTCATTCATTTATTCATCAAATTAAAATATCTGTAGAATTGTTTACACAACATGTTGTGAAGAAAAAAAGTGTTTATTGAAAATCCTAACCCTAACTTGCTGGTGATGAATCCATTGTTTGGCAAACATGTTGAATAACATTAGGTAGGACATACATAGGTTTCCCTCACTGATGAAGGACAAAAGCCAGAAACTAGTCAGATGATATTGGATGAGTAAGCACTAGATAGAGATTTTATGCACAAGTCTTCTGGCATCCATTGATTAGTCTGGCTTGCACTGAGTGGCACTACTGTATGGAGAGTTTTTATCTGTTTTAATAACATTTATGAGAAAAAATGAGAAACAGTGATCATGTGATGTATAATGATTTAACACCAATCCTGCCTAATAGGATAGTGGTGGCTATGGTTATTAAAGAACTAAAGATACCAAAATGTATGGGTACGGAACTGAGTTCAGACCTATATGACTATATGAGCAAATTAGATTGGATTAAAATTAGTATTGTGTTTTCAGTTTTATTCTCATAGTTTTATAGTAAGTAGAGATAGAAGGTGGCTGCTGGAAGGTTGCATTTGATCCTAAGATCTAGGTGCAGTGCTCTCAGATCCAAAGATCCTCACTGATGAAGGCTGCAAGCCAGAAACTAGTCTGGGGATATTGGATGAGTAGGCACTTGATAGGGATTTTATGCACAAACCTTCTGACATCCATTGATTACTCTGGCTTGCACTGAGTGGCACTATTGTATGGAGAGTTTTGCCTATTTTAAGATCTGAAATAGTCTAGTTCAGTGGTCAGCAACCATTTAGATATTGTGGACCACTAACATAATTTTTAAAGGTACAAATTAATACTAGCATTGAGTATGATATGCATATATATTTATTAATAATTATAATTTTAACACAAAAGTGTGCTGTAGTCAAATTGGTTGCCTAGTCAATAGTTCATAGAATTCAGTATTCTTATTTTGTTTCTTTTTCTATACTGCTGACTGAGTATGAGTTAATTAAATGCCTTTGAGATAGACATTTTGCAAGTAACCATAGTATTTTGTAATAAGTTAATTAGCAATATAATGTTCTTGTTCTATTTTACATATAATAATATGGCTTCAACAAAATTTAGTTTTTATTTATAAATTTTATTAATGGAGCTTAGCAAAGTTAGGTAATATCTGAAATTTCTTTATGAACCATTAAAATTATGTCATGGACCACCAATTGCTGACTGCTGGTCTAGTTTACTCTAGTTTTATCTGAAGACTCAACTCAAAAATCAGTGTTGAAATAATCACATACTGAAGAAAATTCTATGGTTATTTCGATGCAACTTAGAAAGCTGTGTCAGGCTGCCTGTTTTACAATATTTTTCAATATTTCATTTATAACAGCAAATATGATGATTTTACCTAACAGAAGTCCATCTAATAGGAATGGATAGATAATCATACTATGAAAAGCAATAAGATCCAAAGACATGCTGAAATTTCCTAAAACAATTCATTCACTGCCTTAATAATGCCATGAATAAAGAAGCAGACAATATTGTAACAATGACCAAAACTTTCTGATACTCCACCTTATCAAACATCATGATTGTTGGTATATTTTTTATCTAACATCATCAGCACACCAGAATAATAACCATTATCTTTGGAGAAATTAATGAAAAAATCTTGAAATATGTTAAAACAACAATAACTGCTGAAAATCATGATTTCAAACTGTTTAATTATTTTACATGGTAAGATCTTATTGTATATGATAAGGCCTAAATCTAAAATATTTATTATTTTACAGTCTGTAATATTTTGTAAATCTAGTGATAGTTGCAAGTATAATGACAAGAGTATTATATATGCATTGTTAATAAAGTGTTATTTTTTACTGATCCATTTATTTTGTGTAATTCAATCCAAACATTATGGTTTTAATATCATTATGCTAATAATATGCACTATCCTGAAAAATCCTACAATTGATTGGTGAACAGGCATGGCAGTATTAATTTGAAAATGATGGTGATCAGGTGTTAATAAGTTTTCTAAAAGTAAACTTTTTGTTCAGAAGATTTGATGCATTAAAAAGTTTCACTTTTTTTGAAACTAGAAAAGCTAACTAATAATACTTTTGGGAACACTTTTACTTAGTTTAAACATTCATTGCTAGGTTTTAAGTCATCATCATAATCATTTCAGACATTTGTTAATATTATTATATATTTGAATTCAATAATTTTAATTCCAGTTTTATTAACCATTCAACTTTCATCTAACATAAATATTTATTTGAAATCAGAATTTACTGTAACTTATTTGTATATCATTATATATATCATTGTAATAATCATATTAACAGCTTATTTGGAATTACCGATTGCTTTGTATAATCATCTTAAAATTCATCTTAAGTATACATATGGTTCTAATTAGTGCAGATTCATATAAATATGATTTAATATTATTTATTAAAACAAATATACACATATCCACAACTGAAATACCTTAGCATAATATCATTGGTGAGGTAGAGTATTTAGTTGCTTTATATCTATTACAAGAAGGGAAGAGACTCTGGTGCTATTTTCGGTTGACCTAACACTTCCACTTATGTAGTTGCAGCTTGCCCCTTATGAAGGTTCACTAAGACTTCCAGCTATATTATGACAACTTGCATTGTGCCAAGTTTATATCTAAGTTCATGTTCACTGCATAAGCATATAATGAACAAATTGTGTATTGTTGTTCAGCTCTAACAGTAATTTGTTCTTGTCTGATTTTAGCCCTGAATTGCCTGCCTATTTATAGTAAGATTTCTTTCCATAATAAGACCACCTGTATTCTCTGAGCAATATCATTTATTGAATTGTTTTTGCAATTGGCTGTATATGAAATATTTATATAGACATTCATCTGTAGTGAGAAATGATCAACCTGAATAGGTTGAAATAGAATCTGGACTAGTTAAGATATAATATGGAATGGGTGAGTTATAATATTTCTCTCCTAGTTAAAATTAACTCTGGAAAATATAGTCACTAAAATGCCTTGGTGGACACCTTTGTCCCTTTCTGGCTTCTTCACTCAGTGATTTCATCTGTTGGTACAATGTTTTACCAGCATGGTCTAGTGTCTTTGAACTTTGTAAATGTTTTACTGATGTATAATGACACTTATTTTAATCCTAGCTTGTTTCTGTGTCTTTGGTGTAGCTGTGCCTTTTCTGTTTGAATGAACTTTGTTTGCAAATCTTTTAATTTGATCACAACTGCTGGAGATAGTTCCTCTATGCATTTGACATAGAACCTGGGTGCTAATTTGCTTCTTTAGTATTTCTACTTTAATGCCCATATTGATTAGCCCCCAGAAATGCTAGATTTCCTCATTTTATTACCTGCAATATCTTGGTAAACTATTTTTGATTTTGCTGGTTTACTTTAGTCGCTGTAAAGTCCAAGTGATTAAATCAGTAATGGCCTATAAAATTAGTATGATTACCCAAAGACACATCAAATGGCAAATAAATTGTTTTTCTAGGTGCAATAACTTTAACCTTGTTTGATCTAAGAGTGATATTTCATTTCCTGTTAGTCTCTAGGATGTATTTAGCAGTTATCATCGTCACATGTTTTTAACACAGTGGACACTGTAGACTTGATAGTCAGCTATTTTTATTAAAATAACATTAGTAATAATTGTGCTTTTGAAGGCAGATTCAATTCTGTTCACATAACTTATGCAGGCATTGATACTATTTTATTTTACATTGGCCTTTCAACTTTTTGGAGTGGCCTCATCCATTCTTTTCTGAATGACTTGTTTTTTGTAAACAAGTAGTTTTGGTGTGATATACTTTAATCTGCTACTGTTAGTGAGAAATAATGTTTAATTGCTAGGCAACTTTTGTAAAAAGAGATTCAAGTGTCTTTAACGTCAAGTTTATCTAAAACTATCAGCTGTATGACAACTTGCCTCATATCAGGTTCATTTATAAAGTGTCCAGTTGTAGGGTAAACTTGACCCACTACTTTAGTCATATTATGAACAATTTATATATTGCTGTTTAGTTCTGACAATAATTTATTGTTATCTGATGTTACTTCCAAATGAACTGTCTATTTATATTCACATTTCCTTCCGTAGGGAGAGCAATTGGATTCACTGAGCATTATCACGTAATGGCCTGTTTCTGCTATTGGATATATTTTATCTATTCATATATTCATTTGTTTCGTTTAATGAATACTCAATCCGATAAAAAAAAATATAATGGAATCTGGATAGTCCATTAGCTGAAGGCAAGTTGATTTTTTTTTTCAATTGGAATAGCAGCTTCTTTTGCGCACGGTGGTTTGATGATGATAATTGTTCTAGAGTAGACAATAATATCAATATTCTTTGATTTTTAAACGAGTCACAAAAGTTTTATGAAATTCTTATTTCGTTATAGAATTTATTTTGAAAGTAAATGTTATAAAGAAGAATTTAACAATTGTGCAGTTTTGTTTTTTTTTTCAATAAAAACATCATCGTTGTAATGTGTTAATACATAACTGCATATTTAATTCCTTACAATGTGCCATTTAATAAAAAATAAACATTTTAGTTATTTATCATAAACTTTGTATTTACATTTCATTAAATAATTCTAAGTATTGCTTGCAGCTGAACACGAATAATGAAGTTTTATCATTAATCATGTTGTCTCCTATTAGCACATCATACGCTAAATACGATTCATTTTTGTAACAATTCATTACTTTTTTCCCTATTAAGATCATTCTTTTTAAAATGATACTGAGCACATTAATAAATGTCAAATGTTATTATTATTATTGTTGCATTTACTGTTGCTTGTCTTACGAAAGAATTGTATAAAACATATTTCTAAACAAAAAAAAAGATATATTTCATCATTAAAAGGTATTAACAGGATTTTTATTGCCTTTTGAATAATTAATTTTCTTTTTATGCATACACAATAATGGGCATGATGCTAATAAAACCAGTCAATGTGAACATTTAAAAATTTAACTAAATATATTGCGTGATAAATAATGTTGGAAATTAGCTTAGTGATAATATTTCGTCAAAGACAGTTGAGTAAGTCTTTGTTATGTGAAGAGACAATTAAATCTTTTTTTCTTAAAAATAAATATATATATCAGAAAGCAAAAATAAAATATATTCAGACCGTCTCAATTTAAAAAAAATCTCATTTTTTCTTTGATATATTTATAAATTATCAAAGTGAAATTTAACATTTTAAAATAAGTCACAGATTATTTTTAATAATGATAATAAACAAACTCTAGAATGTAATTACAAAAGTTAAAAGAACGTAAAAACTTTTTTTTTTTTTTTGCAATATTTATATATACACTGTATATATATACAGAAAAAGAAAATATCATTTTTATATCTATAGATGTTATAATGAATATGGTAAAATATGCGTGAAATGAGCAATGGTAAAATGATGGCTGGAGATTAAGGTCCATGTTTTGCAGCCAAATGCAAAAAATAAATCATATGATTATTTTTTATATAAAGTAAACTTTATTAATTATAAATTATGTACAAGTATTAACATATGTATAGTTGTGAATATTTTTTTATATGACATAAGATGCACAGTTTATAAAATATAGTTATTTTGACTAGTGTCTGAAGACAAATACAATGATTCACTTTTAAAGTATAATTTATATCATTTTAAAATAATAAACAATTAAGAAAAATATTGCTTTGGCAAGTTTTTTTTCATAATATTTCGGGGTATATATTTTAGGGTATAAAAATATATTATACCAGTCTTTATTATTTTTTAGACGTTATGTTATTTGTTACAGAATAGCGAACAAGCTACATGGTTCTGATAGTGTGAATAATTACTAAGGCATTGTATTGATTAAAATTTTTGATATTTTTCTCACACAGTTCTTTTAGATTAATTATTTGCTTGTGGAATATGAAGTGTCTCAAAGATGAGAAGTATGAATATGTTTCAAAAATATGTATCATATCTTCAGATGACTATTATATAAGATACACGTGGGATCCAAATTTAATTAAAAATGGTTAATGAGGAAGGTTTTTGTAGGAATTGTGTTGAGTAATAAGTTATGCAAAAATTTTAATTATGAATGAGGAACACACATATTTTGGAATCTAATTAAAGTTTTGGCAATTGGGAAAGTTGCCCACTGATATCTATTAGGATGTATAATTTTTTTTCCAGATCTTTAAATAAAACACCAATTAAAGATTTGATGTTATATTTGTCCAACAGATCTGTATGGTCAATATCCATGATCAATACAAAACATGAAAAAGCAATATCATAGGTAGAAGAATGACTTTGATGATTGAATTAACTATAGTGGCAATATATATTTTAGCTCTGATATAGGATACAAAGGATTGAAGACATATTAAATCAAGACCACTTTTATAAATAGGAAAACAAGAACTTGTAATGGATAAATGTGATGTTGATCCCCAGATATATGATTTTATTGTGGTCATGATTGCATTATTGGACTATAGTAAACAAGTATACCATCTAGAATAGCATTAACAATACAAACTTTTACTATATGGTAAAGTAATTTAGGGAAGAAGCTTATATTTTTGTATTGAATTTATTTATAACCAGATGATTTAAATGAAGGCTTAATTGTATTTTAAATGTTAATTGGAATTCTGAGAAAAGATGAATGTGTACCTATGAAGAATGAATGTATATTGTGACCTAGTTATCTGTCACATGGATTACTTACAAACTTGTATTGCAGATCCTGTTAGGGTTTCAAATTTGTTCAGAATATGAAGACTGAGATGAATATTTTGTAGGTTTCTGAAGACTACCAGGACATCATCAACAAAAAATATCACATCCAGTAGTAATAAGATGATGAAGAAAGAGGCATTCTGCTTTGATTATGGAATATATATATATCAAGTAATAGTGAAGCAAGTAAAGAGGCATTCTGCTTTGATTATGGAATATATATATATCAAGTAATAGTGAAGCAAGTGATGAGTTTTGTGAACTATCACTGCTTGGTTTAAAAGGAGAAGAGAGATACATATAATTTTTTAGTTTGATGAACCTGTTGGTAAAATAATTTTTATGCCTGTAATTGGATGTGTATGATAAGCAGTTTTCTTATTGTGTTAAATAAATATTTTCAGTTTACCAGACCAAAAGCAGCCTTAAAGTCAACCTGGCATGTAACATAATTTGTTAAATTTATTTAGTTTCACATATGATATTGATTCATGTGGTAATAGAATATCTTGAGATGCTTGGCAGGTTTTAGCAGCATAATGTGATGAGGAAAGTTTAGGGAGGATAAAGTCTTTTAGTTGTTTAAGAATAATTTTTGCAAAAATGTTTTGATCAAAATCCTCCAGAATGATAAGACACAGATCATTTATTGATGGATACAAAGCTTTTGAGTTTTTTCTAAGGCAGAAAGTTATATTAGTGAATAGATTATGTATGTGATATTCATATTAAAGAGTTGATTATAATACTTATGTAGAATGGGTAGATAATATAATTTAAATGCTTATAAAGATAAACTAGAATGAGAGACATGAGTGCATGTAAGTGCATAATTCCGTTAATAATTTGTTGCTTTGAGATGTAATCATTTTGAGAAATGAAGATATCAGTAATGATCAAATAAAGATTATATCAAATATATCATTTAATAGTGAATTTATACAAAGTATGTCTGAAATATAATTACAGAAAAAAATTTAAGTAATATTAATTAAAGGCTTAAATATGAATAATATCAATAGAAACTTAGATGTTAATCAAATAAAAGATGCTGAGTAAAAATCCACAATATTTCATGAAGGTAACAGTAATATTTGATTAAAGCAAGCAGAATGGCAATAATTTTCATTAAATGGAATAGATGTAAAATAAAATAATATTCCATGAATAATTAAAATCATCAGTGAAGCCAATAATACAAACTAATTGCAATATTTTGATTTTAATAATATATAATACACCAGAAACCCTTAAGTGGAAAGATAAATGGAAGTAAGAAAAAAGATTTTTTATTGAATTACATTAAAGTAATATATTCAAGATTTTTAAACACTAGCAATAAGGATTACCAACCTATCAATGTAAATGATAGTTGGCTTAAGTATGATTTGCAATATTTTAAAGGGGTATACGTAAAAAGATAAAAAAGATTTGTATGGCACATTATGATCATTTTGGCTAAATAGTTTTGAAAAAAAGACTTAAATAGTGATATTAAAATAATAAATTCCTTCGTCTTAATGCTGATTTTAAAAATCAATATTATGATGAAAAATATTATTTTCTGCATAGTTAAAAATGTCTTATTTACTCAAAAGATATTTTCTATATTATGTTATTTTGATCTCATGTTCTTGTAGTTATGTAAGATGTATTATTTTTTATTATATAACATCAAAATTAAAGTATTGTGATAATCTCCTTAGTTTGAGAAATTTGCATCAATCTGGAAATTGGTTCAAAAGAATATAACAGAATTTCCAGTTTATGAGTAAAATAAAATAAACCTTCTAAGTATATTGGTTATTAAAACCATCAAAACAAATGTACTCAAATCCAAGGCTCCTCACTAAGCCACAAGCTAAAAAAATCCTAAGATCAAGGTACAGGGCTCTCAAATCCAAGGCTCTTCACCGATGAAAGCCATAAGCTAGAAATTAGTCTGATGATGTTGGGTGAGTAGCCACTCGTTAGAGATTTTATGCACAAACCTTCCTGCATCCATTGATTACAAAGGCTTTCACTTGGTGGCACTACAGCATGGAGAGTTTGATACTTTTTTTATATTGGTTATTATATTATTATTAGGTATATTATTTATAAGTAGTACTTGCCTCACTATAGTTTTGCATTTCATTTAAGATTACTTCATAAAGCCAATATTTATTCAGGCAGAAATGGTTAAATTAAATCAACTTAAAAATACTAAAAAATCTAGGGTCACTAGTGAGAATTTTAAGTTCTGATAAGGCAGATTTTACTGAAATTATTTTTTAATTTGTCAATTATATAGCAATTAATAAAGATGTGTTAAGAGATGTCACAGTTCATCCTGAAACACTTGAAGCAATAATGATCAGAACATGAATTATAACAACCACATTCAAAAACACATAGAAAATGATAAAGTAATTTGCTAATAGCTGAACTGGTTTCATATTTAAAATTGTTTAAAATGCATTGCTGGATATAAAATAAATACTAAAATGAATTAAAGAAATCCACCATTTATATTTTTATTATGTTTATTTTATTAAAATTAATCAACTTTACCATTTTGACCAACCATTAGTCTTCATCAGAGTTATTAATGCCTAAAAAAGAATAAGTTGATAATACATCATAAAGAAAATAAATATAAAAATTTAATTCTTCAAAATATGTGTACAATGAATTAGATATATAATAAACTGCAGGTTGAAATTTTTAGACAATGATTGTTTTTTTCAATGAATATAATGATTGTTCTATTAAGAACTTTGTATTTTATTTTGTAATATAATAAATATTGGTGTATTAATGGGCAGCAAATATACTTATTCAGTTTTGGCAAAACATTATATTTATTTACCTTACTTAAATTATACACCACATTTATATTTATGTGTCATGCAGAATGGAATAATTCAATGACATTAATTATATTTAGACAAGTGTAATTTTGGTATCGTTAAGTTGCCATTAGATCAGTACACACTACTAAAAAGTATGCTCTGCTAAATATTATTAATATTATTAAATTATTCCACTCTGTATGACTCATAAATATGCATGTAAACAGAGTTAATGATTAATTTATTTATTATATTATTTAAATAGTCTATAATAACTGATTTCAAGTTCTGTTGCAATCTTTTATTGAATGTATAATGTAAGTAAAAAAAAATATAAATTTCCAAAAACGATTTACTGAAGAGGTTTTGTTATCAAAATTAGGCTTGAAAAAATTTTTGAATTTCATTACATACTTTGTATATCTGAAATTTCTTTTAATTTGCACATTAATGCATGGAATAGCCAAGAAAAAGATTTGAATTACTGAGCAAAAAAAGTGTTTCACTGTGTTATATTTTAATCAGACTATTAAACACTTCTCGATTTTAACATGAATCAAAATTTCCATTGGTATTATATTAAGTCTTTTTTTACTAAATGCACCAACAGGTAACAAAAAAAAAACGACTTACAGGCTTTTATTCTGCAATTTTGTGTGTATATAATGTTAGAGTCTTAATAGAATAATTACAATTAAATAATTGGCTATTATTTACTTTAAAATGTATGTTGTGAGAGAATTTATTTTTACTGCCTTCAATTAGCATAGCTTTTTAGGGATTATGAGTTTATATTAAAAGATCTATATTAAATCTAAAGAAGCAATCGTATATCTAATCTATCCTCTTTATCTATACTACTGATTGTCTCCCTATTTATCTGACAACCCATCAATTCAATAGCAATATATTGTTACCAACATGATACCATACTAAAATAATCAATTTGACTGCTTTTTAGGGCATTTGTTTCAGAGCTTACAACACTATGTTTCAGATTTACCCATATTTACTTGTAGTATATCAATGTGATATACATGTGATATACAAAAACTTAGCCATATAAATTCTAAATATAGGACTGACTAGATTTTAAAGCATGAGATAATTATAATATATATATATTATAGTTAGAGATAGTGAATACTAACTACTCTGACGTTTATGTAAACAAAACATACGCTTGATTGGCAGTCTTGGTAGGACGCCATCTGTGGACATAAATACAAGCGTTAGCAAGTTTTTTAACTTGCATTTTTGTTTATCATATATATATATATACTAAGTATTTAAATATTCCAGAAAATTAACTTAAAGAAAAAATAAAAACAACTACCAATTATTATCTTAAACATAGTAATTCATTGTATCATATACCAGAAGTGCACATTAGTATATTGGTAATAAGACATTTTTTATATTTTATTCCTCAATACAATTTAAACCAAATCAACCAGCCAATAAACTGGTAGCAAATTCTTATCAACATTGAGAAAAGGACAAAATATCAAAAATCAACTTTTTCAAGATAATTGTTTCATGGCTTACAATATAATTCTAATCATCTTCACCTGGTGTTATTATAGTATCTCACTTTAGTTTACAATGATCTTTTTCATATATATATATATATATCATTACTTAGACCATTTAAATTTTGAAGCATAAAATAATTATGATTCAGTTTTGAATATTAATTTAACTGCTAATTATATTATTGGTTGTATGAGGTAAAAATCAAATCTTTTAATTGGCCAACTCACAAACTGAAGACAAAGCCTATTGTTAAAACATATTCGCCTATAATATTAAATTCAACTCAGATACGTTTATAAAAAGTATATTACTAATTTTTCAGGTTATGAAAGAGAACAAAAGTACTTTCAAAAATAAATTGCTATTTATTTATTATAAAATATATTCAATTTTGGCAAATATAAAGCGAATGTCTAAACAAAAAAGTGCTGATGCAAATGCTTTTTTTCAATTTTACGTTATCGAAAAGTAAAGATTTCTTTTTGCTAAATCTTAAATATTTTTACTAAAATCTTCAATATTTTTCGAAAATAATTTTGTTTTTTTGGTATATTTTTTAAAAAACTAGTTTAATTTCTCAAATTATATTTTTTTAATACTTAAATTGCATTCGAAATGAAAATCTCAGCGTTTTTCTTTATTTTCTTTGATCAGGCGGTTTCTTTGTTCTTTCCAGCCAATCAGAATGTCTTTTTCAGCTGAGAGCTGGCTGACAACCAATTACTGACAAGGTTCTTTCTTTGTTTAGTTTAAAATGCGTTTTTTTTGATTTTTTACTTGTAAAATAATTCGGAAGAGGGCACCATCTTACAGAACTTTTAAAAACCTAATCAATACCTGTCAAACGAATATTTTAGCATAAGAACTAGCAGAGTTAGAGTGATGTCAGATGTCGACGAGATGCCTCGTAAGAGGTGGTTGCAAGTGCAATCAGTTGGCCTAAGAAAACATTATTTTAAGTACTGGTTTGTGAGTTATTTTTTGATAACACAGATTTAGTCTAACTCAGTATAATCTTTAAATGTTTTCATTTAATAAAACGTTATTAATTCATGCTTTAACATTTAATTGGTCCTATGTTTGATCCTTATATGGAATTTTTTTTGTAAATTTCATGGGATATTATCAATGGTTTTGCAGCAGCTGAAATATTATGTTGTGGTCATTAAACAATTGTCTTGGAAGAGTTGATTGGTTGATTATTTTTCTTTGATGATAATGTTAATAAGAATTTCTAACAGGTGAATTGATTGGATGGTTTTTTTAAAGTTTAATTAAGGGATAATTAATTTATATCATTAATAGTTTAGAAATACAAATAAGTGTTTTATGATATAGTGGATTATTAATTAATATTAATTAACTTTTAAAATTATAATTTGTAATTGTTTTCAACTCTGTCTTTGAAAATTTATCATAATATTTAAATATTCAATGTTTAAAAAGTGTAAGTCATCATTACACATCAAAACTTAATTGATTTTATGTTAGTATAAAGCCTTGATATTTATATAAAAATGTCTTTGTAAATTAAATTTGAAACTACTATTTGGCTCATAATCAGTTAAAACATGCATTGTAGATTATAAAGCAATTGTCCAGAAAGATTTAATTGGATATTTTAATTAAAAATTTGTAAAAAAGGAATAATTAATTTATTAATGTGCTATAGCCAGTTTGCTAAAGTGCATCTTTGCATATTAATTATTAATTAATATTAAAAATAAATTATAAATGTTTAACATTAAAGAAAACAGTGTCATTACTATTTCAAGCTTTACAATCAAGATCTTTTACATGAAATATTCTTATACTTTACATTGCAATATATTATTAGATAAATTACAGTTGTCTTGGAAAAGTTAATTGGGTTATTTGTAGTAATGTCAACATTGATAATGGGTTGGTATTGGTCAATTATTTGACTGATTTAGTTCAAATTTTGCAATGTTACAATCAACTCATATTATTGTAGCAATGAATTTAGTATAATGCATATTAACTTTATGTATACTGTGTATATATTTTTAGTAATTTTAGCTAGCTCTTAAATAACTTATTGCTCATCAAAGATGTAATACTGATAATGTAAATATATTCCTAAACCAACCAAATTCAAAGTCATGACTGATTATTTACAAGCCATATTTAAATTAACCTTCAAATAATGTCCATCTTAGATTGTTACTAATATAAGATGGACATTATTTTCAAAATCATTCATTGGGGATATAACTTTTGAATAATTATAGTAATATTTTAGATATGGTTGCTGAAATATATATATATGAAAAACAAAACAAGTTATTCTCACGTAACCTGCTATCACTTGTTATTTATGTTCAAAAGATGGCGCTTTACGAAAACTACCGAACAAGTGTAAAATTTGTTTACATAAACGAAAAAAGAGTCAGAATTAACTACCTCTTTCATTTGCTCACCCCCAGATCAGCTGATTTCAAGCTGGTTTGCTCTCCTCAGTGAGGGATAGAGTATAGAAACTAGATCTAAACACTGACTCTCAAGTGTTTATGCAAAACGTTTTTATCAGATTGCAAGCATGAATTTTTCAGACCGGTAAAGTCTTCAAACTCAGTCTAGCAAGCCAGATATTTATATGGGTCTGATCTCAGTTCAGGATCACCATATAATCAAAGTCTCTGCAATATATGTCATTGCAAGAAAACTTTAAAGGTACATTTATGAAAAACAAAAACAAGTTACTCACGTAACCTGCTATCACTTGTTATTTATGTTCAAAAGATGGTGCTTTACCAAAACCACCGAACAAGTGTAAAATTTGTTTACATAAACGAAAAAAGAGTCAGAATTAACTACCTCTTTCATTTGCTCACCCCCAGATCAGCTGATTTCAAGCTGGTTTGCTCTCCTCAGTGAGGGATAGAGTATAGAAACTAGATCTAAACACTGACTCTCAAGTGTTTATGCAAAACGTTTCTATCAGATTGCAAGCGTGAATTTTTCAGACCGGTAAAGTCTTCAAACTCAGCCTAGCAAGCCAGATATTTATATGGGTCTGATCTCAGTTCAGTATCACCATATAATCAAAGTCTCTGCAATATATATCATTGCAAGAAAACTTTAAAGGTACATTTATGAAAAACAAAAACAAGTTACTCACGTAACCTGCTATCACTTGTTATTTATGTTCAAAAGATGGCGCTTTACCAAAACCACCGAACAAGTGTAAAATTTGTTTACATAAACGAAAAAAGAGTCAGAATTAACTACCTCTTTCATTTGCTCACCCCCAGATCAGCTGATTTCAAGCTGGTTTGCTCTCCTCAGTGAGGGATAGAGTATAGAAACTAGATCTAAACACTGACTCTCAAGTGTTTATGCAAAACGTTTTTATCAGATTGCAAGCGTGAATTTTTCAGACCGGTAAAGTCTTCAAACTCAGTCTAGCAAGCCAGATATTTATATGGGTCTGATCTCAGTTCAGTATCACCATATAATCAAAGTCTCTGCAATATATATCATTGCAAGAAAACTTTAAAAGTACATTTATGAAAAACAAAAACAAGTTACTCACGTAACCTGCTATCACTTGTTATTTATGTTCAAAAGATGGCGCTTTACCAAAACCACCGAACAAGTGTAAAATTTGTTTACATAAACGAAAAAAGAGTCAGAATTAACTACCTCTTTCATTTGCTCACCCCCAGATCAGCTGATTTCAAGCTGGTTTGCTCTCCTCAGTGAGGGATAGAGTATAGAAACTAGATCTAAACACTGACTCTCAAGTGTTTATGCAAAACGTTTCTATATTATTATATTATTGTCAAATATCATCATCCCACAATTGTGATTTTATCATTAGTTTTCAGAATTAAATTGAAACAATATTAAATACCTTGTCTAACATTACTGGTAATTATAAATAATTCTAAACTCCACATGTAATATTTATAGATTGTATTTACACATACTTTACATTATACCATTAAATACACTATCAATTTCCAATGAAGTAATATTATCTATGGATATCTCTCAAACTAAATCATTTGTCAATTTTCTGGTCCAAAATCAACAAATGTAATAACTTCTATGAATAATTACAAAGAAATAAATTATTTCCTAAATTCCAATTAAAGTTATCCTGCAATTCTTTTAACCTATTATTAATTTTAATTATTTTTTAATTATATTCAACAATGTAGGCAAAAATTTATTTATAAAAAATATTATTGCAATAGATATTTTTTTTAGTTTATGTAGTTTGTATAGTGTGATATTAGTGTCAGACATTCTGGAATATCTACATATTGTACATTTCCATTAACATACAAGTAATATTTCCATAGTTTTATTTTTACATATATTAATATTTTTGTCATTTTTTTTAATCTGCCTTTTTGATTTCTTCAGAATTTGCTTTTTTTCTATTAATACTTATTGTACTAATATGCCTAGTAATTCACAATTTTATAAAAATTGCATATATTATTTTCTTCAAATTCCATATAAATTTAAAACAAAAAAAGAACTATTTTTTGATTTTTACAATACTTCTTTTGATTTTAATTTTTTTTTTTTTATATTTGTATTTTGCTTCCTTGTCTATTCAACCCCTGTTATTTTCTTTAAATTTCATACAAATTTGGAAATTAGAATTACTTTTTTGATTCTTACAATATTTTCACTCAATTTTATTTTTATTTTTATTTATTTATATTTTGTACGGATTTCCAAAAATTTTTATTTCTTTGTTTATCCTCTTATTATGGTTTCATTATTTTATTGCTCAATGGGCCAATTTTAACTTTTTCAAACATATTTTTAATGTTTGTCTTAATTTAGATATATCACAATATCTAATTACTATGTTTCTATTAATTTTACTACCATTTTGTCATTAAAAAAGCCATTTTAGAACTATATCATACCACTTCTTGAAAATAAATTAAATTCTTCCTTAAAGTTTATCTTCATTTTATAATTTACTTTCTGGCTATTTTTAGCAATCTTTTATTTTTATTTGCTCTTACCATCATGTTAGCTTCATGTTTGATTTAATGACATATATTTTTTTTATTAAATGTTTTTTTGGTCATTATATTATCTTTGATATTTTTCTCCATTGATATGTGATCTGTTTTTGAAATTTAGGGATCATTTTTTATAATAGTATATTTTTAATAAGTGATTATCTTTACTATTTTTAACAATATAGCTATTCATATCCCCTATAAACAATCACCCTTCAAGTTTTTTAGGATATACAACATCACATTTCTAAGGTAAAATTAGTATACAGAAATGAGTTGTTATTAAAGTAAATTATTAATTGCTTAAAAACATAATTAACAACTTTATAAATAGAATTTAAGCTGGATATGTCAAGGCAGTGGTGTGCAACCCATGGGTTATGACCCTTCAAGGGGTCATGTAAAAATTCTTGGATGTCTTGAAATTTTTAAGAAATTCTCTTAAGTTTGGATAATGATAAGTTTTTTTAAAGAATTTCATTTTAAAAACAGATAAAAATCACATAAAAATATTTTTTTTAGTATGTATCATATTTTTTTTGTAATTATACGATTTGTTATGATTTTATTTCAGTTTGTACATGCTTAATGCTAAAATATTAAAAAATATAAATGTGTATACTATTAAAAGTATAATTATTTTATTATGAATATTTTTACATAATATGTACTTTTAAATTTAGACAAGGTATTAATAAATAATGGGACACATCAAATTTTTACCCATGAATGAGGATCACAAGTGTGAAAAGTGAGTCAACAACATAAAAAGCTTCCAAAATTTAATTGTTTATGCAGCTCCTATCACCCTGCATCTGCTGAAATGCCTTAAAAACTGTTCAATCCTTAAAACAAATCTTGAATAATAAAATATAATAATAACTGAAACACGGGTTACAAACCCTGCATACAGTCTTTTGGAAATTCTCCGCAGAACTTTTTAATAAGCTGAAAACTATGCACTGAGTTATTTCTATTCTTAAACTAAAGGGAGGGGGCACATATATCTAAGAAAAATAAATTTGAAATAGATGAAAGAGTCTGAATTCATAACAAATTTTAAAAAGATATCACTAAAAAATAATGTGAAACATAATGTCTAGCCAAACTGTTGCTGTAGAAATAAAATCAGGGGTGGTCTATAAAAACACAAATCATATCCATCATCATACTCCAGATGTTAATGAAAAAGAAAATTGATTTTATAAATCTGGAAATGATTAAGTCCAAAGAACAAAGTATCAATAAGGGAAACTTGATTGATAATTCAGATGTAGAAATATTAGATTGCAATTGAAACAGAAGCACATGAATAAAAAATCCAAGCAGAATCAAAGAATCTACCTACACTGATGAAAAGATACAATTATTGTAAAATATTTAAAAAAACTATATAGTATCCTGAGATCATGCAATTTTATTTTAGCTATGCACAGCTTATGCATTTGTTTCAGATTATGCACATTTCTTGTCTAAGCTTGTGCAATTTTATGGTCAAACTTTTGTTTGGTTACATGATTATCTTTCATTTTTAACAAATGATAATTATTTTGGTTGTATGATTTGATCAAGTATAATTGTACAAAAGTTGTGCATTTATTTTTTAGATTATTAATGAAAATTGTGAATTTGTAACAAATGTACATAATAATTGTATTATAACCTGGTACAGTTGTTCAACTTTATTTATTACTTGGTTGTGGCAATAGTAAGTTTATAACTCCCCTTAGAAGCCAAAATGGCAGAGAGTGCATACTAAATGGGCACTAGAAGGGTCATCTAAGCACACATTTATATGTGCATACATTTATGTGGTAAAATTAGCATACAAAACAAAAGTTATTATATCTAATTGAAATAAATTACTAATGAATTAAGGATATAATTAATATAAAACAAACCTAATTTATAAACAGCAGTTTAAGCTGGATACTTCAAGGAATTAACAAAATTTCAATTGAAATGAAAAAAACTAACAAAAAAAGCATCAGATATCTATAACAATATGCAATAACTGTACCTGTAGAACAACCGCATAATGAACAGTAGAATAGTCTATTTGGTCTGGTAAATACTGCAATCATAGGAAGAACTAAAAAGTGGACCCAGGATTCTTACAGGCTATCCTTGCATAATTATAATATATATATATATATATATATATATATATATATATATTGTAACAATATATAAATATATGTTGTTACATTAATTTAAAATAAAAACTTAAAAGTTCCAAATAAAAGTAAAAAACTAAACGCTAAAATTAAAATGTTTGTTAAACGTATATACATTCGCACAGATGCCAAACTTTAAAAATATTTTTTTAAAAAAAAAACAAATAAATAAGTATTTGAACGTACTTTTTTATAAAAAAAAGTACAAGATTTAAAAATAAAAACAGGTATTAATTAATTCTTGTAATCTGTAAATGGAAATGATTGTTTATAAATTGTTTGAAAAGCAAGCTAGCCTTGGGCTCTTGTATAATTAAAATGGTCTGATGAAAGATAGATAAGAAAATAAAGAGAAATTAGCTTGACCAATGGAAGCACTAAGCCTTGGCTCAGACCCTAATGAAAGTGATGAATTAGTGACGTTTTGTTGATTGAATCCTTGTGGATTAATATAAAAAGGGAAATACAGTTTTTTTTGACAGTTCTAGTGTTTTGTGTTTGAGAGATGTGGTAGGACGCACATACCACACTCTCTATAAAAAAAATGAAAAGACTGTGATACCTTGAACTAGCTATTGCCATCTCCAGAACATTATCTTCCAATGGAGGTGTCGCGGGAATTAAAAGCAGAAACCTGGACTCTTCTACCGTAAGCTATATTGACATGAATTCTAAATTTAAAAATAATTAAGAACTTTCGTTCAAGCTTATGAACTTCTATCTGACTTTTTTAAGTTTAAAATCAAATTAATAATGTTTAATTTTATATGTTTTCCGATTGATAAAAATCATTTCCATTTTTTTTTCTTATTGTATAAATTATTTATTGTTTAAATTTTAAATGATGAAATTTAGGTTGGGTATAGATGTTGCATAGATTCGTTAGCGGTTGATTATGTTGAAGTTTTCACATTTAATTAGAATATATAGGTCAATGATGTTAATGCAGGCATCTTATGATGAATGCCATGGGGCTTTGTGTATTCCCTTTTGCAATTGACGTTATCAATGATTTTGTATTTTGATCGATTGTGTTTGATTTGGATGTTTTTGACCGTGGAATCTGTGCAGCCAATCTATACTCAACATTTTAAAAACAAATTTATAAAAATAATCTGTGCAAACATATTTAAATGTTAAATTTAAGTCGGGCATGAATGGTTTTATAGTTTTGTAAAGTTATATTAACGGAGGGTAATCTTAGGTTATTCATTTCATAGTTGAATTGGTTCAATGGATTGGATATATTTGTGTAATTGTAGATGTAGTATGAGATCCTCTATAGGCAGGATTATATACATATGCCACACACCTTCTGTTTGCCTATGGATGGGTTTGTAAGATGGCAAAACACCGCAGTCCATTCCTATGGAGTTTTATGTTTATTGTTCTACTCACCAACAGATGTGACATTCCTGTTGGTGGAGAGACAATGTCTTCTCTAATTCTACTTACTGATCAGATGTACATTCCTGACAGTATAGTATTTTGTGTTGTTGTATTTTCATGCTACATTGAATACATAAATGTATCAGATGGATTGGCGCTGGTTTGATTGCAAAATTTGTTGCCTAAGGTTAAATCAGGGAAGAATATTTTCTTTTCAAATGCAGATCTATGTAGTCTATTCATACTCGACTCCCTAAATAAATATTAAACTCATGGTTGTAATTTACTTAAATGTAAAACTAAAGATTAATAGAAAAATCTAAAATGTTGAATTTATTCCTCAAAATGTAAATGTTATTTTATATGTGCGTAAATAAATATTTTTATGTGTTAATTTCTGGCAGTGGCTATTATTTATTTATATTTAAGATATAAATTAAGATATAGATTTTTATCTCTGCATCTCCACTGAGCTAGTGACTTGGGCTAACGATCTGAATATTTAAATAAAGTGGAATCTTAACAGCGCGTATCTGCCTACTTTAAAATTTTTCTAGGTTTAAATGCCTAGATGGCGCTCTGTAGAGCAGATATCGTAGTTTGCAGTTAGATTCGATCTTCACATTCATTTCGATCATTATAATATATATATATAAACAAATCAATATATATATATCAAAATGCAGTACAATTGACATAAATTATATTACTTTTAGAATAATACAGATATCAAACTTTATTTATTCAATATATATATATATATTGTACCAAAGTACATTGATATTAAAGTAATTGTATGAGTCCCATGTTTTAGAAATATAAAAATTTAATATTAAGAGAATAAAATGTAAAAACTAAAGAGTAGGGGGGGGATTTGTATTAGATAAAATAAACTGTAAATGCTGTTTAAAATAAAAAGCTGTTTAAAATAATAAGCTGTTTAAAATAAAATTTATTTATTTTTGTTTAAAAGAAGGAAAAAAGTCTTGTAATAAATAAATGATTTAATATTCTTTAAATGAATTTTTAATAAAATAATAAATGGATTTCATTTTATTTTATAATAAAATAAATAAATATATGTGCATGTGTGTATGCAATTTTTAATAAAAAGTAGATGCTAGAAGCTGATTTTATATTCACAAGACGAACACTGCTGCTAAAAATAAAGTTTCCCATTGTTTAAATCTGTATAAATAGCTCAAATTTTGTTCATTTTTGGTTCTGACTTTCTCATTTTTAATAAAATATTTTTGAAGTAATATTTCCAAAAATGATGCATTGTTAAAAATCCAATGTATTTGCAGTTGACTGAAAAGCCGCTCTCTACGCATCTAAGATCTGCGATTAGTTCAGAAAGTAATCATGTTGAAATTGAATAAATGGACAGCAGAGTGTGGGGAACACCAAACCAGCCACGAAAATCATAACAAGTCACAGGATCCACGAAGGAATCATTTACCGGTCATCGATGAGTTAAGAGATAATTCCATTATACTGTTTCTGTCGTATTTAAAAACCTAGGTAACATTTGACTTTGATATCTAAACATTCCTATTTCCTTTAAAAATAAAGATAGACTTTATTTAAAAAAACTTTGAACTTTTTGAATTAAACTTAAAAAAGAATAAACTTTAAAATTCAAAAGATGATATTTTGTGATAATAAAATAAGTAAAAGCAGCTTATATTAAATAATATTTTTGGCATGCACGTATGTGTGATTTGATTTTTAAACTTAAACTTAAAAAATAATAACAATAAAATATGATGTAATGTGTATAATTTATTTGCTCAAGTAATATATTAAAATGTTTATTTTAATCTTTAAAAAAAGAAGTGTATGTGTGTTTCATTATAAGATAAAACGATGCATTTATTTTAAAATAAAGTAAAACATTTAAACTATTTTTCTTAAAATATTTATGTTTATTTCTAATATGTGCAGGTAAGTATAAATATTTATTTTCTTAATAAGAGTAGGAGGAAAAAAAATCCAATCATTAATAATAGTATTTATTCAAGTGCGCTCAGCTGTTTTAATATTTTTAGTTAGCTATTTGTATTTGTATTACAGCTTTTGGGAGCAGTTGCGCCGCACACACACTTGTGCTTGAATACATACATTTCCCAAAAGTAAAATTATTTGACTTAATAGTATTAAGAAAAGATTTGCCAAGTTAAATCTATAAATGTTTAGCATTCAGTATAATGTTGTTATTATTAGTTTTAAAGGAGTGAAGTATTATTTTGAATGGTTCGGGGGAAAATTATTTTAGTTTTATAAATAATAATAGTACTTTAGAACAGACGTGTGTTTAAGATACCTTTTGTTTGTTTACTAGTGGGTGGTTGGAACCGACTGAGCTAGTGAACGTTTCAGGCACCGGATAATGCTGATCAGATGGACATGCTAATTCTAATGTAATTAGCTGGTGCCTAAGGGATTTTCTTTCTTCTTTAAAAAATAATAATAAAGTGTTTATTTGATTGGTATATATTTTGTAGTCAAGTGTTGAATGTTATTAATAGTTCGCTATTGATAATAGTTGATACTTTGCCTGAAACCAACCATTATCTGAAAGGAAAATTTAGGAGGACAAAATATCATAAAATATTACTTAATATTTTATTTGTCAATGTTGAGTGTTTATTATTTTCCATAAGTGTAAGTGGTAGATTTTAAAATTGTAATTTTCGGTAGTAAAAGAAGTAGTTAGTAGTTTATTTATTTAGTTGTTGTTTGGAGCAAGTTGATCGCAAAATTAGCAGGTGGATTAATTTGTTGGTTTGGTTTATTTGACACATCAACGTGGCATGAAACTAGATGTTTCGATTGGAAGAACCGATGGAAGTTATAATTTTGGTGTATGATTAAAGGTGATTTTCATGGACATTAAAATGTGGAAGTGTAATCCTTAACATAAAAAAAACTCCAAATGAGGAATATAGATGAATATGAGGCATAAAATTAGAACTTAGAGGGTGGGGGTTGACTGCACCTATGTTTTAAAATAGAGGGAAAAATATTTTTATATTGGATAAAATTAAATAAATTGTTGGTGAAATGGAAACAGTAAGCCGGGTTATAAAGATAAGAATTTTTTCAGAAAAAAAGAGGGGAAATGCTGAATAGACATTTAGAGAGTTTGGAGTGTTTTTTTCCTGTAGTAAATTTAATGAAACAGTTAAGGTTAATATAGCCATTAGTTATATACAGGATGAGGCTGAAGTTTGGTGGGAGTCAATGGGAGTAAAACCAATGAGTTTTGAGGAGTACAAAAGAGCATTGCTATCCAGTTATTGGGGGAGGAGTGTCAGGAGGTGGTTAAATGACAGGTAGAACAAGATAAATGGTGGATAGGGGAAACATTGTGCACATTTTACTGCAGACAAGTAGCAAAACTGAGAATAGTTACAGCATATAATTTGTTTGAGCAGCAAATTTTAAGAATAGTGAGGCGAGGTTTTCCAGAGGATATTCAACAAATAATAATGGTAAAGGACACTATAGAACAGACTGCAGAGATACTTATGACAATGGATAATATTAGGACATGTGTAGAAAATTGGAATAAAGAAAGGAAAGCTGAGAATACATATGGGCAAGTAGCAAACATCACAGAATGAAGAGAAGGAAGAGTTGAGGGTGGCATCTTATTTGTGCCCAAAAATCAAAGTAAAAATAGAAGGAAGAATTGTAGACATGTTGTTTGATTCAGGGAGTCAGGTATCAGTGATTTCACAAAAACTTTTCCATGAAATAAGTCGGAGTAATTTGAAACTAAAAACATTGCCATTAAAGAATGTATACGTAATGTTGGCAAATGGGAAAAGAGCCAAACTAGCATCAGAACAAGCTTGGATAAGTATGAGTATAGCTGGGATGATATATAATCACATCATGTTGGTTTTAAAGAGATTGATACATGATGCTATCTTGGGGTCAGATTCTATGTGTGAAGTTGGGTGCATGTTAGTTTATGAAAAATGACAGGTAAAAATTAATAAGATGGAAATTCCATTTAATGTGTGTGAGATAAAAAAATGTTAAGGCAGAGTATGATGTAGAAAATTCAGGAATAGAAATAGAAGAAAAGGTGTTGGGAAGATGAACTAGGAAATGAGGATGAAAAACGATTGAAAGAATTGTTGGTCACGTATGGAAGTGTATTTTCAGAAGTACCTGGAGTAATAGAGGGATATGAGTATCGGATAAAACTTATGGAGAATCAACCATATCGAGCATAAACATATCCTATACCACATCAATATAGAAGTGCAGTGGAGGAACAACTACAGAATATGTTAAAATGGGGAATTATTTCTAAATGCTCATCTCCGTATAATAAGCCGCTAGTGACAGTAAAAAAAAAATGGATCTATTCATTTGTGTTTAGATGCAAGGTATTTAAATAAAATCACAGTGTTAGATATGAATGCACTGCCACCTATAAGTGAATTATTAATAAAGTTTCATAAAAAAAATATTTTCAACTTTTGATTTAATGGCCAGTTATTGCAGGTCAAGCTGCAGTTTGAGGACTGGAAATACACTGCTTTCCAGTATAATGGACGAGCGTATAATTTTAATCGAATTTCTTTCGGTTTGAAAAATAGTGGAGCAGGATTAATGTAATGCCTTGATCAAATATTATTCGATAAAATTAAAAGCTTGATTACAATATACATGGATGATATCATTTTAGCATCAGAAAGTGTTGAAGAATATTTTGAACATTTGAAATTGTTATTTGGTGAATGTAAAAAAAAGGAATTAAATTAAATTTAGGTAAAAGCCATTTAATGACTACAGAAGTTGTATTCTTGGGACATATAATTTGTGAACAAGGAATATCTCCAAATCCAGAGAAAATTCAAGCTATACAAAACTTTCCCAGGCCAATGAAGAAGAAAGACATCAAGTCTTTTCTTGCGTTGTGTAATTTTTTCAATCGGTTTTATAAAAAAATTTCCTTAGATATGGAACCTTTGTTGCAGTTATTAAGGAAAGATAAAAAATGGGCGTGGGAAGAGCAACAAGAGTGCAGTTTTGAAAATGTGAAAAAAGATTTTTTAAGAGAAGGTATGTTGACATATCCAGACTTTGATAAACCACATGTAGTACAAACGGATAGTAGTGGAATCAGATTGGGGGCTACGTTATCTCAGATGCAAGACGATGGGAAGTATGGGGTGCTTTTCTTTGTAAGTCATTTATTAAATGGGCCAGAGAAAAATTATACTGTAACTGAGAGAGAGGCTTTAGTGATTGTGTGGGCTTCTAAAAAAATTAGGCAATATTTGATAGGGTTGCAGGTGGTAGTAATCACTGATCACAGAAGCCTTGAGTTTCTCAATCATAGTTTTCTCACAAATAGTAGATTGATTAGATGGAGTTTGTTTTTGCAAGAGTTTGATTATAGGATACATACAATATTGTCCAGGCAAAGACAATATGGCAGCAGATGCTTTAAGTTGATACCCGATAGAACACCAGACATGACATTTAAATTGTAATAATGCGTATATAACAACAGCAGAAAAACATCAAGGTGAAGAGATGGAGTGTGGTTTGAAAAGGTTAAGAGAATTACAAGAAAAAGATGCAGAATGTAAACAAATAATATACTATTTGCATCATCAATCTGTGAGTAGACCTATAAACAATACTCTATGGAAAGATAGAAAACAATATTGTTTAAAAGTTGGGCTTTTGCAGCATAAAGTAAAAGATAGTAAAGATACATGAATTGTTTGTATGGACATTAGGGGCAAGTAAAATTGAAGAATGGATAAATAATTGGTTTTATTGGCCGAGTATGTATAGGAGTGTCTTAAACATCATTGAGGGATGTATAGTATGTGCAAAAACCAAACCTCCTAATATGTCAAATATGAAACCTTTGAGACCGATATACGCATATCAGTCAAATAATTTGTTAGCAATAGATTTTTATAGATCATTACCAAATATCTGGTTGTGACTTATGATGTTTTTTTTAAGTTTGTGGCTATTTATCTGGTGGCGCAGGCTAACGCTAAACAGACTATAATGGTCCTTGAACATCAACATTTTTGAGATGTGGGAATCCCAAGACAAATAATGTTGGATCACAGAACACCATTTATGTCTCATGAATGGAAAAGTTGGATGGAGCACCATAGGATAAGACATATACTCACTTCAATTCATAATCCGCAGTCCAACCCATGTGAATCAGTAATGAGAGAACTGGAACATTTATTTTGTGTGTATTTACAGAATAATCACTGTGGATGGGTGAAGGAGGCAACAAATAGCTGACATGATAAATTGGTCAAAGAATGAATCGACAGGATTCGAGCCCATTAGACTTCATCAAGGAAAGAATATTCGTTCAAAACTATTTTACCGGTTAAAGCACAATATATTGACAGGAAAAAAGAAGTTGTTAAAGCATGCTATAGTCTTAAAAAGATGGGTAGTATAAGGCAAACGAGACAAAGGAAGGTTAGATATGTGTTGGGAGATGATGTTATGGTAAGGGTAAATCCAGTAAGTCATCCGGAAAAAGAAATATATAAAAAATTTCAGCCAATATATGATGGGCCTTATAAAATCATAAAAGTATATGGAAATAATGCATTTGAAATTGCTCAAGACTCGGAGAAAAAAGAAATGTTCAATGCTTGATCTTTACAATTACTTAAAAAAAATGAATAAATAAATAAATTTATAATGGGATGGGGGTTATAGTAAATAAATAAATAAATATACACGCATACAGTTAAACAAATGTGAAGTAAATAAAATTAGATTGTTTATAAGTTTAAATTCTAAGAAAACTAAAATGCTCAGAATGATATTTTAGTTTCAGAGGAGGGACGGAGATAATGTACCAAAGTACATTGATATTAAAGTAATTGTATGAGTCCCATGTTTTAAAAATATAAAAAATTAATATTAAGATAACAAAATGTAAAAACTAAAGAGTAGGGGGGAGAGGGAGAATTTGTATTAGATAAAATAAACTGTAAATGCTGTTTAAAATAATAAGCTGTTTAAAATAAAAGATTTTTTTTTGTTTAAAAGAAAGAAAAAAGTCTTGTAATAAATAAATGATTTAATATTCTTTAAATGAATTTTTAATAAAATAATAAATAGATTTTGTTTTATCTTATAATAAAATAAATAAATATATGTGCGTGTGTGTATGCAATTTTTAATAAAAAGTAGACTCTAGAAACTGATTTTATTTTCACAAGATGAATGCTGCTGCTAAAAATAAAGTTTCCCATTGTTTAAAACTGTATAAATAGCTCAAATTTTGTTCATTCTTGGTTCTGACTTTCTTATTTTTAATAAAATATTTTTGAAGTAATATTTCCAAAAATGATGCATCGTTAAAAATCCAATGTATTTGCAGTTGACTGAAAAGCCACTCTCTATGCATCTAAGATCTGTGATTAGTTCAGAAAGTAATCATGTTGAAATAGAATAAATGGACAGTGGAGTGCGGGGAATGCCAAACCAGCCACAAAAATCATAACAAGTCACAGAATCCACGAAGAAATCATTTACCAGTCACCGATGAGTTAAGAGATAATTTCATTATACTGTTTCTGTTGTATTTAAAAACCTAGGTAATTATTAGACTTTGATATCTAAACATTCCTATTTTCTTTAAAAATAAAGATAGACTTTATTTAAAAAAACTTTGAACTTTTTGAATTAAACTTAAAAAAGAATAAACTTTAAAATTCAAAAGATGATATTATGCAATAATAAAATAAGTAAAAACAGCTTCTATTAAATAATATTTTTGTCATGCACGTATGTCTGATTTGATATTTAAACTTAAACTTAAAAAATAATAACAATAAAATATGATGTAACGTGTATAATTTATTTGCTCAAGTAATATATTAAAATGTTTATTTTAATCTTTTAAAAAAAGTGTATGTGTGTTTCATTATAAGATAAAATGATGCATTTATTTTGAAATAAAGTAAAACATTTAAATTATTTTTCTTAAAATATTTATATTTATTTCTAATACATGCAGGTAAGTATAAATATTTATTTTCTTAATAAGAGTAGGAGGAAAAAATATCCAATCATTAATAATAGTATTTAGAAAAGATTTGCCAAGTTAAATCTATAAATGTTTAGCATTCAGTATAATGTTGTTATTATTAGTTTTAAAGGAGTGAAGTATTATTTTGAATGGTTCGGGGGGGAAATTATTTTAGTTTTATAAATAATAATAGCAGTTTAGAACAGACGGGTGTTTAAGATACCTTTTGTTTGTTTACAGTGGGTGGTTGGAACCGACTGAGCTAGTGAACATTTCAGGCACCGGATTATGCTGATCAGATGGACATGCTAATTCTAATGTAATTAGCTGGTGCCTAAGGGATTTTCTTTCTTCTTTAAAAAATAATAATAAAGTGTTTATTTGATCAGTATATATTTGGTAGTCAAGTGTTGAATGTTATTAATAGTTCGCTATTGATAATAGTTGATACTTTGCCTGAAAACCAACCATTATCTGAAAGGGGAATTTAGGATGACAAAATATCATAAAATATTACTTAATATTTTATTTGTCGATGTTGAGTGTTTATTATTTTCCATAAGTGTAAGTGGTAGATTTTAAAATTGTAATTTTCGGTAGTAAAAGAAGTAGTTAGTAGTTTATTTATTTAGTTGTTGTTTGGAGCAGGTTGATTGCAAAATTAGCAGGTGGGTTAATTCGTTGGGTTGGTTTATCATATATATATATATATATAGTGTAACCAAAAGAGATGAGGGTGAGAGGGAGAGATATATAATAGGGTGCCAAATTGTAATTCTAATAGAACAGCTGATGTACCGATTCAATGGAGTTATAAATTTACAAATTATGGATTTATCAGGGAAGCAATTTATTAACTTCTTAAATAATTTTAATTTGAAAAATATCTAAATGTAATTCTCTTCTTAAATTAAATGATTTTTTTAATTGAGCCAGCCAAATTGTAACTCTGAAAAAGGAATGGATTGACTTGGCTATCATGCACTTGTAAATAACTGTCACATGAATCAAACATAGCTGTTTTATATTTCACATAGAGTAAATATAATACCAATCCCCTATCCCTTATGCTTAGGTTTCTACAATTGTTTTGGTAAGTCATGTGGTGAACAGCAAGAATTATACTAATAATAAACATTATAAAATATTACCAATAAGTTAAGAGTGAAGGAGAAACCTTGTGTCATCCTTGACCTCAGCATTCACCACGTAAATCACCAACACCATAGTTACAATAAATTTATTCTGATAATAACTCTCTACACTCTCCTCTTCCACTAAACTTTACTATTTTCAATGTTCCCACACTGTTCTATGTTTATGATCAGATATGCATGGAATAAACAGTCTTACTGATTTACTTAATTTATAATATCACATTAATTCTGTAACAATAAATTCATGAGCTCTTATTTCAAAATTGGAAAATAATAGTTTCAGTGTTTGATTCAGGAATGTAAAATTTCTATTGGAGATTTACGAATTTATTGTTGACTAATGAATTTTATCCCAGCAATATAACTTAAATAGACATACACTTGATTTCTGAGTTAATATCTAAATTTTCATTAACCAATAATAATAACAACAAAATCTTATAAATTACTAACCAGTTAATTAAGATAAAATATTCTACCAACATTAATTTTGAACTAGATTACTATCATCTGGCAGCACATTCAAATACCAGTAGTGGTGAAAAGGATTTTATGTCCACTCAAGATAATAGTCACAACACAACAAATTTATGAAAATGAAAATAATAATTAATCTATAAGTAAATTTCTTTCCAGACGTTTGCAGTGTAACCATAATAATTTGTAATGCAAGTTATGAATGTTTCTTAAGACAAATTTCGGATTTCAGTAGAAAATATCAATTTAATAATCAAACTTTTGCAATTTGTTTGTATCAGAATAAGCATTAAAACATTTGTGTAAAATTTGTATATGATTAAGTTTTCTAGATTTCGTGGGTACTAACACATTAAGACACAACACCATGATTTAATTAACACATAACATTTATTAACAACTTAAGTTATAAACTACAAAATTTAATTTATGAAGCATCATAGTAATTCAATGTCAAACAAAATATTTACAATGGATTTATAACCGCTATTGAGAATATGATCCCTTTTTTGTGCTTAATAAGACATATCTACATGGCATGCCTCTAATAATCACAGTTTTACATAGACTTAAAATAAACTGAAATGTCAGCATTTAGCTTTTTCACTACATGGAATATCCCGCAAATAGTAATAATAATATGACATATATATATATATATATATATTGTAACAAACCGGGTTCGAATACGCACGTATGTGATATATTACTATTTGCTAGTGTTAATGTGGAGCGACTATGTATAAACAAAAAATATATATATATATGTAAATGGTCATTCGAACCCTGTTACAAGGAGTGCGAAAGTTATGTGTGTATGCATATGTAAATATAGTTGTATGTGCGAGTGTACAATATGCGTATGTATTATCGGTGATGGTTATAATCAATTATATATAGAGCTGTATAAATTGTAATTGATTATTCGTATATATTTTATCCGTTAAGTTTTTTTTTTTTTTAAAGTTTTAATAATATTGTCGGTAACACGTGTTTTCTTTTGTTGAGTAATCTCTTGAACATATGAGGACCGAAATAGAAATGAATTAATTGCTGTAGGCAGTTTAGTTAATAACTGGCGTCGGGAAGTCTGAAAACTGGTCAGGTGGTATTTTTTGAAGAACAATGGAAGAACTGGTCAGTGGCGTACGGATACACAGAGAGAATTTGAAAAGTTAAAAGTGAAAACAAAAGAACTTTTTGTTGTGCTCGAGAGGAGATATAAAAAAAAGGAGAAAAAAGAGACGCGGCTTGAACTCCAGATTAGGAGGACGTGTAAAATATTTCTTAAGAAGTTTTAATATTTTTTTCTACCCAAAATGTCGGGGTAATTCTATAGTGCGGGTTTCGTTAATCGGCCCAGTGGACACTCGTCGTGAAACTCACCTGAAGCGGACTTACGAACTGCGTTAATAAAATAAAGAAATTTTGTTTCATCAAAGAAATGGTGACGAAAGATCTTTGAAAATTTGGACCTTTTCGCAAAGCGAGTGAATCAACTACTCCACCTCTGGGATATGCTATTCGATATACCCTATTGGAACTATTTGCCATCCGTTGTATCTACCAGACCAGTTTTCTTGGCAAGGTATAAATGCGGACTTGTCTTTGATCGCGTGAACTAAGGTAAAGTGACGTGGCACAAAATATGTGTTCAGTGAATGTATCTTAATAAAGAAACTAGTGTTACCTCAATATTAATTACTATATTAAGTCTCTTTTAAAATTAAATAAATGACAACATTAAATAAACAGCTCTGATATATATATTTGCACTATTTTGATGCGTGTATGAATTATATATATATGTGTGTGGATCAGAATAAATGGGCTGTGCGCTTGAATATTGATATTTATATGCGTGTATAAATGGGATTTATTGGTAATGGGTATGGTCGTGAATAGAATAAACCCCGATAAGATCCGGGTTAGATTAATGGATTTTATCCAATAAACTATCGCATATAATAATAGACATGTAAGACGTAGTTAGTTTTGTTTTAGCTTTGTTCTCTAGTTAGACTATCGTCCCCAAACCCTGAGATTGAGCTGGTTCGGTGCGCTACCATAAACAGATATACATACCAGAACCCTTATTTACGTTTTCGATGAGATAATTCTTATCTACGGGTAGGATTGGCGCGTGAGATGGAATCAAACCATGCTCACAAATATCTTTATTCGAAGCTTCGGGTTAAAGCCAACAATGGTGGTTTTATAGTATGTCGGTGGGTGTTATAATGGCGTCCCAACTAACGGGGCTGCGAATGTTAGAGAACGGGCATTTAAAGGGCATCCTAACGTAACGTAAAAGAGCTCACAAACGAGAGTGGATTTTTTTTTAAAAAAAAAAGAAAAGGGAAAAATAAAAGCGATAGTTTGGTTATAAATCGGAAAGAGTTTGAACACATATTTGAAAGATAGTAGATGGGCATATTTTGCGTGGTGAATGTACGGATAGAAAAGTTCTCGAGTGGTCAAAGGGGAAATAGCGTTGATGTATGTCTCGTGATATATATATAAAGTCATGGGTTAGAAAATAGAGGTTAAGAATTTATCTAACATTGAGATATTATAAAACGATATCGTTCAATAGGATAAGAAGAAGGGACAAAGGTCTATCAGGTGGGTCATGCAGGGACCACTGGAAGCCGGGGTGATGAACCTGGCACGTTTAACCTTAATAGTGATATATAAAAAAATGAAGCCAAAAAATAAACAGAATGGGGAAAAGCAGAAGGCGACGGAAGAGAAGGAAATAAATATATCGGAGAGGATTTTAGAAAGATTAGAAGGTCTTGAACTCCGATTTCAGGAGATAGAATGGAGACTAGGGATAGAAAGCAAGGAAAGGGCAGAGAAACCTGACGATAAAGAAGTAAAAGGAAGTTTAGATGAAGGGGAGAGGGATATAAAACAGGGACCGAGGTCTAGTGAGACGGAAAGACCGGAGCATATGGGAAAATGTAAGGATGTGGCGGTACACAACCACGTGAACCATTTTTTAAAGGTATGACCGTTTGAAAGCCAAATGGGGGAAGCTCCCGTGGAACATCTACGGAACCTACGAAGATACTTTGGCATGAATCCCATGCCAGAGGAAGGTAAATTGGTGGTAGCGTGCAGCCATCTAAGCGGGAATGCCACGCATAGAAAAGGTGGTGATGATAGTCACAGACCGAGATGGCCATACGAACCGGAAGCTCGACGTCTGCCGGATAAGCCAAAGTTCGTCGAAGAAAAGGGACCGTGGACACCGAAACAGAAAGGTGATCCCGGGGAAAGTAAAAGGAGAAAGAAAAGTCATTTAAGAAGCCGTTCAAATACACAGAAGGTATTTGAAGGCTATTGCACCAGGGGGGTATGTAACAAACCGGGTTCGAATACGCGCGTATGTGATATATTACTAATTACTAGTGTTAATGTGGAGCGACTATGTATAAACAAAAAATATATATATATATGTAAATGGTCATTCGAACCCTGTTACAAGGAGTGCGAAAGTTATGTGTGTATGCATATGTAAATATAGTTGTATGTGCGAGTGTACAATATGCGTATGTATTATCGGTGATGGTTATAATCAATTATATATAGAGCTGTATAAATTGTAATTGATTATGCGTATATATTTTATCCGTTAAGTTTTTTTTTTAAAGTTTTAATAATATTGTCGGTAACACGTGTTTTCTTTTGTTGAGTAATCTCTTGAACATATGAGGACCGAAATAGAAATGAATTAATTGCTGTAGGCAGTTTAGTTAATAACTGGCGTCGGGAAGTCTGAAAACTGGTCAGGTGGGTATTTTTTGAAGAACAATGGAAGAACTGGTCAGTGGCGTACGGATACACAGAGAGAATTTTGAAAAGTTAAAAGTGAAAACAAAAGAACTTTTTGTTGTGCTCGAAAGGAGATATAAAAAAAAAGGAAAAAAAAGAGACGCGGCTTGAACTCCAGATTAGGAGGACGTGTAAAATATTTCTTAAGAAGTTTTAATATTTTTTTCTACCCAAAATGTCGGGGTAATTCTATAGTGCGGGTTTCGTTAATCGGCCCAGTGGACACTCGTCGTGAAACTCACCTGAAGCGGACTTACGAACTGCGTTAATAAAATAAAGAAATTTTGTTTCATCAAAGAAATGGTGACGAAAGATCTTTGAAAATTTGGACCTTTTCGCAAAGCGAGTGAATCAACTACTCCACCTCTGGGATATGCTATTCGATATACCCTATTGGAACTATTTGCCATCCGTTGTATCTACCAGACCAGTTTTCTTGGCAAGGTATAAATGCGGACTTGTCTTTGATCGCGTGAACTAAGGTAAAGTGACGTGGCACAAAATATATGTTCAGTGAATGTATCTTAATAAAGAAACTAGTGTTACCTCAATATTAATTACTATATTAAGTCTCTTTTAAAATTAAATAAATGACAACATTAAATAAACAGCTCTGATATATATATTTGCACTATTTTGATGCGTGTATGAATTATATATATGTGTGTGGATCAGAATAAATGGGCTGTGCGCTTGAATATTGATATTTATATGCGTGTATAAATGGGATTTATTGGTAATGGGTATGGTCGTGAATAGGATAAACCTCGATAAGATCCGGGTTAGATTAATGGATTTTATCCAATAAACTATCGCATATAATAATAGATATGTAAGACGTAGTTAGTTTTGTTTTAGCTTTGTTCTCTAGTTAGACTATCGTCCCCAAACCCTGAGATTGAGCTGGTTCGGTGTGCTACCATAACAGATATACATACCAGAACCCTTATTTACGTTTTCGATGAGATAATTCTTATCTACGGGTAGGATTGGCGCGTGAAATGGAATCAAACCATGCTCACAAATATCTTTATTCGAAGCTTCGGGTTAAAGCCAACAATGGCGGTTTTATAGTATATCGGTGGGTGTTATAATATATATCAACCAGTAATACTTTTGCTGGTTTAAAAACATTTCCCTGACAGGCAAACCTATAACTGTTTAACATAACAGCTTTTAAGTTTAGCAAATTAAAAATAACTTTTAATTAATTCTATTTACCAAAAGAAATACATGCCTCTTGACATACTACTGA
The DNA here is from genome assembly GCA_028023455.1 of Epiperipatus broadwayi. Classification (NCBI taxonomy): domain Eukaryota; kingdom Metazoa; phylum Onychophora; class Udeonychophora; order Euonychophora; family Peripatidae; genus Epiperipatus; species Epiperipatus broadwayi. The sequence continues at coordinate 2,607,888 of JAQFVV010012480.1, read as the reverse complement.
CTTTACAAACTAAATATAAATTGTTTCATTAATTTGTAATAATCACATCAATCTAATTAACCACTCAGGTTCAAACTGACAACTTTTAGTTATTTGTTTAAATTGTAGCTTGTCTGTTAATTTGATACCTTAACTTTTAAGTTTTAAACTAACTAATTATTGTAGCAGTTATACACACACACTTACATACATGCAATGTCTTTTATGTCTCAACATGTGTAATAAAACAGTAATCTTACCATTCCCATGGTGAATTACATTTACTAAGAGCCAGTTATGATGCACAATGCCTATTTGGCTTTCAATATTAACCTTAAATTTTGAGTGATGATCGATCTTAAAAATGTTGATGAAAAAAGCTCAGCCAAGGCATTATACATCAATTCTCAGTTTACACTTAAATTAAAAGTGTCCTGAAGTAGGTAATAAACTTAAATAGGAATTACATAATGACAAACTATTAAATTAACAAATTCTCACACAAAATATGGCTACAAAACATATATCAGTAAGGAAAACAAAATTACAAAGCACTACATCTGTCATTGCATGAACCTGGGCTGCTCCTACTCTGAGGAATATGTTAGGATTCTGTCCTACATATATAAATATGGGCATGCATCAATCACTATGACTATAATCTAGAATATATCTCTTATGGGATATATTGACAATCGAGCTGGGGATATACTCTCAATCTCCTACTACATTATTGAAATACTTAACACTGATAATCATGAGAAAGTATTGTTCAACCTTTAAGGCAGTGGTAATTTAGGACATCTTGTACAAACATGAACATTCACAAACATCAATTAATATTGAGATAACAGGGTTTGAACTCTCACTAAATACTATATTGATGTATAAAACTGATAATGCCATAACATAACTATGAAATAAAAAATGTGCATCGCTTGTCAACATATAACAATTACATTTAAATCTCTCATCATCCAGAAGATAGTAATATCAAAATCATAAGACTATATAAGCCAGGGCTCCCCAACCTTTTTGTACTTAAGAGCACATTCTATAATAATGGCCGGGTGGTGGGCACCATTTATTTTTTCAACCAGGTGGTGAGCACTGTTTATTTTTTTCAATGTAAATTTATAATTGGATATTGTTAATAATACACATAATGTACAAAAAATATTTATTTCAAAAATAAAATTTTAACGTATAATTAACGTTTATATTTTTATGCTGTAAAAGTATAGTATGCCCTACAATTTGATTACAATATAATACAATAATTTATAAGAAATTTAAAAAATTAAATTTATTTGTATCAGATAAATAATTTTTTATCGTGTTCGGATAGCAGTGGGCACATGTAAAAGGATCTGCGGGCGCCATGGTGCCCAAGGGCATAGGGTTGGGGACCCCTGATAGAAGCAATAAAATAAGCACAAATAATATCAATATTTACTTGTAACTATAAAATGAATTTTGTATAACTGTGAACCTCTCATATAAAATCTCAAACTTTCACACAGACCAGAAATTTATATTACAGTAGCATCGAAATTAATTCATAATGACACACATTGAAGAAGGCATATTTTACACTGCTATAAACTAAATTTAATACTGGTTATGTTCAGTAATATATTTTAAATAATAAACACTAGAATAAATAAACATTCACTACACATAATGAATAATATAATAAAAGGAAAAATTATACTTAAAATTCTTTAGCACAGTCCATTGCTTATGATCTTCCATTCACTGTGACAATTTAACATGATCATCATCATCCTGGAAATCACTTAAAGTGCATCCACACATATTCTAAATGCACACATATGACAGTAGCTAATCACAAAAACACAAATGGCCATAATCCCTTGATCCAAGATTATCCAAAATTACACACTTGTTTGGTAGCATTTTAAATTTAGAAAGCTCATAATTGTATGAAGCAGCTGCACAATTCTTTAAAGACCCTCAGTAGTTTGCATATATTTTCTTGGTGAATCATTCAATATTTAAAAAAAGCAAAATCACTTAATCTATAGTTAATTATTAAAATTATTTATAAGATTAACAGCACTCCAAGGAACTCAGTCATTCCCTGGTAATGGAAATTTAGCAATTTCACTTCAGATAACCAGCTCAGCATTTATTACTATAACCAATTTTTATAATTCCATTTATAATTTTCACTTATTCAGTTTCTTTTCTCAATTAAATAACAATTATTTTGGCATATTCTAAAATTTATTTCATACAAGAAACAGTTTTTTTTTTTTTTTTTCTGACAGAAAATGAAAATGTGAAAGCTTGGTCCACACTCAGAAATATTTTAACAAAAGTACAAAATTCTATATAATGTTGAATTTAAGTCTTTTCCTGAACTTTCTTGAATAAAGTCATTCAAATACTTTATGTTGCAAAATAATTCTAACAAAATAAATATTGAAGAAAAATAATACCTGTGATACTTCAGGTTGGAAAGCTTGGAGAGTCCATTTCAGATACATCACCCATCAACTCATTGTATGGAAATTTGCTATTCTTGGAAGAAAATGTGTACCTGATTTTGAGATTTAAGTCAACATGCTTATAAAACTTAGTATAATTTTATTTTCACTGTCAGTTTTGACAAAATATCAGCTCAGAAATTGGAAACAAGCTGAAGAATACAAAACCCACAGGAACAAAATAATAACAGAGGAACAGAACTAAAGAACAGAACAGAGAACATATCTCAAATTATGTGTGACCCTTTTATAATCTTCAGTTGTCACTCATCTTCAAACCCACTTCCTTGAACATCCACTCTTGATATTAAATTTTGATTGGTTATTACATCCAATTTTGATATTAATTATTCATGTGGTTTATTTGAGAATTTCCCCGTTTAAAATTGTATAAAAAAACAGGATACAATTGTCTCAAACTGAAATGAAATTTTTTTATAATTTAAAATAACGGTTTTACTTTAACTTAAAATTTATGACTGAATATTATCAGATATTTATTTGAAATTAATATGAAATTATAGTCATTTCAATTTGCTTTTAATTGATATTTTTTTTTTTTAGTGAGACAAGAAAACTTATAATTGTCCTAATAAATAAAATGTTATTTGTACCACCACACACACCTGTTCACTCACTAATAGCATTTCTAACTAACAATGGAAATTATAGCTAGCACTAAAAATATTAAACATTATTAAATTTTACAGATTTAATCATATAAATTTATTACTGAATTGTGTACGACTATTAGCAAGCTAAAAGTTAAGTTATAAACCGACATTGAACTTCTTTAATTATCTACATTATTTCATTAAATAAATAATACTTGCTGATCTTAACACTTAGCTCCCCTCTTTTTTTCAGGTACTACACTCAATCTCAAAAGTTAAAACGCATTTAAATTCACTGTGTGTAAGACACTAAACTACATATACACATTTAAACCCAACTTATATATTAATTTTTCTTCAAATACTTTACAGCTACGATTTCTCTATACATTTTATGTCTACACAAACTTTCAGATTCTGCTGATTCGTGAAAACTACTGTTATTTGTGAATTTTTTAATTTACTAGATTTCTTCTGTGAGAATTTTTTTTTCTTAATTGAAAACTGCAACTATTATGAACTCAGCTAGCTTTGGCCAAAGGCCAAGACTGCAATAAACACCTAACGGTGTCTATTGTAATTAGCATTATTATTTCTATAGCATTTTATTAATAATAATGATTATATAATGTACATAAATAGAGGTTAATATCTTTTTACATTCTATAATATTCAACATTTATATTCATCAGTATTAATTGCTTATTACTTACATATAATATATATATATATCAATTATTCATTAATTTTAATATTTATTTGTTATATAATAAACAAATTATATTTATAATTATCCATTTCAGTTACAGATTTATTTGCATGTCTAACATTTAGTATATATCTGTTTGCAAAATAATTTGTCAGGACGTAGCAGGATAAAACAGCCTGATAATTTGTAACTAATTTTATTCTAACTCAAATTTAGATATAGAACTTATATCCTGCTATGCCTCTTATCATATTTCATTCCCAACACAAATTTACTAGATACTACATTTTTCACAAATTTATTTCTACTTTTTTTAAATAATAAATCAAGCATTTTTTTCTGAAGTTTATTTGTAATTCGATAAAGATTTTTCTTTAGATTGAACCTTTAATTATTGGTACATATAAATGCCCTGTTTTTCCGGTTATGAATGTTCTATTTTTATTTATGCAGCATTTACTTTTACAATTTTTTCGTCAAATACTACGCCATTTTTATTATTCTGCATTTGTGATATTTTGAACGTTTTCTTTAATTTAATCGCGGTGTATAATCAATATTAATGTTTGGAGAGTCCTTCAATTTTCTTAGTAACAGCATTTTATATAATAACTTTTAATTATACATTTTAGTTAATATAAAAAAAAATCATTAAAGATGTTCATTGTTATGATAAAGTATTAATCTTCTCAATGCGAATTTATTGTTATTATAAAGTATTAATCTTTCCTACGCAAATTTATCATATATTTTTATAAACATAATTACTTTTTTTATACATATCATTTTTTATCATTAAAGTGGATTAACAAAACAATTTTTTTAAAATTAATTTTATTAATATTTTCCTTCTGAATTTGGGAGGAAAAAAATATTTTTAATTACAAAATTTTAACATATATTTAAAAATTCAATTAATAAGTAAATAAAAAAAACATAAAAGATTAAACACAAAATATACTTTTTTCGTGTAAGCAAAGATTTTTGAAGGGGGAGGGGATTTATATTAATAACTCTAACATCATTTTTTATATGGATTCTAACATCATTTTTTATACGGATTGAAAGTAATATTATGCAATAAAACAAATAGTTGCAGCAGATTTGTATATTATTAAACTATTTTTCTTTATAAAAATTAATTAAAACAATTTCACAGACAATTAAACCCGTCAACTTAATATGCTCTTTCATAAACTTAACTATACAGTGAATAAAATAAGTTAAATAATGAACAATTAATTCTATACAGTATTCGAATTTGGACAGAGTAATTTTGACACCTTTTATAAACCCTAGATGCTGTGAAAAAAATTTGGAGAGTGATATATTTATTTTCTCTGATCACTAAATCAAATCTAGCATTATCTTCTTTTATAAATGTATGAAATAAAGTACAGCAGTATTTATTTCATAAGAGATTACAGTTGTTGATATTTTGAAGATGGCTTATATTCATCTGTAATTTAAATTTAAATAATTCATATAACCAATGAAAAATCACAAGTGATCGTAACCTTGCTCAGTACAAACCATTTGTCAACATAGTTGGCCACATTTATGATAATACGAAATTGTAACAATTAAATCTCTTAAGTGGTCTCTGTGATCACTTGAAATATAAGGGCAAATTATAAAGCAAGCATAAGTTATAGACTCAAAAATTTCACCTCACACAGTTATAACCAATAAATAATACTGAAAAATAAAAAAATATAAAGTGAATAAAATATTATCATGAAGCAAAGCATACCTAAAGTACATAACACATTCAGCATGTGCTGTATGATTATTATAATTTTGACTAAGTCATTTGTAGTGAAAATGTACTAACCATTATGTCAGCCATGTTTTAAAGGAACTAAATATATTGAAAAAACATAGTTATGATGTTATAATTAATAGCTAAGATTTAATGGCAGGTTGAAATATTATCCTATATGACAAACATAAAGATATATGCACATTTTATGCAGACAACATGTTTGTATTTGTTGTGCAGAGATAATGATTATACATTTCCTGCCAATTTGAGAAATTTATATGATAATTATATAATCTGTCATTGAAATTTAAAGTTTTGTAATCATTCAGTCATCAAGTGATATAGTTGAGTATTCTCACTTTAGTTGCGTATGATTGTATTACATTCAAGCATTTTCTGCATGTAATTGTTCATTCTTAAATAAGTGAAAATAAGCTGGTTTCATTGTTTGTTTTTTTACAAAATTGTTTTTTTTTGTTAATGAGATTACAAAATTTTTTGTAAATAGGCTTCTTTTAACATGAATAGACATGCTGGATATGGATGCAAATTAGGTGTATTCACTGTGACTTTGCTAATTCAGTTAATTATTGTTTGTCTTTCAGTTTGATAATGTTGTAATATATAACCACCTGGGAAACCTGTGTTGTCTCCAAATATTCCTTTTGTTATAATTTTTTCTTTTGGTGCTATTTTGCAAGAAGTGTTTTGAAATTCATGTAATTTTACATGTGATTCTAAGAAAGATACAAAATTCCAGATGAACAAGAATCCTTAACTATTGCTTGAATCCATAGATAGATAGATAGATAGATAGATAGATAGATAGATAGATAGATAGATAGATAGATAGATAGATAGATAGATAGATAGATAGATAGATAGATAGATAGATAGGTAGATAGATAGATAGGTAGATAGATAGATAGATAGATAGATAGATAGATAGATAGATAGATAGATAGATAGATAGGATAGGTAGGTAGATAGATAGATAGATAGATAGATAGATAGATAGATAGATAGATAGATAGATAGATAGTAGATAGTAGTAGTAGTAGTAGTAGTAGTAGTAGTAGTAGTAGTAGTAGTAGAGAAGATAGATAGATAGATAGATAGATAGATAGATAGATAGATAGTAGTAGTAGTAGTAGATAGATAGTAGTAGTAGATAGATAGATAGATAGATAGATAGATAGTAGTAGTAGTAGTAGTAGTAGTAGTAGTAGTAGTAGTAGTAGTAGTAGTAGTAGTAGTAGTAGTAGTAGTAGTAGTAGTAGTAGTAGTAGTAGTAGTAGATAGTAGTAGTAGTAGTGTAGTAGTAGTAGTAGTGTAGTAGTAGTAGTAGTGAAGAAGAGACAGACAGATAGATAGATAGATAGATAGATAGATAGATAGATAGATAGATAGATAGATAGATAGATAGATAGATAGATAGATAGATAGATAGATAGATAGATAGATATTATTATTATTAAATAAATTACTTTAAAATCTTACAAAACACTGAGAGTTAATTGTTTTACTGATACAATTTAAGTTTAAATATTGGAAAAATGAAGTATGATAAAAGTTATGCATTTGTTTTTATTTGTATTAATGACTGTTTAAAGTTCTCAAAAAATCAATGTTTTTGTGCAGAAATTTTTTATGAATGGAAATAAGAAGTTAGTAAAAACTGAACACCCATTTATTACCTGTTTATGAGAGAATTTATCAAAAGATATGAGTTTGTTATGCAAAATAAGAACAACAAAACTCATATCTTTTGATAAATTCTCTCATAAACAGTTGAGAGGTCAGCGACAGCTGCTTTACAAGCAATTGTCCCGGAATAGCGGGTTCGCTTCCCAGCTGATGCTATGACACATGAAAAAAAAATAAAAACAATTTGAAAATGAGAAATGCTTTTAGAACTTCAGTTTTGAAACTTCATGAAAGCCTCTGTCTCAAGTTTCCTATAAAATTGCTTATCAGTTTTTCCAAGCAAAATAAGCCCCACACTGTTGGACAGATTTTAATAAAATCATGTAGACTTGAAATGATTAGAATGATAAGTAAATTGGTACAGATACAAAATTTGTAAGTAGCTTCTTTATCAAATAATATAATACATTCTAAATATAGGGGATTTGAACTCAGCTTTCAAACACACCCCAACTATGTTAGATTTTTACTGATTTCAGAACATATCCAAGAACTTGTCTTCAATAAGCAACTGGATGGAACTATAAATATTTTTTTAATGTAATCAGCTCTTTGATTTTTTTTTCACTATATGTAAACTAATGCCATTAAAAATTATTTTTATTTTGTCGATCTTTTTTGGAAACTACAAAGACTGTTAATGTTTTCAAAATGATAGAAAAAGTTTTTATACAAAGAAAACTTTAGCTGGAAAGAAAAATATCATTTTCTTTGCACTGTTAATGTTTCTAAAATGGCTTATAACAAATTTACTTTCATTATTTTATATTTTTAAATGCAAGTATAGTGTATATATTTAAGCTAGATATAATTAAATGAGATTTAAACACAGACTTGCAAAATTTGCTATCTTAACATAAACTGAGCACTGATTATATATATGTATGTGGGAGAAGATTATCTGGATCAGCTCATAAGTGCTGGTTCAACATGAATTACATGTATTGGAAATCATTTATCTTTTCACATGTATGTGATCATGTGTATCAGTTATGTAGAATGGAATGGATGTCTGAAGGGAGCTTGAATATCTGGGTTCAAATACACTTTAATATTATTATTTTAGTGAAAAAAATTATTCATGTCATCATCACTCATTGCTTTTTACACAGACCTGCTCTGGTAACAAAAACACTTCCAATAAGCATGAAAAAAGTATTTTCAACAGATATAAAAGCAGTTTTCTGAATCGTATTTTTAAATTACTTTATCAAGAAATGGGAACAGAATGTACAATACTTTTTATATGTAGAAGAGCATTGCTTTTCAAAACAACTATTTTTGAAATACTTATTCAAATTAAATGCAAAAATTTCAATACTTTTCTGAAAAAAAAATTCATGTTTAGAATACTTTAAAAGAAAAAATATATTCATGAGTTAGCTTAAATGGTAGATATTATTCATCATATTTATGAGATAAAAAAATTTCCATCTAAAGTCATGACATCTCCATTATGAGCACAAACTAATACAAGCTTTTTTGGTTAAGTTAGCAATATAAAAAAGGAGTAAAGACCAACATTCTTGCAAACATTTCAATGCTGATAGTAATGATTTATAAACATATAATTAAAGTATAAATTTTGTGCCATTTTTGTTTAAAAAAATATGAAAATACTTTAAACTATTACAAAACTTTTGAAATGTTATTTCTATTTTGATGGCATAAAAATTAAACCTGGCTTTACAATCCTTTACTGTTTGATATAAATTGTAATGAAAATGTTGAACCAATCAAAAATGAAATCACTGATCTTAGAAGAAAAACATGCTACATATGGAATGCATTGAAACATTTCATTTTTCTGTGAAAACTCTACTTTTGTCTTGTAAAATAAGTTTTGGAAGTTTTGATTTACTTGCAAGTTCTTTATGAATAAGTGTTCTCAATAAAAACAATAAAACACACACAAAAAATTATCTTGATTAAACTCTACAACATGGAGTTCATGTTTCCTTGTCAAATATGAAGGCAATTATTTAAATCTGTGAGACTTTGTGATTTTAATAAACCTGATATTAACTTAAAAATAATACCTTACAAAAATGTCTTTGAGTTGTATAATATCATAGTCTTGATTGATAAGTTAAATAATGTGTAGTTAGATGTTTTAATAATACAAATTATATTATATAAAAACATAAATGATAATGATAAGTGTAAATTCTACATAATTTTATCAATTTTCAGTAACAAAAATATAAGTTGCTAACCTATTTTTTGAAGACATTCAAATAATAAACTTTAGTCAAATTTTTGAATACTTTTTGACTGTTCACTTCAGTGAAAAAAATGATTTACAGACATATATAAGAATATATGCAATAAATTCAGTATTATCTTCAGTTAGATGTTTTTTATCCTGGTTACTATAATATGCTTAGAACATTTCTTAGATGAAAAATATTAACCAGAAAAAAGATCTATTGTAAAACATAAAAAATAATATAAAACTTTTATAGACACTTTAATAAGCAAACAATTCAACATGAATGTTTTAGCAGCTTACAATTTTAGGTTAGAACTTTAGTGCATAAACTTTCAAAATAAATCATGTTCATTTCAAAAAAAAAACTGAAATTTAAAAACTTTGTTCTTGCAAAGACATTAGGAAAAATTTATTTGTCTAATCTAGATTACAAAATTCAACAAATGTGTTATTGTAGATATAAAATTTAATAAAGACTTTTTTTTTTATAAATGATATTTTATTTGCTAAATGATCCTAATAAATTTTAGGAGTGTCTTTTTTTTAGAGTTAAATTTAAATCTAATTTAAGTGTCACTCAAAATTACTTGTAAATTAATATACTTATTCTAACTCTAGAAAATAAAAGACAGAAAAATAACAAAGATAAAAATTGTAATGGCTTTCCAACTAATCTGTGGAAATATAATTAAATGTACAGAAATAAAAGTCTGAGATTTTAGTCTATTTAATTGATGGATTATGATGCTATGTCTAATTTCTTTAAGAAATATTTTTTTATAAAAATGTTCAAGGAACTTTTCTAACCATAGTTTATCAATATATTCTAATTTCACAGTATCCCGTGATTGAAAGCTGTCTACATCACATCACTGAGATAATATTTACCAATATTAAATCGGATATATTTCTCACATAATAACCAGTCATAATTTTCACCATAAAATATTTGCTTTAAAATATTATTATTTAACCTGATACTTTCCACAATCAAATAAAAAATGTAGAATTAACATTATGAAGACAAACAAATTAAATTTATTGACTTCATTATATTTTCAAAATATTATTAAACAAATTCAACAGTTTTTTGTCTAATATTCTTTCTGATACACTGATAAGGATGCACTCACATTTCAATACAATATATTTGGCTGAATAGTGTCACTACATAAAATTAATTTAGTTAATGTAAATAATAATACTACAATAAAATATCTGATGGTTTAAGTAATTAGAACATTTAAATTTGGTATGCAATTCAGCAATCAACTTTACTTTCTAGTTAAAATATTTAAATTGATTTACTTTATAAAGATAATAAAAGTTCAAGATTATTGAGTATATTTCTTCCAGATGCTTCTAATAAAGAATCCAATTTTTTAACACTAATAATAAATAAATTCTTTATTGACTGCATTCAGAACAAAAATAAATTAAGAATCATAGTGATATATGTTATTTTGGTTTTTAGTATATTTAATTTACAAACGACTTTATTTGTCTATATCAAAAATTGTATTAATTCATGAAACTACTTATAATCTGATCCAAAGATAATTGCCACTAAAATAAAAAAAAAACAAATTTACAGATGATATACATCCTAGTTCTGCAGGTCAGTTTTGTTTTCAAATGCTTTATATTTTTCACCCTCAGAATAATAGTTTCTTTATATTATCATAGAGAGTTGAATAATATGAACAAAATTTTGTGGACATCAAGTTATTTTAAATATCTCATAAACTTTTCAATTAATTGCACTAAGTGAATTCATTAATTTTATCAAAGCAATATCAATATAGTACATCTGTTTTACTTTTTGTTTCTCTAAACACTCACCAGAATCTTTTAAAGAATATTATAAAAATTCTACAGTTAATTTTACATATTGGTTAAGTTATACAATAGTTTCATCATATCTACTGTATGGAATATCTTCTAATTTACTTTTCCTCTTCCTGAAAAAAAAGTATCAGATTGAAAGTAGTTAGTGCCATGCTCTTAAGAGTTTGAAATTATAGTAATCAACATCTTAAGAATTGAAATTATAGTAATCAACATATATCTCGTAGATGATTTCATCAATCCAATATTTTCAAAAAGTCTGAGCATATATATATATATTCAAAAAGTCTGAGCATATATATATATATACAATAAAATATTATAATGTATATGGCAATCTCAACAATAGAAAATTCAATCATATTAATCACGATATTAACATACTTCTACAATGCCACAGGTGAACAAATATAAATTCTGGACTTCAAACAGCTAATCCCAAAAGCTGTATAAGGTTTATAATTTATATTTGTTTACAAAGAGTGTTGCTGAAATATCTTAATATCATGCTGATATGGCTGATTTGCTCCTCAAGATAAGTTAAAGTTTTATTTATTTTAATAATATCTAAATAAAAATTTATGTTGCTATAGAATATTTGTTTAGAATGTGAATAAGAAAAGAGATTTGAAGTGCTGAAAAATAGATTTAATCGGATTTGGAAAGATTGAGAAAAATATTGCTAACATTTGGAAAGTGATATGATAGGTGAACATTTTAAATATAAAAGAAAAAAATATTTTAGTATGTTTACTGCAAGGAGGCTTTAAGACTATGGCATATGTATGATTAAATGAATTTTAAGAGTTTTTTTTTTTTTTCCAATTTAAGTAGAAGAGTGATTTATTTGTGAAAGAGGGTAATGTTTGAAGTTTAAGTTTATGGGAATTTATTGGTCACCATTTTTAAAAAAAGGATAGAAAATCATAAAGTTAAATATAAAGGAGGGAATTGTAAAAATAAGAAAATATGGATTGATTTGTTTTCCATGATGTATATATGATGGTCAGAAAAAAATTGGTATGACTGGTAGAGACTATGGTATATGATAAGTTTTTCCATTTGACATGATTAAATAAAACTAGGAAAAATGTAAAAGGTGTAAGATTTTGTAAATCATGTATAAATGTGATAAAATAGGAGGGAAATTATTTTTATGTGTAGACAATTTAAAGAGAAAGCCAGAAGAAATGGAAAAAAAGGTAAATAATGACAGTAGAATGGAGTACGTATTTAGTAGTGTCAAGAGATATGGATCACAAAATAAGTATGCAATAAATTTAGGCAAAGAATAAGTAAGATAAAGGAAGAGGTAAAGGATGTAGAAGTAAAATTAAAAGCATTAAACATGAAGTATGAACAGAGCAAGAAATTAATTTATAGAAATGCTAAGGACAAAATAGATAAGGAAGTCCAGAAGATGAAAGAGAATGTTGGAGATAAAGTAAGAAAAGTAAACTTATGTAGAGATGTAATTGCAAGGGAAAATAGAAATATATATGCAAGAATATGCTTGCATGGCACTAGAATTAAGGATGTTACAGATAAGGTAAAGAAATAGGTGAGTAGAGTTGTTTATATTATGGTGTTGACAAATAATTTTTTGAAGTGATCAGAGAGATTAATGAATGAGTACAGGGAATTGATTAGTAGTTTGAATAAAATTAAAAGAAAAGGTGGAATAGTTGGATTAATACCAAAATTTGAGAATGAATATATGTTAAATATGGCATGTTCTATGAAAGAGAGATTTAAAAAATTATGTTACAGAAATAATATGTTTGTGGATATGTCAGTTTTTTTTTATATTAGTAAAAAGGAGTTTCACAGTAACAATGGATTGCATTTAGTAAAACAAGGAAGTGAAGCATTAAGGGGTTTGATTTATAAAAAATTATAATAGTTTGGTAAACATATAAAGGGGAAAGTGATAGAGTTTTAAATTACAGTATTGTCAATAAAAAAATTAAGAATGGATAGAATATAAGAAGTAAATAAAGAATAGAAGATTCAGATAAAAATAGATGTAAAAAGGGAATTGATTCATAAAACTAACAGTAAACAAACTAATTACAAATGTAATAGAGAAGAAAAAGTCAATAGAATTTATAAAAGAATGATAAGAAAGAAAGAAATTGTAAAATATTGAATTATTGAATATGCATGATGATAGGAGACTAGTAAAGTGGTGGGAATTAAACAAAGTAGATAAATATAAAGGGTTTGAAGTCTTAGGAGTAGTGGAAATACACCTAATAGAAAAGAAATTGATGATGTAAATAACAAGAAAGGAATGGGCATATTCATAAATTTATGATGTCAATAACAAGAATGCATAGCTTTTGAAATTTTTTGTCAGAGAGTGAATTTGAGCATTGGAAATTTATCAAATATTTATGATGGGGTTAGAAATAATATATTTCACACCATAGATCATGTATTAGTAGAGAAAGAGGGAATCAATAAAGTATGGAAAATTAAAATGTTTGATAATCAAGAAGAAGTATGTAATAGTGATCATAAGTTTTTTTATAATAGAAATGGTTAGTAGAAATGATTAGTAATGTGATGGAAAATAAAAGTAAAAAGAATAGTGAAAGATGTAAATGAACAAAAAATGATAAAAATAAGCTAGAAGAATATAAAATAAAAGTAGAAGAAATCATGGAAGAGTTTATTGGAGATCAAAATAAAGTGTGCTGAAGTAAAAAGAGTAGCAAATAGGGTTTTAGATGAGAATATTCAGAAAAATAAAAGTGATAGAAAAGTGGGAATTAGTAAAAGTATAAAAGATGGGGGAAAGTCTAAAAACAATATAAGTATGCTATTAAAGACAAATAAAATGAAAAACATGTTAATATTAAATGGGAAAATATTTAAAAAAAAGAAGTTAGCTAAAATAGATAATTATAGAAAGAGAATGAAATGAAATAGTATATTATTGAAGGATATCAATAAAAGTGAAGAGATGGGAATGAAAAAATTTGAAAGGATATTAAAAAAAGGAATGCATAGGAATGATAAATTGTATTACTAAATGATGAGGAAAAACAGTGTAGGTCTAGAGAAAAATTAGAGACATTCTTAAATAAGTATGTAATGAATATAAAAAATGTTAACTGGGAAGAACACAGTGATAATAAACATAAAAGCACATAATAATGGAAATATTAATTTTGTAGAAAATGAATTGAATGATGCAGGGAAGAAGTTTAAAAAGTGGAAAGGCAAGAGATTTAGATGGATGGGAAGCAAAGATAGTGATGAATTTGGGAAATAAAGCAAAATTTAAATCTATTATCATGTTTTAATAAGATGGCACAGATGACAGAATTTCCAGATAGCTGGAATAATACAAGAGTAAGGTTATTATTTAAAGTAAAGGTAAGGACCATAGAATTATAAATAACTATAGACTGATTGTTATAATGTCAGTATTATATAATTTTTTTCCATATATGATATCTGGAAGGGGGTTAAAATATATGGGAAAAAATAATATAGTGGTAGAAATGCAAGGAGGTTTTAGAATGAATAGGTGTATATGAGATGGTTTATTTGTAGTCACACAACTTATAGATATGAGTAGAAAACCAGTGTACAGTTACATATAGTCATTATAACTATAGAGAAGACATATGATAGAATAAATATAAATAGATTGTGGGTTTGTTTAGTAAGTTTGGGAATGATTGGAGCTTTAGTGGATCTTATTAAGAGATTGTATGAAAATAATTACTATATGTATCAATTAGGAAATATAGATTCAGTTAGAGTTAAAAATAGAGTGGGACTAAGGCAAGGATGCCCTATGTCACCTATTTTGTTTTTGTTATATTTGAGAGTAATGAAGACATCAATAGAATGATAGGAAAAAGAGGTAGAGATAACATTAATAGATGGCAAGGGAGTGTATACATAATCAGGTCTTTTATTTGCTGATATCTTTTTATGCACAGAATGTAGGGAAGATATGGAAGTTATGCTGAAAATGTGTGCAAGGATGGATATGGATAAAGAGAAGAGGATATCAAAAGTAATGATGACACATTCTGGGGAAAGAGAAGAGAAAATTTTTATTAGGAGATATAAGGTTAAATGTGGTGAATAGGTGTAATAATTTGGAAATTAATTTAATTTAATCAGAGAAATTGCTTGCATGAATGAAAGAAAAAAAATTATAAATGAAACAAAAAAAATAATAAATTAACAGTATTTTCATATAATAAATATGATGTAGCAAGAATAGTATGGAAGGAAGTGTTATTAGCAGGATTAACATATTGTAGCAATGCATTATATATTACTAGAGGGATGTTACATTATGTTAAAAAAATACAAAGTAGGAAGACATGCATTATATGCAGATGTGTGGATGACAAAGGAGACAATTCAAGGAGAAAAGAATGGTCAATTTTTTATGAGATGCAAAAAGCAAAATAAAAATGTTTGGTTGATTGCAATTTATGGATAGTAAGAGAATAGTCAAAATAGAATTTAATTGGGTTATGAGTAAAAGACAGACAACAAGAGGGGTGAGAAAGTTTGTGTGGTATGCAAAAAATTTGAATAAAGACTTTAAGTCAGTATACTTGTACAAAAGGTGATATGATAGGAGAATTGTTGAGAATTATATTGGCAAAGAATGGGATAGAAGAATAGATGCATTAATATAAAATAGAGATTAGGAGAGATGGAGAAATAGTATGAAGAATAAAAAGAGTTTAGACATATGTAGATGCAAACAGAATGTTGGATGTGAATTAATTTGTGATAATAGCAAGAAAAGTATTTTATTGTTTAAAGCTCAAACAGATCATTAGCAGCAAAGGAATATACACCCAAAGAAATAATTTGGATAATTTAGCCTACAAATTATGTAAGGAAGACATGGAAAATGTTAGGCATCAGCTAATTGAATGTAAATTCATACAAGCAGAAAGGATACAAATAATGAAGTTGTGAGAGAATAAATATAAACAAAATGATTATGCAGAAAGTGGGTTCTTGGTTTTTATGCTGGGTTTCGAAAAAGATAAGGGAGATCTAGATATAAAGGCCATAGAGTGAACAAAGATGACGTTGTGGAAATGGGATGGAGCCAGATAGAGAAGAATATGGGAAAAGCTTAAGGTGGGGAATGGAAATTAAAGGTAAGGTGGCTAACAGGTTTCTCTGGGAATAGTAGCTGAGAGAAGCCTGACTTCGATAAAGAAATCATATCACATTGCATCATGAATGGTGATTTATATATATATATATAGGGATAATGTATATTTTTTGCATGTGCGTGATCATATATATCGGTTGCGTGAGATAGAATGGGAAATGAATAGACTGAAAAATCCTGAGTTCAAATCTGCCTATTTACATATATATATAATTGAATTGTTTAAAAATTACCTTATTAAAAAATTCATATTAACTCGTTTTAATTTAATAATAAAAAAAACAACATTTATTTGGAACAATTTTAAAACACTTGATGTCATTGACTTATATTTAAAGTTATTACTTTTATTTCAATACGGTTGTAAAATCATCAGATAAGACAGCGGTTCACAACCAAGACAACAGTGAGCAGTTAAAGGTGCTAAGAATATTCAGAATTTGTAGTCAGTCCACCATTTGATGATGACAGTTTTATTTAGACAAACTACAACAACAGATCATTATAATTATTAAATATTAAATGGGACCTTAACAGACTTATTTTAAAAATAGATACATTACTGCAATGGCATAAATGTTCAAAAGTGTAGTGAAGAAAGTGAAAATACAACATTGTATATATTAAAGCTGTAAATATTGTCCTATCTATTACACTACACCTAATATAGCAGCACTAGTATGGGGTTGAATCTAATCTTATATATGTTAACTGACACCTGTCTCGCTAGAGTCAGTAGTATGTGTATAGTTTATCATCAGTCAGTACTTTTTAAGTATAGTTTTCGACTATTTACACTGTAAATTTATTATTAAAACCTTGTTAAATGTTAAGTGTAAAAAGCCATCATATATTAAAATTTCTTATTTTTAGAATGTAATAAATTTCTCAAATTTTTGTGAATAAAGTTCGTTTTTTTTTGTTTTATTACAAATCTCAATCCCAATTAAATAGGCTTTGTCTAATATGATGACTTGTGAAATTTAATCAGGTTTATAATATTTTATATTTTTTTAATGTTTTCTTTAATTAGCAAATGAACCCTTGAGGCATGTTCAATGTTGGTGAGAGACTTCCTATTCAGAGAAAAACCAACCAATAGGAGGGGCTACTGGGAAAACACAGAGCATAGAGGGGAATCCTGAGTAAACATCATGTGTATTGAATCTGGATAGAGCAGGGCTGGATGTTATAAATAGCTAAATTTGGCAATCAAAGTTAGTTAGAATCCTGTTCTCAGAGTTACCATACTTCAAGCCAGTTACGTTGTAATCTAAATCATGTCAGGGTAAGAAGAAGATTATTTGCTTTCCCTTAGACCTCTGTGGATCTCATCTTACCTGCGATGTCAGAGTCTGAAGCATTTACTCTGAAAATATTAACTTTTCCAAGAAATGCCCTCCTGGACAGAGATCTGTCAATTTACCAATGCCTGTCACCAACCCAAGTCTACTTACATGCCTTCAATCCAAAAGTAAAATATCTATATTGCCACCAGCTGATGAAGTCTTGATTAGTTAATTTGTGTCTATTTCCAAATTACATTGTAAGCCTTTTTCTTTTATGTCTATTTAATTCTAAAAAACAAACTAACTGTTATATATAATGTTAAATGTCTATGCAGTCCACTTTAATGCTATATAATTTCTTTTTAAATTTGATGTGGCAATTTAGATATCATTTTATTTTTTTAGTTTGTTATTTTTATTTATTTGGTTTGCCAAGTTTATATCAAAACTCAGTGAGTAAATTTAAATCTCTTCTCTTATAGTTTCTTCTATTACACAAGGTAAACATAAAATTCTTTAAAAAACTAATTGTTCAGCTCGCTTAGTTTTGTACAAATTGTTTGATTTGTGATTTAATAATTTTACTCTTATCCTCTTTTCATTATTAAGTAGTTTTACCTGTTTTATAATTAAATCTCACTAGAAGTGAGTTTAATATTTAATTGAAATCATAAGTTATAACATGTAAGAAGAAACTTTGAGGTGTGTGGGAGAAAGCCATTTAGTCCATCTTAGTTTTAAAATCTTGCCCTTATACTTTTGATCATTATTAGTTAATTTCATGGGAGGAATTGTGTTGAGCATTCCATTATGCTGGAGAGCAGATTGTTTAAATCAGGTATTAATTATTTTATTATGGTCATTAATTACCAATTTATTTATGCCTAGGCATTATAAGTATATAGTTGCCTTCATTTATTTATTAATTTTTTTTTGTTTTGACATATCTCTGAGATCTTCAGAAAGAACCAATCTTACTCCTCATTATTTCCCCCAAAGTAGATGCTTTTCCTACTAGGGATTCGATTTTAGCCACTTCTAATAAATCAGTGTATGGGAACAAATGAATGAACCATCCCAACATGATATCTGGTGCCACTATTCTTCAAAGGTATGTTGTGGTTGTTGAACCAGCATATCTCTTATTTATGCCAACATGACAAAGCCACCCAGAGTATCTTAAGTGATCTCATTTCTTACAAGCAATGGGAAATTATAATGACTGCTGCCTTCATTATTATCAATTTCTTTACAGACCTGCAATGCTCTCTGTAAGCTCTAATAGCATGCCACTTGCCAACCATTTTATTTTAATCATTTAGGTTAAATTATATATAATTGTAACTTATGTTAGGCCAAACTATCTTACTCCCACTCATCCAGTCTGTCTTTATGATTTGGTAACACACATCCACATATGCAATTACAATTGCATATTATAAAATCTTACTTATATCTATACTAGTATCACAAACCAATTATTGTACCTTTGTAATCTTTTAGATGAGGGTAAGCCATTATATATTACCAATGATTTAATAAAGTTCTTCCATTATCTTGTCATGTTGATCAAACCAATCCGTTTTATATTCATATATTAATTACACCAACCGCCATGTGTTTGGCCACAACTTTAATCTTATTTTATATGTTAAATTGTATTGCAGTTGCACTCATTAATTTCATGTTAAAACAAATATGTATCTAATTGTATATGATCTCGAATGACTTATTTATTAATTCAGAAGTGCATAATTGCAAATTAAATTATTATCAAATATATAACATCGATTGTATAGATATCCAGAGCTACATTATTTTATTAATATATATATATATAATCACCTAATAAATTTACTCTAGATCATTTATTCTTGCATTCATTATTTATTACTTAAATCTCTATTATTTGCTATTTTGTGAGATATATAGTTCTTTATTTGAATCAAATGTTTAAATTCAAACGCCTTTGTTAATGTTGCATTGAATATTATTATGATTCGAATCATTAATCAATGTCAAACAACTGTCTGTACCATTCGTAAATGGTTAGAGTTTATAGAGGTTATTAATTACACTATTAAATATGTATTGTTTCAAATCTTTTGCTCTCCCTGTTCTCATTGCTGGGTCTGGAATAATGAAAAGCTTGTTAGTATCATCAAAAGCGTTGTTCATGTAGTCATAGACTTTGGAGTACAAGTAAATAAATTGATATTTTTTTTTGTTCCTGACTTACATATCTTGCACACACTAGATGGATATACGTTTGCTTGGATTCTAGGTCTTGTTGAAAGAACACACGATTTTGACTCGTACAATATGCCGTACAATATGCTGGTGTATCAGATAATTTATGAATGTGAGTTATTTAAATTAATAAAAGATTGGGTTTATGCCCCAACAAGTTCTCATTATAATGACAAGGCGATATTTTTATGGATATATTAAATATTTTTAATCAAAACGAATAACATTTCAAAGCTATCATAGAATTAGTAAATAACTGAAAGATGAATGTGATGTTAAATTAGGCCATGGTACCAGAAAAGAGATTTTGCAATTTGCAGGAAAAAAAAGTTATATTACAAATTCTTTGTTGGAGAAAAAAACTATATGAAAATGGGTGTGGCTATTTATAAATGAAGATACAACAATATTGATCTATATATCGACAAGCAGAAAAAATATATATATCTCAGCATTGTAATGTTCTTAATAGATTCAAATCATTTATCTTTGGCTGAAGTCGTTAAGAAGATAACTTTTGTTAATATAAAAAAGAATGATTGCTATATTTATACAGACAATAAGAATAACTTTAGATTGGAGAGAAAAAATATTTTATTAAATTAAGTTTTTATATAGTGTGGTGATTATATAATGATTATTTCAAATATTATTTCTAGGTTGTTTCAATCAATTAAGTTTATTTACATATAGACAATTATTAAGTTGTTAGTTTCTCATGAGAATATGGGATGATCAATTATGTTTCAATACTTGCACAACTCATTTGAAAAACTAACAAGTGCTAAAGTCCTATTATATTTCATTGAAATCATTAATTTAAAAACATAATTGGTGCAATATAATGATATATATATATTTGAATTTAAAATTGAAGTATGCATATATATATATGTGCACAATTAAATATCTTTTTTTTTAAAAAATGAATAAAATATTTTAATAAATGTTATATTTTTAAATATTCATTTTTTTACTTCATTAATATTAAAATTTATTGAGATTTTAATTTTTAAAATCTTTAAAATCTGTAGGGAGCTTTTTATAGTTTTATATTTATATATGAACTTGGAATGTTAATGTTTTAATAATCGTGAATTACAATATTTTTTTAAAGGTAAATAAACTTTATAATGATAAACAACATTTCAAAATCGTATATATTGAAAAATTACGCTTTTTAAAATTTAGCTAAGTACACGTTCACCCTGCTTAGCGATGGCAATTGGCCTCCGAAAGTCATCGTTAAGCAAGAATATCGTACACAGAATACGTATTTATAATGGGGGTCTCTGGGGAAAAAATGATCGGTTCCAGTCGCCGACGTAAAATATCCACATTGGTTTCCAAGCTCAAATATTTTCTTGATTTTTTCATGGCAATGACTAAATACAGAATCTAAAAAGAAAAGTTTTATATCACTAGGGAAAAAATGCATATTTTCACTGTTTAAAAAGTTCAGTACAGCAAAAAGAGAAAGTGAAACTAAATTTGAATTTGAGTTTTTATATTCTTCCACAGAAGTTTTTCATCATAATGAAAAAAAGTCCATACTGAAGTGCATTTTTTAAAAATTTGTATTACAGTACATATTACTTATGTTAAATTATTCAAATTAAAAATCAATGTTTAATTATAAATTATTTAATTGAACATAAAGACTTATTACTGTACACCAGGGAAAAAATCAACTTATTTTAAAAGAAAAAATCTAATTTTTCTAATTTTTTAAAACATATGCTAAGTTTAGTCAAAATAAGAGTCATAGATCACATAACCCTATTCTCTTAAGCTTGTAAGTTAAAAAAAAGTGAGTTGTACATTCCTCAACAAGCTTTGTGATAAATGCTTAGCCAGAGCAAGCATTTAAAATATCTCTGTTAGGCACCCCCCCTGCAAACCCTTCACCATGGTTTCATGCTTTGACACTCCTCAGAGAGGTACCAGGGTAGGTTCAGACACTAGATCTAAAAATACCAACCCAAAGCCAAGCACCTATCTAAAAGTTATCTATTGAGTGAAAAATCTAAAATTTTCAGTCATCTAAATATTTTCAAACCCAGCTATCCAAATCAAATAGCTATATGGGGCTGATAGATCTTCAGCCATACCATATATTAGTAGTCTTAGAAATATAGCATCACATAAGACTTAAGTTAGAGACTATAAATAGTAAAAATAAGAGTCATAGATCACATGACCATATTCTCTTAAGCTTGTAAGTTATAAACAAAGAGGATTGCCAATTCCTCAATAAGCTTTGTGATAAATGCTTAGCCAGAGCAAGCATTTAAAATATCTCTGTCAGGAATCCCCAAACCCCTGACCATGGTTTCATGCCTTGGCACTCCTTAGAGAGGTGCCAGGGTAGGTTCAGACACTAGATCTAAAAATACCAACCCAAAGTGAAGCACCTATCTAAAAGTTATCAATTGATTGGAAAATCTGAAATTTTCAAATGCCTACATGTCTTCAAACCCAGCTATCCAACTCAAATAGCTATATGGGCTGCAAGATCTTCATCCATACCATACATTAGTAGTCTTAGCAATATAGCATCACATAAGACTTAAGGCAGAGAATATAAATAGTCAAAATAAGAGACATCAATCACATGGCCCTATTTTCTTAAGCTTGTAAGTTATAAACAAAGAATTGAATAGCTGGGTTTGAAGACATGTAGGTGTCTGAAAATTTCAGATTTTCCACTCAATAGATAACTTTTAGATAGGTGCTTGGCCTTGGGTTGGTATTTTTAGATCTAGTGTCTGAATTTACCCTGGCAACCTCTCTGAGGAGTGCCAAAGCATGAAACCATGGTCAGGTGTTGGGGGGGGGGATTCCTGACAGAGATGTTTTAAATGCTTGCCCTGGCTAAGCATTTATCACAAAGCTTGTTGAGGAATTGGCAATCCTCTTTGTTTCTATAATAAGTTTTTTTTCTTACTGTATATTTTTAGTAATGTAATACCCCCCCCAGTTCATGTAGAAAGATTATTTATTAACACTTATTTTAAATGCAATCATCTTTTTTTTTTAAAAATATTTTTCTTTTGATTTGAAACCACTTGGGTGTATGTAATTAAGGAACACACATGTGCAAATTAATATTAGTATTTAGTGTTTTCCTGAAAGTTTGTGATGATGGTATTTTAGTTGTACTGTTTTCATCATCTAATATAAGTGTTGAATGTCTAGAAAAATTAAACTTTATTTAAATAATCCAAGTTCTGTACATTATAAGTAAATAAAGTTTAATTTTTCTAAAGACATTCAACACTTATATGTATACAGTACTATAGATTCAGTAATTATATATAAATATATATAAGGTTTATGCATTCTATATTCAAAATACTGAATGCAGCACTAACATTGTGTTTTATGAATAAAATATTGTATGTGCTATACAATTACAGTAATGTATTTTTGCTTTTGGGTAAAATGAATTTAAAATATCTATTCTCTGATGTCATCAGTGACACAAAATTCAAGATGACTGCCAAAACATTTTTTCCCCATTGTTATAGTGAATAATTGATTTCAAATCAAAGTAGTGAGTACAAATTGATGATGACTGCTATTGTGAAATATTGTTAAGTAGCTAATTGCTAAGTGGGGTAAAGGTGTATTGAGAAATTGCAACAATAATTAACCCATGAAAATGAAGACAAAATGAATACTTAATCACCAATCAATTCTTCCCAAAATTTTACAAATTATCATCTATATTTAAATCTATTTGTGAATTGGATTAAGAATAATTAGTAGATAATGTTGCAATTTGCAAAAAGTTGTTGATGAGAGAAATATTAAATGAATTCATACATAAAATATATATTATAACTGAACTATGCATATTACAATATATATATATATATATATATATATATATATATATATATATATATATATATATATATATATATATATAGTAATATCACTCAATAATAATTCCATTACTGATTCAAATTAATAATTGCATGGGTTGATTAAATATTTTCTAAAGCTATATTTGAAGAATGAATTACAAATTGTGATCTAAATCAGTCCATGCTCAATATTTTTCTATTGTCTAAGTAAGGAAATAAATACACCTGGGTCTTGTTTTATGCGATAGATAGGTTCCTCAGAAAACATGTGCAAACAAAATCATGCAAAAATAGACATAACTTACATTGAAAAAGGGAGGCTGTGGTCTGTGATTTTTCAAAATTCGTGTAAAAGCAAAGTACCAATGTAAAATTACTTTAAAATTCGCGCAAAAAAAAATAAGAAAATAGAATATGACTAATAAAAAATTTCAAAAATGAAAAAAATTGATACAAGACAAACTTTTTTTTAACTATAATATTTAATTTTATTCAAAATAATATATTTTTATGCATAATTTACAGTACAGTAATTTACATTTTTTTAAACACGTTTTAATTATTATCGCTATTTGACGAAAAACACGTTTGTTTGCAAACTGGTAAAAATCAGATTCTCACAAGAGGAAATACAACTAGCACCAAGTTCACTCTCATGTTGTGTTAATGGTTTTCTGTTGACAATGTAATTAGTAATTAATATTTGAGATGATGATTTTATTAATTGTTTATGAACTTAGACTTATGATAATAAAAAGACATTTATTCACCACTGCTGGGAAAAATTTAATTAAAACTAACAACTAAAAATTAAATTCTTATTTTTGTCTTTAATTTTTTAATTTTCAATTCTGTTTAAAAATCAAATTTCATTTTATATCACATTAATTTCAAGTCACCATAAGTAATTTTTAAATTGTTAATTACAATTAAAAATCAGATTTTAATTTTTAATTGTCAAATTTAATTGTGCCACTGCTATTACTCACCTTTTAAAAATAAACATGCGGACACTAAATGATTAATAATTGATTATGTTCTTTTTTAAAAAGCAAAAACAGAATGTGATTTAAATGCAAAATTAACACGCACAATGTTTGAACAAATTTACATTATAATCTTGTAAAATTTAATGTGTGTATACATAAAATGTGGAAATCATGATTTTAATTTCATTATTGCATAAAATCTTATTATTATAAAGCACTGAAAATATTGAAATTACTAAGATGAAAGTTGAAATCCAATAATGTGCTATTACTTTCAATATAACATAAGTGCGTGAAATTTATTATTTAAAGTAATAGCGTATTATCGGAGTTCGACTTCTGGTGAAACATGAATTGCATAACTTCAAAATCATGTTAAATAAGTCCATGTAAAAAGAGACCCAGGTGTACATCAAAAAGAAACTCTTACTGTTGTTGAAGTATTAAAAAATACAAAAATAATATTAGCTTAATTTTTTTAAGAATGATAGAAAAATGTGTCTCCAAATTTTAATGCATTTTTATTTAGTCATGTGACTGTTAGATTCTAAAGTTACTATTTTTTTTTTACTTCTACATAAAAAAGTATAAAGTTAACTGAAATGACTACATTTTAATTTTCTTCTTAAGTATCAATGGCAAGATTTTTATCACTTATTTTAAGGCACAAAAATTATTCGATAATTGAACACTCTCTACATATTTTTAAGCAAAAGGCTTTAAAAATCATTTATCTGACATATACACCTGGGTTTTATTTTATGCAGATTATTTTAATGCGATTTTGAAGTTATGTGATTCATGTTTCTTCTTAATATCTTTTATATTTCACTATATTTATTAGATATCAAGAAATTTAAATTATTAATATCTTATTTTCACTTGAAATACTTTTTTTTTTCAAAAATATAATGTTATATTAGCAGCTAACATGAATATAGCCAGAAGCTGTATTTAGAATTTTAGCTTCTATGTAAATAACCTATTTATACTAATAAGTAAATAATAATAATAGATTTATACTTACATATAAAAATATTGCAATAAATATTCAAAAAAAATAAACTTTTAAAACGTATATTTTGTTATATATAACAGAAATAAATAATCTTTTAGATTTTTAAAATAAAAAAATGAAGATTTTATAAACTAAATATAATCTTTCTAATGATCATGTATAATCTTTTTGTTTTGATTTTGATCTCATTTTTTTAATATAGAAACAGAAAACCATTAATCTTACCAGTTTACAAATGAACACTAGTGGTAATGATTAAAATATGTATGAAAAATGTAAAATTAAATACTGCAGTAATAAAAAAAGTAAAAAAAAGTTTGTCTTGTATTAATTTTTTTTAAATATTTGAAATTTTTTTTATTAGTTATACTTTATTTGTTTATTTTTTTAATGCAAATTTTAAAGTAATTTTTCTTTGTTGCTTTGCTTTTGTGCAAATTCTGAAAATTACAGACCCTATCCTCCATTTTTCAAGGTAAGTTAAGTCTATTTTTGTGCAATTTTTTTAATGCAGGTTTTCTGTGGAACCTATCTACCACATAAAATGAGACCCAAGTGTATATTTGTTAGCAGAAAAATATAGGAAATTTACAAAATTCTGGGGGAAAATGAATATTCAAACAGATTGACTTTCTATAAAATATGAAAGTTAAGATTCATATTAATATAAATGCATCTGAAAACTTGGAATTTAAGTAAAAAAATTGAATTCTTATTGTGTCTTCTTTTGAATATTTTTTAATGTTTTTGTACTATATATCCAATATATTATCTTTGTTCATATTTAATTGATAATATATATATATATATATATATATATATATATGGGATTTAAACACAGACTTTCAAGCACCTGTCAACTATCCACACTATCTCATACCATTGATACGCATCACTACACACATGTAGAAAATACAAATAATCACCAATATGTGTGTGATCATGTGTATCAGTGTTAAGAGATAGTGTGAATAGTTGAAGGGTCTTTAATGTCTATTCAAATCCCCTATATTTGCAATTAAGCTCCAGGTATATGAAAAGTGTCTGTATTTTAAATATTTGACTGATAGATAACTGTTTGATTTCATACAATGTAGAGTCGCAAATATCACAATCATAGCTATAAAACTCCTATTTGGTAATAATATAGCTTTTATGTCTCACAATAAGACTGTTCTAAAGTGTTATTGCCAAAGAATTATAGTATGGATAACCTGAAATATATTTAGGTCTTCTATGATATTTGACCCAGGAACAACTTTAAATGAATGTTAATCCGCATTATGCAAACTCCCCTCTACTTGATATATTCACAACCAAATCTTTTTTCTTTTGATAAACTATCAAAAACATTTTAGATTGAGCAGGAGTTTGCTCTTAAAACCAAAAACAAGATATATATGATAAGATTTATGCGCTTTGTCACCTTTCATAAAAATCTTAGATTGTTACCATATATTCAAGGCAAATAATAAAGTTAATTTCTTGTGCATTACCCTTTAAAAAATACATATAACTTGTGTAAACAAATTAACTATAATAGTAATAATACATTGGAAAAATATTCTACAGAAAAATAATGATAACAGCTTTATTTTTATTTAATCATCTAAAATAAAAATAAAAAATCCCATGACAACTAAAATATATTTCTAAAAAACATTCCATTAGTGTTATTATGTAAAAGCCTTTCTGAAAAACATACTGCATGCAGAAAAATAATTAAAATATAAGATAAAAAATGGACACAATGCAACATGATCAAGACTATAAAATTGCATGACCATATCATTCAAATAGTGAAAGATTAGTTATGAAAAATATTATCATAACAGTTGGAAAATACTGCTGATATGTCTTTCCTTTAAAATGTTTAAAAAACAGTGTTTTTATATTTAAACACATAAATACTGAAATGTTTCTATAATAATGTAGCAACTATTCAATTAATAGAAAATACATATAGTTTAACAAATGTTATTGACAAAAAATATAACACTGATTATTGATTAGAAAAATTTCATTGATCATATTATTTTTTCACAGAAGCAAAACTCTCCATACAGTAGTACCATTGAGTGCAAGCCAAAATATTATGCATAAAATTCCTATCTAGTGCCTACTCATCCAATATCCCCAGATTAGTTTCTAGTTTATGGCTTTCATCAGTGAGGAGCACTGGATAAATAATGGTGATCATGGGAACTTTGATGATCACATTATTATATAAATTATTTTTTTAATATTAAATTACTTCACATTTGGAGTTTAAATTAGCATAAGCCAGTTTATCTATAATATTTGTATACTAATATATAATGACAGTATATTTTTGTTAAACAAAAACTATAATAAATAATGGACAAATATATTAATTGTTTGGACATGCTAATCTATTAGAATAATTACTTGATTTATCCTAAGGAAATGAAAAATATAAGACACATTTTTATGCCTAACGTAAACTTTGTAGAAAATGTGAAAGATTCACTGATTTATTTATTTTTTAACTTTATTATTGGTAGTATGAACAAAATAAGTATTCCGATACAGTTTTGGGGGAATTATGTTTTTTTAATGATCTCAAATCTTTTTTGGTTTTATGAAAATTGATCTCATAAAATAGAATAAATTCTAAAAAAAAAACATATATTATTATGAGTTTTAACATTTTATAATATCTATTAATCTTAAATATATTCTCTCATTTCTATTTAGACTTAATTAAACTTAAAATAATTCACGGGGGAAAAAACGGCATTAATTACTGAATATATTCATGTTTACCTGCAGAAAGGAGTTTGCTATTAACTGAAAGAAGACCCTTTGCTTCCTTTTGGAGGTCTTAAAGGAACTGAGTAGGGAAAATTCCTAATGTCCACTCCATACGTTCTTGTCGTTGCAGCTGTTATTACTATGTGATTATTCATATAGTATATGAACATGGATGGGCTGCTCACCAACATGCGTTAGCCAGTGTGGTAGGTTTATTGATTTTTACCTCCGAGTTTAAGGATATTCTTTCAATATATACAATCATGACAGACAGAAATAAATCATGGCCTTATTTCCAGGAGGCTCTTAAAGTCACCAACCAAGACAGCAGTTGGTGGCGGAAGGTGGAGGGTGCTAAGAATCTCCTGATTATGGACTCAGGCTGCCATTTGATGACAACTTTTTATTTAGGTACTTACAACTGCAGATTACTTTCAAGTGAAGGAAGATTGCAAGAATTAAAAGAAGAACTGTCTTATATTAAAATGGGACATTATTGGACTTTGTGAAGTTAGAAGGAAAGGTGAAGAAACAATTGATTTAAAAAGTGGACATATACTCTACTATAAAGGCACAAATATGGGAAATACAAGTGGAGTAGGATTCATTATAAATAAAAAATGAAAGAATAACATTGTGGAGATTGATGGTGTATCGGACAGAGTGGAAAGATTAGTTATACAATTTAATAGCAGATACCAAATGCAGATAATTCAGGTTTATGCTCCAACAAGTTCTCAAAGTGATGTAGTAGTAGAAGATTTTTATATGAATGTACAAAAGACTTTTGATCAGAGTAAACAAAATTTTAAAATTGTTATGGGAGACTTTAATGCTAGAATTGGTAAACACATGAAAGATGAAAGTGCTGTAGGTAATTTTGGTTATGGTAATAGAAATGAGAGAGGACATAGACTTGTGGAGTTTGCAGAAAAAGAAAAACTTTATATTATGAATTCTTTTTTTGAGAAAAATGTTAAAAGAAATGGACATGGAAGCATCCAAATGAAGATGCAGCAGAATTGGATTATATTTTGACTAACAGAAAATACATATTTCAAGATTGTAATGTTCTTAATAAATTTAACACAGGAAGTGATCATTGATTAGTAAGATGTAAGATACATGTTAATGCAAAACTAGAGAGACAAAAATTAAAAAAAAAACAATATTTACAGTTGATATTACCAATCTTGAGAAACATTCTAATGAATTTAAATTAGAACTTACAAATCGGTTTCAAGTATTAGTAGATTTTGAACATGATTCAGATTTGAATGACATTAATAGGAAAATAAGTGATACACTTTTAAAACTGCAACAAAGATAGTTGGTAGAAAAAAAGCAGCAATTGACTAGTAAAATTTCTACTGAAACTAAAGAACTTATGAAGAAAAGAAGGAATATGAGGATGTACAACAATGATGAATAAAAAAGATTGAATATCTCAATTTTGTAAAATGGTGGGGAAAAGAGTTAAAAATGATATAAGAAAGTATAATTGTGAACTAGCAAGGAAAGCTGTAGAAAAGAATAAAAGTCTCAAGAGTGTAGAACAACATTTTGGTATTGGTAGGAAATTTATATCTGCAATAAGAAAAAAAGATGGCATTATTACTAAAAAGAGAGATGACATCATAAAATGTGTAGAAGGCTTCTATCAAGAATTATATAGTAATAAAGAACAAGTGCCTCCTATACATATTATATCTTCTGAATTGCCCAGAATTTTGAATGAGGAAGTGAGAGGCATGCAATTAAATTTATGAAAAAAGGGAAGGCTCCAGGTAATGATGGAATTATAATTGATATATTAAAAGAAGCAGGTGAAGAAATAGAATTTTTTTAGCAAAATTGTATACCAAATGTCTAAATGATAAAGATGTACCAGATGATTGGAAGAATGCAGTATTAATATTAATATTTAAAAAAGATGATAAAGAAGATATTAGAAATTACAGACCTATCAGCCTTTTATCAGTTTTATACAAAATTTTTACTAAGATAATTACAACTCGTCTACAGAAAACACTGGATTTCCACCAACCAAGAGAACAAGCTGGATTTAAAAGTGGTTTTAGTACAGTAGATCATATCCAGATATTGAGAGAAATTATAGAAAGGACAAATGAATATGAGTTGCCATTATGCTTAGGATTTGTAGATTATGAAAAGGCATTTGATTCTATAAACATTTCTTCAGTGATTAAAGCATTGGATCATCAAGGTGTAGATCCAGGATATTGTCATATTTTAAAGAATATTTATAAAAATGCAACAGCAACAATTAGATTACATAATGATAGTGGGAAAATCAACATTGAAAAGGGTGTAAGACAGGGTGACTCCATATCTCCAAAACTTTTTACAGCAGTGCTGCAAGAAGTATTTTGTGGATTAAAATGGGAAGCTAAAGGAGTGAAAGTAAATGGAGATTATTTAAGTCATTTAGATTTTGCAGTTGATGTAGTTGTTTTTGCAAATAATGCTTTAGATCTGCAGGAAATGTTGCAGGAGTTATCAGATGAAAGTAGGAAAGTAGGACTAAAGATAAATGTTAAAAAGACTAAAGTAATGTTTAATGGATTTTCTCAAA
This sequence comes from Epiperipatus broadwayi, assembly GCA_028023455.1. Classification (NCBI taxonomy): domain Eukaryota; kingdom Metazoa; phylum Onychophora; class Udeonychophora; order Euonychophora; family Peripatidae; genus Epiperipatus; species Epiperipatus broadwayi. The sequence goes on along the minus strand of JAQFVV010012480.1, from coordinate 2,576,582 downwards.
ATATGAAAATAAAGATTGATTATGATGAGTTAGAAGAAGTTAACAGTTACAAATACCTTGGTCAGATTATTAATACAGATGGAAACATAATGGATGAAATTAATCATAGAATTAAACTTGGTTGGAGTGCTTTTGGTAGAAATAACTTGATACTAAAAGGAAATATGCCTATGTGTTTGAAAAGGAAGGTTTTTAATAAATGTGTTTTACCAGTTCTTACTTATGGATCTGAGACTTGGACATTTAGTAGAAGAGCAATACAGAGACTTCAGACCACTCAAAGAAGTATGGAGAGATGCATGTTGGGAGTAACAAGAAGAGATCGAAAACGCAATGTATGGGTAAGAGAACAAACAGGTGTTACTGACCTCATTGAAAAAATTAAAAGACTGAAGTGGAGTTGGGCTGGACATATTTCTAGAAGAGATGATAATAGATGGACAATTGAAATCTTAAACTGGATTCCAAGAGATTGTAAAAGACCCAGAAAGAGACCACATGTGAGATGGATGGATGAAATAAGAAAGTGTGCAGGGGTGATGTGGAGAAGAGAAGCTAAAGATAGGAAAAGATGGATTGAACTTGGAGAGACCTTCATCCTGCAGTGGATTGATAATGGTTGATGATGATGATGATGATATTCATGTTTTTAAATTATGTAAGTTAATTTTAAAAACTATTTCTCATATATATAAATTGAACATTGCACCCATCTATTTGTATATTTTAGTTACATCTTACTATCTTCGAGTTGGTGAAATAATCATTAAAAATATTACTGTATTAACAATAGACTGTATAATTATAATGATTAAAGATTAAACTTATCTTGATATTCATATAATTTAATAATCATTTAAATTTTATATATATTTGTGTGTTATTTTATCTTAAATTGTGACTTATATAAATATCAAGCATTGTTTTTCTGATCCTTTTCTTCTACTAATAATTACATTAACTTTAAGTTAAAGTCATAAAAAATGTTATCAGGTTTACATACAACCTCTTTAAGGTTGCTTTAAAAACTCTTTAGTAAAATTGTGATTTATTAGATACCCTTTTGAAGTACAACTTACTTTCATCATAAATGAGGAAAGAACATACGAAAATAATTATTAAGTGATAACAAAATGAAACATTTTTGGATAATGATTAATGATATTTTCTTTTGCTTAACATATAATTACATATATAAAGTATAATTAAGACAAAAAAATCAGTGCCTATTGTCCTTATGACAAGCTATATTCTTTTTGGATTTGCAAATAGATAAATTTATTACAGAAATAGTTTAATTCGAGCTTTATTGTATCTTCTTACTTTCTAAAACTTTGTAATTCTTATTAGCCTAATACAATATTACTGAACTTTATAAATTTTAAAAAATATATTGCCACTTCACATGTATGTGTGTGTATATATAAATGATATATTTTATGGGTTCATCCATATATGATT